>JAQPZY010001698.1:857500-1457500 GCA_029931535.1 Margaritifera margaritifera | reverse complement strand
TTACAAAATTTTGACCCTAGGGTGAAATTTTTGTATCCCACACCAATGCATATGAATGATTCAATTAATTTTTCTTAATGTGACTGTTATCTCACCTCACTTGACATCAGACAAGTGTTTGATTTGTTACACATTTATACCCTGATTTATTGTCACCTGAATAAGCATGGTGAGATAGTATGAACAATGTCACCTGAAGAAGCATAGTGAGACACAGTGTCATCAGTGTCACCTGAATAAGCATGGTGATATAGTGTCATCAGTTTCATCTGATTAAGTATGCTGAGACAGTGTCATCTGTCACCTGAATAAGCATAGTGAGACAGTGTCATCAACACCACCTGAATAAGCATGGTGAGACAGTGTCATCATTGTCACCTGAATAAGCATGGTGAGACAGTGTCATCAATGTCACTTGAATAAGCATAGTGATACAGTGTCATCAACATCACCTGAATGAGCATGGTGACACAGTGTTATCAATGCCACCTGAATAAGCATGGTGAGACAGAGCCATCAGTGTCACCTGAATAAGCATGGTGAGACAGTGTCATCATCATCACCGGAATAAGCATGTTCGATGTCATATAACATTTGTAATGTCACAGTTGACTGCTACTTTTCTCAGTTTATTTTCAGAATTATATTTCTGTGTTTTGACCACATTTTAGAGTTTATACTGAATTATGGTGTAAACCAATCATTGTATCTTCTGTCAGTGGATGTGCTGCCCTTTTAATGCCTTATGTGTGCTTTAAGAGTGCCATTTTGTTTATAATCAATGCTTTTGGCCTTAGGAGTGTGAGAAAAATAATCTACTATGTGTATTGGTGTGAGATATGGAAATGTCACATAAAGGGCCATAATTCATGGGGAGGAACAAGGCAAAGTGCAATGGTGGGATATGGAAATCTCACCTTCAGGGTCATAATTCAATTGCAGAAATAAGGCAGAGTGCATTAGTGGGATTTCCCTATCCCACACCAATACATATGATAGTTTCTATTGATCTGCTGTTTGTGTCACCAGGGTGTCCACAGACTACATGTATGTTTGCTAGGGGGAAAAAAAGACTCAAATAATTTGTGGACCCAAATTTCAAAGGTCAGGGTCATGGTAGGTTGAGATGATTCTCTAGATATTAAAAGAAATCCTATACACAAAAATAGACGTATAGACAGATGGAGAGATAAAATAATATTGTGACAGTATGGAAATATACATCTGAGTTGTGTAACCTCTTAAAATGAGTAAACGATCTCCTTCTTTCTGCAGAAGCTGGTACAAGATCTTGATGGTCATCTACAAGGAAGATGGAATTGTGAAGGGACTGTTTCGAGGTATGAGTGTTAATTACATCAGAGCCATGCCGATGGTTGCCGTTTCATTCTCCACTTATGAAATGACCAAACAGTTTCTTGGATTGGACACTGGGGTGGACAGATGATGATAAATGTTGTGTTGGAAGCTCCTGATTTTATTTTAAAATTTGTGATACATTTAACCCACCTGCGATCTCGTTAGAAGTAAGAAGAATGAAAATCTTTTCATAGGTTATTGAAGAGCATGCCACCAAAACTTTCAGTTGCCAGAAAATGCTCTCCAGGAATGATATTTCCTATTGACAAAAAGTATTTATATTTCTCAAGGTTGGACGGAATGCCATCTTTGTTTTAAATCCTACCACTAATGGGAAAAAATTATGTGTAACCGCTAAACAGATCAATATCCTGTATTCTCACTTATAAGTTGGTACATTATGCGATGGCAGATCAGGGTCTATGTTATTTGCAGTTTGACTTGACTTGGTATATATGGTAGATTAAAAGGGCATACATATCATTTTGCTCGGTCCTTAATTTACGCTCGGTCTGTAATTTACCCCCATCCTCCAAACAGAAGGATATATCAGGAATCCGTTTGTTTTCATGGGTATTAATTTTCATGGCTTAGCAAAAAATTATGTTTTTATTATTCTTAAATTTGTATATACAAGTAACAGAAATGGTATTTATGGCAAGGACATTTTACATTTGGTATTAAAATTTATGGTTGGTAGCGACCACACAGTTCACAGAAACTGGTACCCTATAAATAAAGGTCAATTTGCAGTGCCATTTCTGATCTGAGATTGTTGTAAAAGAAATGAGTGATGGGAGCTTTTGTTGTGTAAAAGACCTCTAAACCTACATGTTCAAATAATGATTGAATTGGTTTCTTTCTGTAACTTTAGCAGAAAGGTCTCTACATCAACTAAATATGTGTCAATATGACATGGATGCCCCCAACATATGATGCATTTGAAGAACCAAGTTCTAAATCACAATAGGGCCATAACTTCCTTAAATTTGGTTAAAAAGTTTTGAAAATTAAACTTGACCAGATCTTTTTATTGCAAAGCCTTTATATCATATTTGGTTTTGATCCATGCAGTCCTTCTGAAGTTATTGACTGGCGAAAAAAATTGCAACAGACGGAATGGATGGACATGGGCAACACTATTTTCCACATCCATTGATATGATGGGGTCATAAAAACTAATTTGACTCTAATTCCTATGCAGGTAACCTTTGATAATCTAACTTACAGCTCCAAGGTATTTCAAATCCTAATCAAAATCACCTTCATTACCTAATACATTGCTAAAACAATTACATATTGCATCTTCTTTCACAACTAATTGCAAGTCATTTGGAATGTGTGAAAATATCTTGATTGGAAATGAATTTTACACATCATCAAATCATACCATATATACTCACATATAAGTCAGATCCAACTGCAAACTGCATAGACCCATATCTGCCAGAACATACTGTGCTGGCAGATCTGGGTCTATGCAGTTTGTTAGGAGCAATCAGTAGAACAAACAACATAGGCCCTAATCTGCGGGCACATTATGTGACAACAGATCAGAGGTTATGTTGTTGGCAATTGGACCCTACTTATAACCGAGTATATATGGTAATTGTCATAACATTTATCACCTTATAATTCAAGTTTTGTCTTTGAAAATCTAGTATATTTTGTTTACAAACCTATCCTTGAGCCATGTCATTCTGTCTGTCTCACATTTTCTCCTGAAATTGAGACTCGTAATTAGGGCATTGCATTGAGATTCTGGCATCCAGTAGCAATCACCTTTTATGTCTCTCTTTCCATCCACAGTTCTAATAACCCAGCATAGTTTAGCAACATTTTGACATAATTAAGTGCCATTTAATAGGTAAATTGCCATTTACATGAACATGTGCCTTTTCAAAGTTTTATATTTCCAGTTTAATTTTTGGCTAAGCTGTTGACCTTCTTCAGTTTGGATCTTCACAATACCATTTTCTTCTAACCATCATAGCTGAGGAACTACACAACATACCCTTATACAGTTAAGTGTCAGCACTGTCTTTTCAGGTATAGATCTGTCCTTTGGGGGTTTCTTCTTAACTACTACATTTTTGACAGAGTTATGGGCCTTGTTCATCAATTTAATTTCTTCACTTTGGATGTTGCTTGTAACCAGCTTAACTCTGAATCATTCAACATATCCTGATACAATATGTTGTTAAAAATTGTCTCCTAACCCCTATGTGTTCCTTTAAAATTCAAATATGGAGATTTCTGTTCAAACTTATTTTTGAACCTTCCATACCTGAAAACCCAATATTCGTTTTTATTAAAATTTCTAATGCATCATCAACGAATAATTGCATTTAAAAGTATTATCCTCACAAAAGTTGACACAGGTATTACCTGCCCCAGATATGTATGATGAAGGGATGTACTACTAGAATATATAGGTTACAATTTGTACAGGTCATAAGCATGGTGAGACACAAGTATCTCTTATCCAGCAGTAATGGTAGCTTCAGCATGAAAGTTTTGAGCTCAAGTTTTTGCAAGTCCTATATAGGGGAGATACATCATTGCATGGATGCATGTGAGACACTGGGTTATGCAGAACATGTTTTGCTATTAATTGGAAGTGTAATAACTATAGAAACAAAAAAGGTATGCATTTTGTCCTGATTAATTGGAACTCTTCAGGGAGCATTATAGTTTTTACAGACAGAAGCTTGAAGAATTTTAAAAGTATGTAATAATGTCGAATTAGGATTTATACATTTTGTCAGTTCAGATTTTAATAAATGCCTTTCAGATACTGATAATCTGAAAAATATGTGATAATATATAGGTTTCATCCAATGTTCATATTTTTTGTTATAAAATAATTAGGTTTGAAAATTTGAGCAGCGTATGTACTGTATATACTCTCGTAAAAACCCAGGTCCAAATGCAAACAATATAGACCCTGATCTGCCATTGCATAATGCGTGGGCAGATCAGAGTCTATGTTGTATGTTCTACTGATTAATCCTTACAAACTGCATAGACCCAGATCTGCCAGCACATTATGCGACAGCAGATCTGAGTCTATGCAGTTTGCAGTTGGTACTGGCTTATACTCGAGTATATATGGTACTCAAATTGTTAAGTTTTATGAAAGTGAGGCCAGAGGTGCTGTCACAAAATGGCACTGGATACATCAGGGTTTATGCTATTTGCCTGAAATGTCAAGTAGAACAAACAGCATTGACTCTGATCTACTGGCAGATTATGCACTACAAGAATCTGGATTAAAGATTGTGTGTATGCCTAGCTACTGTATGCCACTGCAATATGCAGGCCTCCAAATTAAGTTGTCCCAAGTGTTTGAAACAATATTTGTAATTTTCTCATTTAAACATATCAATGTATTAAATGTAATTAGGAACAGAATTAGGAAGGTCAAATAAACCTAGTCATTTTTCATTTATTCTTTTATATTAATCAGCGTAAAACTTTTTTAAAAAAGATTTTGATTTAAATGCCTATGATTTTACTGCCTATATAAGTGCAGGTAAAATTATTTTTTCTTTCATTCCCATGTATGTGTGAAACGTTTTGTGTGGTCAGAACTCTCTGAAGAGGGAGTGTGAGTTTCTTTTTCAAGAACCTTCAGGTACTTGTTCTGGAAAATCTTATATGTACTGGACTACCTGTTTTATGGGATTTTTTCGGTAAATGTTGCCTTGGACTTTTATTTTTAAAATTCTATAGAGAGCCCAGCTGATAGAGAATTCTTTCAGATACATCTTCAACATAAGTATACCTAGGTAGTATCAATGTAATTACAAAACATTATGTTTGCCTTACTTTCCATTTGCATGTATGTGTACAAGTAATATGATTTTAGAATGTTACAAGTGATATAATTGAATGCCATGCTAGATTGCAATATTGTACAAATACAGTGAATTTATTTTTGTGGGTATCAAACATTTTTGTGGTTTAACTAAAAGTCGAATTTTCATTGGTAGTGGTTGCCATATGTACTCATAAGTCCAGTCCAACTGCAAACAACATAGACCCTGATCTGCCATCACATAATGCGGGAGCAGATAAGGGTCTATATTGTTTTGTTATACTGATTACTTTTAACACTCTGCATAGACCCAGATATGCCAGCATATTATGCGATGTCAGATCTGGGTCTGTGAAGTTTGCAGTTGGACTCGACTTATTAGCAAGTATATACAGTATGCCTCTGTTTGGTAATTAAGGAAGTCCTATTTACTTCAATGGTGGATACTCTTTGTTGGGTCATTATATTTTTAGTTTTGATAAACCATGAAATCCACAGAAATTGGTACCCAACAAAATCCACATAAATTTGTACCCAACAAAATCCACAGAAATTTGGTACCCAATGAATACAAGTGAATTCATAGTACTACCGTATATAGTCACTTAAAGTCAAGTCCAACTGCAAACAACATAGACCCGGTCTGCCGTCACATACTATGCTGGCAGGTCAGGGTCTATGTTATTTGTTCTACTAATTACTACTAACAAACTGTATAGACCAGCACATTATGCGACAGCAGATCTGGGTCTTTGCAGTTTGTGTTTGGACAACTTATAACTAAGTATACATGGTAACTACTTATTTTAATAGACTATACATCAACATTATGGCAATTGTTTTTTGCTATTGTCCAAATGTAAAATTTATGTATTCTGGTTTTTATCCATTTTTATTTAAAACTTTTAAATTCCACTGGTTGGTGCTTTTTTACTTGGTTTGATCTGCTCTGTAGTTTTAAAGTAACCTTTGGTAAAGGAAGGTATTACTGCATAAAGAAATTGAATTTAAGCTGCGTTTATTTTTTTCTTAATGTATATGAAAATTAATACACAGTCACACACATAATAGATATATAATTTCACATTTTCCACTCTTAGAGAATTTCCAATGCTTTATTTTACGATGCTGTCGTACTAGTATTGGTCCTGTTGCTTAATGGTGTGATTGTACTTTGGGATTTTTAGGAAAAGATTTAACAGAGTATTTGAGAAGGGATTTGTGATTGTATATTTCTCATTGTTATGATATTTTTTATTATGCTGTGGGTTTTATACCCCCGCCTCTATAAAGGAATCCTCATACCCATCCATCACACAATCTTGCTAGGGCCACTAGTCTACAAATTTTTAATGGATCACATTGAAACTTTGTAATGATATGATCATCATCAGAAGATGTATATATCGACCAGTCACTTTGCTCCTAGAATTTTGCTAGTCACTGTCTTTTTTGACTTCCAGCTGAATGTATGACTGAATCTTGTGAATACAACTAGTCTCACATTTTTTAATGGATCGCCATGAATCTTAGTAAATGTTATGGTCATCATCTTAAGATGTGCATTTTGACAAATCACTTTGCCCCTGCACATTTTTTTAGAGTTATTGCCCATTATGTCTTGTAGCTTAATGCAGTGCACGACGCAATCTCTGCACAACTAGTCCCACAGATTTTGGTGGATTGGTCAATATTATGGCCATCACATGGTGATATGGCTATATCGACAAATCACTTTACTCCTGTAATTTTTATAAGAATTATTGCCCTTTTTGTCTTGCAACTGAATACAGTGTAGGAAAAAATCTTGTGATTACAACTAGTCTCACAGATTTCAGTTGATCACCATGAAACTTGGGAAATGTTATGATGGTCATGTGAAGATTTGCATATCGACAACTCACTGTACTTCTTTGACTTTTTTGTACATTTATTGCTCTTCTTGACTTGAAGCCTGATGTAGTGTATGACAGAATCTTGTGAACACAACTGGTTGCACAGTTTTCATTAGATTGCCATGAAACTTTGTACATATTATAGTCAGCATTTGAAGATCTGCATATCGACAAATTACTCTCCTCCAACAATTTGGTAATGGTTATTATCCTTTTTGTTTTTTAGTGTATGACAGAATCTTGTGGATTCAAAAAGCCATGCAGTTTTGATGGATCACTTTGAAACTTAGTACATGTTATGGTCATCAAAAAATCACTGTGCTTTCGCAATTTTTGTTAGAGTTATTGCCCTTTTTGTCTTGCAGCTTAATGCAGTGCAAGACAGAATCTTGTGAATGCAACTTATCTTGCAGTTTTTTATGGATTGCTGTGAAACTTAGTAAATATTATGGTCATCATCTAAAGATGCACATATTGACAAATCTTTGTGCTCCTTTGATTTTTGTAAGAGTTTTTGCCCTTTTTGACTTATAGCTGAATGCAATATATGACAGAATTTTGTGAATGCAACTACTCTTGCAATTTTTAGTGGATTGCCGTGAAACTTAATACATATTACGGTCATCATCAGAAGATATGTATGTTAACCAGTCATTGTACTCACACTATTTTCAGAAGTTATACACCTTGTTTTGACTATAGACTTGTCACAGAAGAGTTATTACCTTTTTTGGACTATAGACTCATCGCCATCATGGGGGTAGGGGTGGGATGCAGGAGAGGCTGGGGTATATTTTCATGAGCAAATTGTTCACCATTCCTCAAGTTTATTGTTGTTATGTAATAATAGTTTTGTTGTGGAAGATGTATAAATTTACTTAAACTATGTATGCCAACACACAGATACACACACACCTAAACACTTGTAAGAATTAATTATTGCTCTTCAGTGTGAAACTTGCAATTACCAACAGGCTCAGGAAGTTTGTTTTATAAAATTGTGATGTTAATGGTATGTTTACATATTCTGTGTATGTTACTGGTAGCTTTCTATTATTTGATCAGGAAAACTGTTGCATTTTAAAAATTTATCCACGCATGCTTTTATTACATGTTATGTAAGAAAAGTGAGTTTTTGTTTTGTACAGATTTTTGTTTTGCGCAGACTGCAGTAGCAGAAGGGAGCATATTGTTTTGCTTTTTCTGTCTGTAAGTCTGTACTGAGTCCACTTTAGCACAATAGCACAGCAACTTTAAAATTTAGAATCATGCAATTTTACACATTTTGTCATGGTCAAAAAGAGATGACCTGATTACATTTTCAGGCCATTACATAATTTTAAAATTTGTTACTAATTTTTATCTTTTTGGACTTCAAATTTTTTTGGAAAAATTTCTGTTAGCTGGATTAAGGGCTGTTCCATTTAAACATATATGATACCCAGGGAAGGCACTTTTTAAAAAAATATATGCCAGACTACTCCGATTATTCATAGATTTCATATAAATACGATACAAAATTCTAAAATGCATATATGGGTGACTACTCCAAAATTAAAATGCCTTCACTGGGTCCTAAGTATATTTTAATGGAACAGCCCTAAGCAAAAATCACTTGAGGTAGACAAATAGTAGGCATATTTGTATTCATACATAGATGACCTTAGATTTTCAGGTGATTATAGCAATTTTTCAATTTTTTTATGCATTTTTTCTCATTTTTATTTAAATTCAGAAAATAGAAAAAATATTGAATTAATGAAAGATTTGAGTTTAATTTATTTTAAATCTGTATTTGCATTTATTTGAAAGAAAGAAAGAAATAAAAACAAAGACAACTGGTGTAATGAATTTTAAAATAAAAAATTTATACAACAATTTTTGTTGTTGAAGATCAGTATTTTGGAAATGTAATCATATTACTCTAATATGGTACCTAAACCAAAGCTAAACCTTGATACCAAAGGTTTTTATTTCTTTTTAATTTAAGGTTAATGTAAACTTCGCGTGAATGAACAAGTGACCCGTTCCTGCTTACCTTTAATCTGCAAAGAGAAATTATTTCAAGCCCCGTGTTGTTGTTTTTTTGTGTGTAAGAAATAGCTGAAATGCCTCAACTGGCATCTTAGAGCATTACCTTGATTCATGCATATTGGTAAATTATGGTCTTGTGGACAAGATTTAAAGCAGCTCCTCAGTGGTTTTTTTTGCATAATCCTTTTCAGTTCCAAGGAGAATTACACTATTTTGGGACTATAAGTTTTGTGATGAAAACAATATTAGCATCATTAAGCAAAAACCACTTAAGTAAAGAAATGAATTTTGGTAGAGATGTTTGTGTGCATACATAGATAACCCGATTAGATTTTCAGGCAACAGAGATTTTTCATTTGTTTACATGTTGTTTTACTTGTTCAACTTATTTTAAAGGAAAATATTGTTAGCGCAGTTAAGAAAAATCCGCTTGAAATTTGGTATGTATGTTTGTATGCATATGTAGATAACCTGATTAGATTTTAATTTCAATATAGCAAGTTTCAAAATTGTCTACATTTTTTTTACTTTTTTGGACTACAACTTTTTGGTCTTCAGTTGGGGCATATGTGTTGTGCAAACACAGAATCTGTGTTTTTTTTGTCTTTACCTGCAACTTGATTTATACAATGATATTACACTGTTCAGTGGAGGCATAAAAGTGTACTTTGTTCTAGGGGAGGTCACCCAATATTTGGGGGGGGGGTACATTATCACATATACTCACTTTTAAGTCAAGTCCAACTGCAAACAACATAGACCCTGATCTGCTATCACATAATGTGCCAGTAGATCAGGGTCTATATTGTTTGTTTTACTGATTACTCCTGACAAACTGTATAGACTCAGATCTGCCAGCACATGTTGGGACAGCAAATCTGGATCTGTGCACTTTGCAGTTGGATTTTACTTATAAGTGAGTATATATGGTATATATAATATTACTATTACATAATGAAATGGGATCCATGACCATGCCTGCCTTATAAAAGGGACCACCTTACACTGAGGTTCCTTATGGTAAGGGACCTCTGTATCTATGGAAGAGGGATTGTTTCCAAGACAAACAACCGTTTTACTCGTATATAAACCGATACCAACTGCAAACTGCATAGACCCAGATCTGCCGTCACATAATGCGCTGGCAGATCTGGGTCTATGCAGTTTGTAAGGACTAATCAGTAGAAAAAACAACATAGACCCTGATCTACCTGTACATTATGTGACAGCAGATCAGGGTCCGTGTTGTTTGCATTTGGACCTGGCTTATGCACGAGTATATACGGTAGTTTGTTTTACAAAAGGGGGAATTTTTTAATTTATTGAACTAATAGTTCATGATTATCGTTCCATTTAATCAAGTTTTCTTGAAAAGTAATGAAATTATTATCATTTTATTCAGTTTTAGTTTCCAAGAAAAAATGTGCAAAGCTTCGATTTATTAAATGAAATGAAAGTGTATTTTTGATTGAATGGGAAAATGGTGCTCTTGCATCTTGCCAGTCTGTTTTACATGCTGAAATAGATAGATATTTTTGTTGTTTTTTTTAAAAAGTTTAATAAGGATTACATTCAAGCCAATTTTCTGGACTTGTCAATAAACCAAATGTATGAAAGGCTTCCCCCCGTCCCCTGGATTGCAAAGAGATATAAACTATGACTTCATTTATTTTCATGGGTATCAAGCTTCATGGTTTTGCAAATAATGACATGTTCGTAGATACTTCAATTTGTGGATAGGGAAAATGGTCCTGTTGTTTCCACAAAAGTTTTATTATTCATTGGGTCTTTTACTTTTTTTTTGTGTAGAAAATCCACACAATTGGTACCTTATGAAGAAAAGTGAAATCACAGTGTTATCATATAAACCTGTTAAAATTTTAGTACTGAGAGAAATAGTTTTGCTGATGCAATCAATAAAGAAAACATTATGTTCATTATTGTTAATGTACATGTATGCTTTTCAACATTTCATTATGTAAATATATATCCAGAATAAATATTGTGAGATGTGTTCAGTCTTTATAGTTGCCAGTAATCACATTTTGTTCAATTAGTTTTTAATGTAAATATTGTTTATCATATTTATCACTCAATGAAAACTTCATTTGTAATAATGTGAAAAATTCTGCATACTCAAATTATAGTCATTGTTGTTGAGCGACATATTCCTAAATATGGCAGGCTGTGTAGTAAACATGACTGCTGTTCACCCAAACATTGCAAATACATTTTTTTATAGAGCACCAATTTAGTGGAAAAACAAGACAGAGAAGTAACTTTTCTGACAGTGGTGGTAATGGCATCATCAACAGTTCCGATTGAATTTTGTTTAAGATTTTTATTTGCATTTTCCTTATTCCCTACATGCTTTTTGTGAATACTGGGGATGTCTTATTATAGAGTAAAGACCATTTATTCCTTAACACACTTCCTTCCCCCCCTAGACCTTGGGGTCAAGGTCACAGACTCTGAAGATTTGTATTAAGGTTTTGGGGTTTTTTTAAAAATGTTTTTATTTCCTTAAATTCTTGATGGATTCTGTTTATTCTTGAGATGTCTCATTATAGACAAAGGATAATTTATTCTTCTACACAATTGAAAAGGTTTCAGCAAGATCTTTTATATGCGTATATATCCTTAACCACTTCATGGATTCTGGTTGCACTTCGTATGTGTTGCATTATGAAGCAAAGACAATTCATTCAGCAACACACTTGCTGAACTAGTTTTGCAGAGGTCAACTGCAAAAACTATGACCTTGACATTTGGTCTTTTGACCCCAAAAGTTCATTGACTTATTCTTTATAGTAGCTTCAAATAAAAGTATGTTTTAAACCAATGCTTTGAATTAAGGCTTTCTTGTTAAGGCTTTCCTCTGGATTGTTAGTTGACTTTATCCAAAACTGACATTCTAGTGGAAATGCTGAAGTGTTTAATGAAAGTCATTCTACTTTCAAAGGCATCATTAACATTGCAAAGCAAATGTATTGTAAATGTATGTTATTTTTTGCGTGAAAATTGGTTGAAAACTTCAGGTTATAAATTTGGATAGAACAATGCTTCTAACTTGTAAATTTATTTTTTAAAAAAACTTCAAAATATGAACAGATTGAAATAACATGTAGTAAAGCACATTTTGTTAGATAACAAAGTTTTATTTGCAGAAATGACTAGGCCAACAGTTTAAAACAAATCTTTTTCCAAAATTGGACTTGTCATTTAGAGACAATGTAATATCTTAGGAGGTAAGAAAAAGTCAAAGTAAACTTTAGATTACTTTGTTACTACAGTATTTACAATAAAATTACATGTGACCCTTTCATTTTGTAAATTTCATTTCCCACTATTGATTTATTGAAAAAGCAAAAAGGTTTGATTGGTGATCTATGTTTGCAAATACAGATTACAGAGAAATGCAAAAAGTATATGATGTTCATTGCAAAACATGTTTGTTCCTGATGTAAATGTATCTAAGATAACTTGTTACAATAAAAACATGATAGAATCATGCAGCTGTCATGAATTGTGATATTTTCTGCTAGAAAAAAATAATTGCTGTCACTCAGATTTTCTTGTTAATATAAATGTGTCATGGAGTTTGGGCAGGGCAGCAGTCATGCAGTTGCTTTGTACATGTCTTGTCTTGGGTTAAATCCAGGTTGCAGCCAATTGGTAGGTTATTATTCACCCTTCTGTGGTTGGTGTTTCTCGTCTCGCTTGTGTCAGCAAATGGTGAGACACTTCTTTCTTCTCTGCCAGTAGCAGCAGCAGCAGCTACATCAACATTAAGATTTTGTGCCAAAGTTTTGTGTTAAAGTTTTGTGTTTTATTATGGTCATCACCTTAAGATGCACATATCAACTAATCACTTTGCGCCTGCAGTTTTAAGCTCTACTGGTCATAGACCAGAAGAGCTTATGGAATGGTCTTTCGTCTGTTGTCCGTCCATCATCTGTTGTCCATCCATCCATTAGCACAAGTTTGTTATCACTACTTATCCTAAATTACTCAGAGGATTGCAATGAAATTTTACACACAAATTCATCCCATGGTCAACTTGGTTGTAAATGAAAATGGTGCTGCTCGAACATCAAATATGGCCACCACAGCAGCGATTTTGAAAATCTTGTTATTGCTACTCCTCCTGAATGGATGGTCATATCAACATAGGGTTTTCACTAAAAGACTTATTATGATGTCTAGTTGGTCCTAAATGAAAATGGTGCTGATCTGACATCCAATATGGATGCCACAGTTGCCATCTTGAAAATCTTTTTATCGCTACTCATACATGGATGGTCACATCAACATGGGGTTTTCACTTAAGGTGGTGCTCTACAGTTTCGTATTTTGCATAGGGTTAGATTTTTAAAGAAAAAGAATTTCCCAGGTTTTCCTCACTAGTTATCCTGGCAATCTTGTATATCTTAGGTATTATTAAAAGAACTCTTAATTCTCTTTATTTTGGTGTATGATTGACGGGTGCAATTTGGGTTATAGAGTATACAGTTTGGTCTTACTTAAGATGTGCACCTCTCAAAAAACTGCTTGCTCTGCTTGGTCATTTTCACTTCCTGGACTTCAAAGGTAAATAATAAAAAAAAGAGCCGATAACTTTTTTTACTTTTTATATATTTTGTAATTCATTCATTGTACTTTCAGAGGCTGGTATTGCCTACTCTGGCAAAATTTGTTTCCCTATTTTAATAACTGCTGAAAATAGTGTACTTTTGACTAATTCAGGCTGAATTTTCGAGTACTTTGGAGCAGCCATTTCTGTCTGCTGTGTGCTTAGATCATGTCCAATTCCACAAGTACAATATGTAAAGAAATTTCAGCCACAGTACATGAAAGTAGCATAGAGGTATGCCAACATTCTCTCCATTGTGCATGTTGCAAATGCAAACAACTTCATCTTACACCTGTCACTCTCTCAGAAGCACATATTATCTGTAGAGCACCCCCATAAAGACCACGTATGTGTTATTATTTTATGATTTAATTTTGGTTGTATAGCTGAAACATTTAAGTTGTAAGCATCTAAATAGTCCTTTTGAATAATTCTCATGTATTTTTTCCACAGAACAGTATTCATTAGTAGCAAAGTCCCACACAAGCCCAGCCACCACCACCCATGATGAAAAGTGAGCTATTTTAAAAATACAGCTTGCATTTTTCTCAACAATAGCAACCAATGTTTTGGTAAAAGACAGGAACATGAAACTTGCCACAATTATTCGTGAGATGTCACTAATAAAATTTACAGTTTGAACAGGGATGGAAGAGTTCAGGTTTACAGAGGTCAAAGGGTACAAAATTTGCTAATTCTTCTAACACTAGTATATGGAAGAAAGCGAATCTGCTTTATCATCATTATTTTCCTTAATTTTATTACAAGCGAATGAAAAGAAACATTTTTGCTATATTTTTCTTTCACTTAATACAACAGTTTTAAATTTAAGTTGACTTTACTCCTGTGTTCTAAGACTTCTAATTGCCCCATAATTGAGGTCATTGCACACAAAATACTGCCACAAGGCATACTGTATAAGCAAGAGCAAAATAGGCATAATTAACTTATTTTCATGCATAGCATCAATGTTAATATACTATTTTGTTGAGAAAAGCATACATGATTATATGAGAAAGAGAAAAGCAATTGCACAAATTTTCATATTTGTCTTAAGGTGGCACTCTCCAGTTTCGTACTTTGCATAGGGTTAGATTTTTAAAGAAAAAGAATTACCCAGGTTTTCCTCACTGGTTGTCCTGGCTATTTAAAAAAGACCATGTATATCTTAGGTATTGTTAAAATAACTTTGAATTCCCTTTATTTTGGTGTATGATTGATGAGTGCAATTTGGGTTAGAGAGTATACAGCTTGGTCTTACTTAAGATGTGCACCTCTCAAAAAAATGCTAGTTCTGCTTGGTCATTTTCACTTCCTGGACTTCAAAGGTAAATATTTAAAAAAAGAGCAGATAACTTTTTTTACTTTTTATATATTTTGTAATTCATTCATTGTACTTTCCGAGACTGGTATTGCCTACTCTGGCAAAATTTGTTTCCCTATTTTAATAACTGCTGAAAATAGTGTACTTTTGACTAATTCAGGCTGAATTTTCGAGTACTTGGGAGCAGCCATTTCTGTCTGCTGTGTGCTTAGATCATGTCCAATTTCCACAAGTACAATATGTAAAGAAATTTCAGCCACATTACATGAAAGTAGCATAGAGGTATGCCAACATTCTCTCCATTGTGCATGTTGCAAATGCAAACAACTTCATCTTACACCTGTCACTCTCTTAGAAGCACGTATTATCTGTAGAGCTCCCCCATAGTGTACACTCAAAGAT
The DNA here is from genome assembly GCA_029931535.1 of Margaritifera margaritifera. NCBI lineage: Eukaryota > Metazoa > Mollusca > Bivalvia > Unionida > Margaritiferidae > Margaritifera > Margaritifera margaritifera. The sequence goes on along the minus strand of JAQPZY010001698.1, from coordinate 1,442,033 downwards.
CTACAATGTTGAGCCTTTTATGGACATGTATCCCGTATATACACCTGAATATATAATTGAAATTATAGTGAATTATGAATGTTGTCCTTTATTAGCAGATGTTCTTTATGTGGAGGTATCCACTAAGATGGGATTGAGTCTCTATGCCTTACATAGCCTAATAGACAACCCTTAGGCTACCAGTATATTAGGAAAATGTATTGGAACCTATTGGGGACTGAATACTGAGTTACTGTGATCTGCTACTTGACATTGTCATGTAAAACTGCTTTGTATGCATCCAGCAATAATTTATATTACTCTGCAATCAACAACATATGGCCTTAATGAACATCATACTGTCGGAAGTTTCTTTCATTAAGAACCCCTGCTGGCTCAAGGATGTATAATAGGCCCAATGCACCATCTCACATGTCGTAAGAAGCGACTAATGGAGGTAGGAGCCTTGGTGGCTCTGGTTCGCATGCTGGGCTCATGACTGAAAGAGTGCAAGTTTGAATCCTACCATTGGATCACCCTGGGTCGGCCACCATGGAGTGTCCTTGGCAAAGGCACTTTACTCCAAGTGCCTTGGAACTAAATAACCTACGTGTGTTACTGTGCCATAAATGCACCAAACGAAACATTGTGGTATAAGACATAAATGCAGCATAGAATGCTTGTAAAAAGACAAAAGTGCAAAACCAGCCATTACAATTTCTGGAAAACTTGAACCAAAAAAAGCTAACAAAATTAGTGCGCAGTCTTAAATTATGTACCTTTTTCTTATTTTTTCATGAGAATTTACCCTTCAGCAAACCATGCCCTGGTCAATTCATGTGACCGTTTTACCCACACTCTGACAAATACCTATGGAGGATATAGAGAAAAGTGTGACTTTTTACACCAATAAAAGCAAGACATATCTTGACACTAATACTTTCATATAGTGGTTGGAAAATGTTTTTATTTTAGTGACGATTAAATTTTCAATAAAAATTCTCATACAAAAACTGCTAGAGACTATGGTTTACGGTTTTAGAATATAGTAATAGTTTGGCAGTTTATTAAGGCTCCCAAGATTTGAATGTTAATTAATGCATTGAAAACACTTGTAAATAATTGTTTAATAAAATATTTGACAGTATTATCCTGGACTCCTAATGCATTCAAAACATTGCTGCTAAATATATATTGTGATGTACCATTAATTTATTAATTTATCTCCAAATGCATATAGTCACACAAGAATGTCAAAATTACAACTTAGCTTTGCAAACATTGCTCACTGAAGGAAATTTGCATTGTAGCTACGTTGATATGCTGACAAGGAGGATTGTTTTTTTATGGGTTTAATGCCATTTTTCAGCACACGATAGGCTATACATGGTGGCCAGTATATTTGGTTGGGTAAAAACCACTGACCCACAGAAAGCCACTGGCAAGCTTTCTCACATACCCACATTGGAGGAGCCGAGACTCTAACCCATGCGGACAGAGATCATATGTGAATGATCTGTAAAAGTGAGTGCCTTAGACCACTCAGCCACCCAGGGCCCCTCTAATGAGGGGCAGAAAAAAGTGATCCAAAAACCATTTCCTCCTCTAAGCGTGTTTCTGTCTTTGTGTGCACATATTTATTTATTGCTTTGTGTACCTTATTATTCGACTTACAACAGTGGATATTTATAATTATTTTACAAGTGTGAAAATCATCAAATATCACAATCAGATGTTTTAATCACTCAAGCCTGCCTTTATAGTAACCTGCAAAAAGCATTGATTAAACTTTTAAAAAATGCAAAAGCTAATGGGTGTTAATTTTTTCATCACGTATATTAAAGAGTACTTGATATAAACCAGTGTGAATTACCATACTTGTTAGAGACTGGGAGGGAAAACAAGAAACAAAAGAATTAAATACGTGAAATAAGAACTTTGAGAATTAGTCTTCTCAAAATGTATTTAAATTTGAAAGTAAATAAGCTTGCATTAGACACGACAAAGCAACATATTTTGGGGCAAAAAATTAGTATAGTTAGTCATTTTATCTATGATAAAGCCATCATGTGGCCACCTATGTGCAAATGTAATCCATAGATTAGAAAAACTAAGCTTTGAAGTGGATCCTGCTCTTGAGTATGTCTGGAAAACAACAAATCTGAGTTTTGGGTTCTCTAATGAATCCTAAAGCCAAATTTGTGTCCACCATCACAATTCTAATGATGTTCCATGTACTAGATAGGGGAATATGCCCGAGTCATCAATTATTGCCTATGTTACACTCCACATTATGTACACTTGCTTCACATTGATTAGTCAATCAACCTGTCAATCACCAGCTGGCCAATGGGTCAATTCTATGAGTTTGTTTCTTATGTAGTAAATACATACTAATATTTTTGCAGTATATTAATTTTTACACCAACCCACTTGTGTAAGGATGCAACACTAAAATAGGAAAATTCTAATTTATAGCAAGTAGTAATTTTTTACACCAGTATGCGCATATAGGGATGACAACACTGAAATATAAAAATACAACATTTCTTGCACACTAGCACAGCGAAATGGCAAAGTGAACATAAGTTTGGAATTTTATACACAAATAAATTATGGCACAAAACTACATTGTATTGAACTCGACAGTTTTCACAAAGGTGATAGAAATATTTCATGAGTTTAACATGAAAGCAACAATGTCGTTATTCAGAGATAATGCATATCAGATTAAAAGTTTAGACGGGCTAAAAGTGTGGTCAAAGCTAATTGTGTTGAAGAAAAAACATTCAAGAAAATACAAATGTGAATTTGTTGATTTCAAAACATTAAAAAGATATACAGTGCTTTAGTACTCTAGAAAAGATGCTGATTTACAGATTACATAAAATCATGATAGCATTGAAATAACCATCATTAGCCTTGATAGTAAGATAGTTAAAACAGTGCAGCACAAAGAAGAAATAAATTAATATTTGATGTTGATAAATATACATTTTTGTATTTGGCTCAATTTACAGCACAACTTGATGATCTCATAAACTTTACATAGTCAGTCTACAATGATTCAACAAAAACATAGAACATATTGAGGAAAAAGATTTAAAACAACACATGGAGGCTCAGTATATGAAGTAACTGTTTTGGAATCAACCACAGAAATGACAAAATTTGACACAAGTCTGGAATCATTCATACGTTTGAAAGGATTGAAAAAATTATGCAGATTGCTGAAAATTAAACTACCTGTTTTAGATGGTTGACCTGTTGGATTGTTGATAATACCTAAAGACAATTTATCTAGCATAAAGTATTCTCATAATGTGTTATATAATTCTAAATTGCCTACAAAGAACAGTATTTGAGACATCTTTATTTTGATTCTGAAAGTTAAGTTGCTTCACAAATATCAATTAAATGTGGGAAGAAATCAAAAGACAAAAAGAAAAGAAAATACCATGAATTAAAGGAATGGTTAACTTAACAATATTCCTACTTAATACACAAGTAAGCATGACAACGATTTAAAAATATCGGTAGAAGGGTCTTTGTTAGTCAAGTGAATGACCAGTGGCAGGCAGACACTGTTGACATATAAACATATGAAAAATACAACAATTGATACAAATACATTTTAACAGTGATATATATTGTTTTCCAAATACTCTTGGAATGAAAAAATGACAACGAAAAAGGGTGATGACAAACACTATGTTTTTAAAGAAATCTTCAAAGAGAGAAATCCTGAAAAGATACAGTTTGATGACAGAAAAGAGTTTAACAATAAGAAAGTAAAGGATTTGCATTGACTACATTTCAACTTACTCAAATAATCATTTATAGTGAATAGGTTTAACAGAACCCTAAAGACTAGAAATCGGAAGTATTTTACTCGCAATAAGACAACTTAATGGGTTGATGTTTTACCAAGGATAATTGACGGATACATTGACACTCAATGCAGATCAATAGACATGAATCCAGCTTAAGTATATAAGGAAGAAAACAGGTCAAAAGTATAGATAAATATTTTCTGTTACTTGACAACTGATACATTTGAAAAACCTAAATTTAAAATAGATGAGCCTGTCAAAATTAACAACAACAAAAAAAACCCCAATTTTTGAAAGGGGCTGCCTTCTTAGCTTTATGGAGGAAATCTTTAAAATCAGGAGAGTAATTTTAGGTCATCCAGTCTTATACAGTCTGTATGGCCTGAAGGGAGAGGATATAAATAGAATGTTTTACAAACGAGAGTCATCTATGTGATAAACCAGATGACATATTAAAATTTGAACAAATCTTGAAGACCACAAAAATGAATGGTAGAAGTATGTATTCATTAAATGGAAGGGACATGATGAATCTTTAAACAGGTGGGAACCACCTGAAAATAGTAGGCCATTAAACAAATGATGCGTCAAAGGCACATCTCTCCTCCCGAGATGATGTACCAAAAGTTCACCTCTCCTTCGGAGATGGAGGAAGCAAAATGCATAAACAGCAGTATCAAAGAGCTTTAAAATGTTGAGTTTTTGAAAAATAATGACTTTCTAGAATGTAAAATGTGTGGGACAAAATGTTGCATTACAGCATGAAGGAGTTAAAACATGCCTGATATGTGAAAAGGAAGTTCATCCAAAAATAGCACATGTATATAACAAAAAGGTACACATGAAAAACCAGATAAGGTGACTACAATGTAGTCAGTGTCCTAGCAGGGTAATAAATGACATCAAAAAAGAAATGAAAAGAAATATTATTTAAAAAGTATAAAGTTTATTCCAACTACATCTTAAAAAAGCTGATGAACAAATATAATGTAAAAGACAGCAAGTTAGTCTAAGAGATTTTTAACAGAATAAGGGATATTAAAATAACAAATGTTTGAACAATTATAGGAAAATTGGAACTTCTCTAAAATTTTATATAAAAAAGGTACAGAAATTATACAATCAACTATGCATTTTTCCTAGATGAATATTTTTAGCATGTTCAATATTAACACATCCATAAAACCTTCAATCACAAAGAATTACCACAAAAAAAAAACAAAATCAGTTAATATAGGAGGTGTTTTATACCACATGGATGAAGTAAAATCCAGTACGCCTTGTACATTGTGTGGATATAAAAATTTTGAAGATGCAATTTTTTTTTTCTTTCGAACTTTTATTTGACATCTAGTAGTAATTAAAATTAGCCTAAACAAATAAATTGTATAATACCTATTTGAGACACACTCGGTTCTAAAATGTTACAAATGCAGTAGAGAAAAACTCATTAAGGAATGGAAAAACAAAATACAAAATACCAGAGATGTAAAGACTGTGTTAATCAATGAGATTAAAATGGCAGAGAAACATTGGATGACTCCAGTCAAAAACTAATAGACTCTAGTCCAAATTATTAGACTAGTTCTAATATGACTGTGCCTCTGTCGTCACCTGTGGCAACAAAGTCTCTCAAAAGGAGATCAGCACACACTGTCTCTGAAACATTGGACTTAATATTCAAACAACAGACTTGGACAAAACCTTATCCTTGTCCTGTGATTCAGTTTAATACAATACATTGGCTAATTCACATTAACCAAGTTGACATATAAATGCATTAGACAAGACAAAAAATTACTATACTGAAACTAAGTTTCTCACATGCAAGCCATTAAACATTTTTTTATAACTACATTTCAAAATTTGATAAAATGACTATGTGGATAGATACAGAGTACACTGTGATGAGTTTTAGCAGAATCAAATTGGACAGTGTGGACGATAACATTTGGTTGTGGAATTTAGTTGATAGATCGGGGTCGACTTATGTGGCGTTTAAACATAAAAACCTAAATAAGTTTTGATGTAAAGAATGGGTCAATAAAGAAGTGACTAGAAAACTCTTTTGAAATATTTATTTTCTGATTACAAGGACTTTTTATCCTGCATATTGTGAATGAACACAGTTAATGACTAGATTGCAAAACATAAAACCGCCGTGGTATTATATAGGTTCGTAGTTGTGTTAGTGTTCGCCGGGGTATCAAATTATTTGTGTATTACCAATTCTGGCAGAATCATGAGATTATCCACAGGGTTAATGAAAGGGCAAACTGTATCATCGTCCAGTGGGTCCTTGAATGATGGAATGTGTATCCTGAATCTTTTCACAGGAGAAAACAGCCAGATCGGGTCCAAATGTTTTGACTGGCAGAATGTTCCAATTTGATGTAGGGCAAATTATGTCCTCAAAAGAATATCCTTCATTTAAGTCGATTGTCATGATTTCTGGTACATCACTCAAAGTAGGATGTAAGAGGGCGGTATCACAGATTGTATCCACCACCTTATCAGTTTGATTTAGGCATCCAGTAAAAGAGACATCATTGGAATATGATTTTTCTTCTCATGTTTTACGAGATCTACCTTCTGTTTTAAAATTTTATGACACTGGTGGCAGGTCACTCTCAAACCTAAATGGGTAATATTAATGTGTTGCTCTAGAGATTGGTGATGTTTGTACGTCGCTTCACATAACACACATTGATGATTCATTTTTAATGTATCACGGTCATGATGCAGGCTGATCATGTCACGGTTTATGATGTAATCAAACTAACGTACGGGCGATAATTGGAGGAAAGTGTTTCCTCAAAAGAGTTGATTTACATCCAGCAAAAGACATTAGGGCCTGAACATCTAAGTTTGCTTATAATTTTATTTCCTCCCATTAAACTTAATTAACCTTTTATGATACCTAGTTGGTCCTAAATTAAAAATAATCCCAGTTGTACATCCAATATGGCTGCTATGATAGCTGTCATAAAAATCTTGTTGTCACTACTCCTCCCGAATGGATGATCATTATGACATGGGATTTGACCAAATGACTTCTAATGATGTCTACTTTGTGTTAAATGAAAATGATGCCAATCTGACATTTAATATGAGCACCACAGCAGCTAATTTTAAAATCTTGTTATCACTGAAGAATATGAGAGATGGTTTCAACACTCAGCAGTTAAAAGGAAGAAATGGTCTTATCTTGAATTCTTGGAAATTCTTTTCGCTAGAGCATCAGTCCCTTCCAGGGACTCTTGTTTTTCAAAAGATGAATTTTCAGTCATCAAAACCAAAGGAATGAATTTCATCACAAAATGTACACATTTTACAAAACAACTGATGATAGATGATGTTAATGGATGATTTAGTAACAAACCAATCATCTATAAATGGGAAAAAATTTGACAGCATCTTAATTGTGATCCAGTTAACTGATTAATTGAACCCTTGACTAATTAAACTACATCTATCTTTTCACATGAGTAGTTCCCTACTAAAAACAAACCAAACAAACAAAAAATCCAGAGAAAAAATAATGTTGATGAAATTTGGATGTGAAAATACATTTTTTGTCTAAAGTATAAATTGTTTTAGGACTGGAATATAAAGTTAATATCCAAAGCAGATTATAAATTATTGTGAAATTCAGTCATAGAAGAATGCCAACATAATGCATGAGGGGCCACCATTTTTGAACCACAATTGGTTCTCATTCTATTTTGTCTACCGGTATATACTTGAATAACCAACCACTTCCCTCATTAACTCTTTAACTATTAGTGCTATGTAGTGGCTCACTACTCTGCCTAGCTGCTGAGGTCACTACTGCAGCTGATTTGGGGGCAGAATACAAGAGCCTGATGCTGCTGTAGCCAAATTATAACTTTTTAGCTGATGTTTTGGGGATATGAGCTAATTGTTTTAGTTATTTGCTGTATAACAGACTGATTTATAGACTAACTGTTTGATTCTTTTATCCTGCTGACATCCACAAGATTGGTATAAAATCCATGAATAGAACACAAAACAATATTTTTAAACACTAAAATTAAGCTCTCAGTCATTTATACAAAGTTATTGGTCAAATATATACATGTAATTACTAAAATACATTTAACTACTGGTAGTCACTATATTCTACTATTTCTTAAGTTGTTCTTCGTGGTATTTATAGAAGCAGTTATGGTTTATACACAGACAGACATTACACTGTTTGTCACTCTCTTTCTTCCCCTCATCTGAAATGAAAGTTGACTTTCGAAGCACATGGCTCTCTTGTCCACAATTTGCTGTCTTTATCATCAGATTCTGTCTCAATTTCAGACAGACTTGAAAAAGACAGCTCAGTGTCACTACCAACACTTCTTAATTCAATATTGTCAAGTTCGTCCTCAGAAAAACCTGAAAATTCGGAATCTGTATCGCTATCTTAAGCAAACGCCATTGTTTCCACTGTCGACTACAAATGCAAGTATTAACAAACACCTGGTACAAAATTGCAAAATAAATCCCTCGATTTAGTAAGAACAATCATTTGTTAACTCTATTTTGATTGGTTGAATGTCCTTTTACTTCAAATTATTGACCAATAAGACCGATTGTGACATGAACATAGAGCGGATCTATCCGTCATGAGAGTATAGGAAGCATAACCAGCGAGCAGATATATCAGTCACTGGGGGTAGTAGTGCTCTGTTTACAAGCGGATTTATCAGTCACTGGTGAGGCAAGACACATTAATGCAGTGGATATACACGTCAGTCGTAGTGAAAGAGTTAACAGCTGACTTCAACCATGATTAAATAAAAAAATTACAAAAATTGACTAAAACCCCATAAATTTACCCTCAAGAAATGAAAACATTTATAATTCAAAACTAATGAGGGACGAGGCGAAGGAGGATGGGAAAAGGGATTCACTCAAAGAAGAATGCAAACATGATGTATGAGGGGTCATCCTTTTTAGACCCAAACTGGCTCTCGTCCTATTTTGTCTATTTACTCGAACAACCATCCACTTCCTTCATCAACAGCTGACTTCCACCATGATTAAGTTGAAGACATTTTTTTTACTAAATCACCAAAAATTTATCTCTAAGAGTGGGGTAAGGGGTTCCATTTTTCATCTTAATTCTTAGATTCATGAATAAGTGTAAAAAACTTAATTTAAAGGGTGATAAGGTTTAAATTTTGGAATTACTAAAATTATTCCAAAAATATATGTAATATTTTACAGCCAAGTAGAAGACAAATCACAAAAATATGATTCCCACAATGAATAAGCTAATTATTTCAAACCATCGACCATCTCTTCACCATTTGTTTCCTACTTAAGATGTAAAATTGAAAGCAAAGACAAATTTTTATTACTGTAGCAGAAAGCATTATGAACAAAAAAAAAAAAAAAAAAAATATTTACTTTTATGGACTTTTTTCATTTTGTTTTGTATTTTTTTTCACAGATTAAAATATTTATGGGCAAAAAACCCCATGTAAAATCCCAAGTGGTGAAAATGTAACCATGTGTTCTGATAATTCACACTATACAACCCAAATCATGGATACATTGTGTAAAAACAAAGGGGGGGGGGGGGGAGGGAGAGGCACAAATTAAATCATTCCAAAATTAGCACAAATATCTAGAATGAGCTCTTAGTTGTTTTTTTTTCTTTTTCAACACAATAGCAAGCAATTTTATTTAATCCAATGTTATTTAATGCAAAAAATAAGAATCCTATTGTCCAGCAACTAATTTTGATTTTACTCTCCTGTCCAGATTATTCCCTATACTCTATCTTCATTTTATTATCAACTTTATAATGAAAGACCAGTTTAGAAAAAAAATGGAAAAAGCTTAAGGAAACTTACTGCTTTGGACTTTAGAAACCATTTCTTTACAATAAAATTTGTTGCCAAAATGAATGATATTTTGTTAAATTACACAGTAATCATAACAATAGATTTTGAAATGATTGGAACCAAATCCATAAAATTGAACATCAAAACTTATGATAAAGACTGTGTTTGGTATTAAGTATATCGTGGGAATACTTGTGGTTAAAATGGGGAGGTTTTTTTTAATCATTCACACATAAAATTTCAAAAAGCCATGCATACGAAAAAAAATGGATACAAATTAATTGACATTGCAGGTAAATTCATTTGCATAATTTAGAATTTATGTAAGTAACCACATTGGGTTAAAGTATTTTATATCAAAGAAATCTAAACGAACATACTATAGTTAATTCGAATTGTGGTTGCACATAATTAGTGAAACAAACTTCTTGTAAATAACATACCTAGCCAAATAATGAAAATTTAGGTTGTTTACATGAATAAATAAAACATTAAACAATAAGATAAGTAAACCAAATTTGGTTAAAGTATTTTATATCATAGAAATCTAAATGAACATACTATAGTTAATTCAAACTGTGGTTGCACATAATTAGTGAAACAAACTTCTTGTAAATAACATACCTAGCCAAATAATGAAAATTTAGAATGTTTACATGAATAAATAAAACATTAAACAATAAGATAAATTTTAAAAAATAGTAGACCAAAAGTGAATTGCAACCCTGATTATTAAAAAAAAACCATGCACTAAACATTCAGTATGTAGATATGATCACAGCTAGTGCAAGATGTAAATGAGAGAAGAAAAAAAGATAGGAAAAAATATGTTTAGATTCTGTGTGTACCGGTATGTAGAAAAAACCAATATAGAGGCAAACATGTTTTTTGCATAGTGAAACCAAAGCACAAAAATTACAAAGAGACTCAAAAGGCTTGCATCTAATCAATACATAAAATGGTACAACGAAATTTACATCAGTAAGTTTTCCATAAAACAACCAAAATACCCAAGTTATATTTAGAACTAATTTTGACAACAACAATACATTAAAATTTTTAAAAAATTTAAAAATTTTATATTGGCAGAAATGGATGCATGAATATCTGAAAAAGAAAGAAGATTATTACTGAATCATTTTCATTTATTATCATGTGCAAGGAGAAAAATGGCCAGTGAGAAAGAAAAAGCCAACATACTGTGACATTTAAGTTATATTAAAAGAATATTGCATTTGACAATATGACATAGTGTATGCAATAGATGCAATAAATTTGCTAAAGAATTCACTATACTTTAAAGGTTACTGACAAATTTTCTTCAAAATAATGGAGATTTGACATCTGTTAAGCACTAGTAATTCTTCACTGATAAGTCATAGTGTGAAGAGAAACACCATTTCCCACTTTGTGAAAAATGTTCTCCTGAAAATAAGGATAATGGATTTGTCTTTGAAATTAAGTCCATCCTACTTTTTAATCCCAAAAGATGACAAAAGCATTATCATTATAATGCAATCATTTAAAATCATTTTTATAATTTAACATTGTTTGCTCTCCTTATCTCCTTATTTTCTTTTTTGCAATCCTGAAGATATTGTTTCCTGTGTAGAAAATATATAACAGGTTTGAATAGAACATAAAGTTTTCAAAAATTCTGAAAGAACTTAAGATGTATAGAAAATAAGTTTATGATACATTCTCAACATGATGGCAGATGAAGAACATTGCCCATACTTACATGTAGGGATGGAAAGTGTAATGTTATATGTTGAATGATATCTTGTATGTTCATTGGATTCACCACGTAATACTACAAACAAATAATGAAATAAATGAAACCTTCAAAAATAATATAAAGCAGCCTGGGGTGGTATGTATATTCAGCATGCATATGATTTTGATATTCAATGTAAACTAGGTGCACACCCCTACCCTTATACTTAATTTTGTTGTGTCCATCTGTGTATCCATATTCCATCTGTCCATCCCAAGAAGCTTGTAAGCAAGACTGCACAAAAACCACTCGACAGAGACAAAAGAAATTTTGCTTGCTTGTTTTTATCCTTATGTAGATGACCTGATTACATTTTCAGGCCAATACAACAGTATTTCAATTCTGTTACACATTTTTTACTATTTTGGTTTTGGTTTCATTTGATTTGGTGTTTCATGGAACAGCAACACAGGTAGGTTATTTAGTACCGAGTCAATTGGAATAAAGTATCTTGCCCAAGAACACACCATGGTAGATGATCCAGGCTGATCCAATGGTAGGATTCAAACCCATACCCTTTGGACTTGAATCTTTTGACAAAAACCTTGTTAGCATGATTGTGAAAACCACCTGAGGTAGACAAATCAAATTTGATCAGCTTATTTCAATTTATATGTACATGACTTGATTACACTTTCAGGCCATTACAGCAATTTTGTAATTTTTCAACCTATTTTTCAACTTTTTTGGACTCTTTGACAAAAAAAATCCTTATTAGTACAATTAGCAAACACCACTAGAGGTAGAAAAATGAAATTTAATAATCTTTTTTGTATTCACGTGTAGATGAACTGATTAAATTTTCAGGCCATTATATAAATTTTTCAATTTTGTACACATATTTTTACTTTTGAGACTTTTAGTTTTTTTCACACAAATTTTTTTAGAATGATTCAGCAAAAACTACCTGAGAAAAATATGAAATATGGTAGGCATGTTTGGTAACACAGGTAGATGACTCAAGTATATTTTCATGCCACAATAGAAATGTTTCACATTTTTATCAATTTTTTTAATTTTTGGACAGCGGTGGCATACATGTTTTGCTAACAAATCTAGTCACTAAGTAGCTTTTTCCAGACCTGTAAACTCTGTACTATCATATTATGTGAGCACTGTACAACATATATAGTTCTGAATTAGAAGTGACTGAAATAACAGACCATTTTCAAACAAATATTCACATAACATAATTAGCAAAAAAACATAGAAAATCAAAGAATCCTCCTATCTCAAACTACAATCAACAATTGTAATGCTTCATGGAAACCATGACTCATAACCATACTATAGAAAAATTAAAATGCGGTATTTCTCCCATGATAAGACCAGGGGGCCAGCCTAATAAATTTATTAAAAAGTAGTTGTGCTTTCTATTAAAGATATCCTCAGTAAATATTTGCCAACATTTTTTGAAAGTGGGATGGGATTATCTTGAAGCATGGGGTTATCACATAAATATGGTATTTGGAATCTTCTATCTTTTTTTGTGATTCTCTTCAACATTCAAGAACTTGTTATTTAGAGTAACATTTTCAGTTGTTGCCCAGTTTTGGCTTGATGGCATTTTAATTTCTTACTGCTTATGACCTAATGTCATATTATGTGTTACCAAATATAGTGTGTATTGCTAAAAACAGAAACAAACTTTATGGTCTTACTAAAATTAGCCCACTGGCCTTTCATGTCAACTTTAGTAGATCAAGGGAGACAACTCAAATTAATGTAAATTATACCCTATTGTCGTTATCTTCCTTGGATACTGTTCTAGTGATGTAGAAAATCCTTTTTAAAGAATATCACAATAATTTCTGAGATAACATTTCAGATGTTAATATAAATTCTCTACTGGCATAAAAAGAAAAGGAAATTATAAAGATTATTTAGAGCAGTACATGTACAATAGTAAAAGGGACCATGAATAGCATTGTCTCTTGGAGTAATGTTATTTCATCTGATCTAACATTAATTAGTATTAAATCAACCAGTCATGCCATCAGTATTCTGGACGATATTATATTAGTTGTGATATTGTTTTAGCCTCAAAACTCAACTCAAACTCCAAAGATGATAATCATACAAACATACTCAGAAACTCTGGATGTCAATTACATTAGTGAAAAATGAAAAAGTACCAATGGTGCTAAAATCATTGAAGTTAAAACTAAAGTTTGTAATTTTTATGTCTGTAGCTGAGACTTTACTGAATAAAAACACAAAGGTTCCACAGAACATTGACCATCTTTGGGTGATCTGTTTTTGGATTCTTGCTCAAATGCCAAGTTCACTTTTTAAAATGTTCCTGAGTGTGCACAGAATATTTGTCTTCTTTGTTCTTGTCCATTCCCAGTTTAGACGTGGTGTGATTCCGCAAGCTGAGAAGAACATTTGCAAACAATGTTCTTCATGTTAGGTCAACAAGAACTGACTTGCTCAAAGACACAGTCTTACTTGCCAACTGGACTATAATGCAGATTACAGTATCTGACTTCAACAAACTCCAATACAAAAATCTCAGTACTGAAGACACCACCACTGCCCTCAGTACTACAGCAATATCTATGTTTCATTATCTGCCAATACAAATATTGCCATCAGTGCTACAGCAATATCTATGTTTCATTACCGGTATCTGCCAATACAAATACAAATTTGCAATAAAAACTCCAACAACAAATTCAAATTTAATCTCGTGAAGATTCATTCACTAACCTTTTTTCATTTTATGGGCTCTTTAGCTGTCTACTCTGGCCATGCCATGCTGTCTCTCCTTACAAACTGCCTCATCAACTAGTGTAAAAAACTCATGATAATCTATCAAGCTTAATCATACTGCCATCTAATAATTCATGGTTACCTCTGTTGAAGCCACAGTTGGTGGTTATAGGTAATCCCTCAGGAACATTTTCCTATATAAATAGATACACAGATAATCTTGTCAATCCAATGCCAGTTACTCCATATAAGAACAAAATATTAAAAGCAGATGTCAGTTAAAAAGACAAGAATTTGAAGGAACTGTCACAAATTATTCTATATCAATATGTTGTACAAGAGTAACAGTTCAGAAAAAGACCCAAGATAAACACAATTAAGACTGTAACTCACAATACAAGCTGAGTTTCCATATAAAAGATACACTTACAAATCTCATCAAGGGTACCACTACAATTGAACAGGTCATCGGCAACCTTATCATCCTGGATCTGGCCCAAGCCAAGAATTTTCTTCATTTCATAGGCAATGAATTCTTCCACCACAGCTCAACACACAAAGTATGTTGGCACAAAAACTTTTCCTATTAAATAAGTTTAACAATTTTAGATTTGGAGAGATGTTAAATCAATTTAATTCTGCACAGCATATGGAGTTTAATAAAATATAATTATATATCATAAATGTTTCATTTAATTTAACCTTAAAAGTAGTAAGTAAATTCTACTAAATAATCATCTCTATCATAAACCTACATATTATGATCACTACAACCAAATGATAAATGAAATCAATGAGTCTGTATTAAGCAGCCATCAGTCTTTGGAGCCATTTCTTAAACTTATTTTTTTCTTCTTTTTGCATTTTTTTTTAGTGGCTGCTGAACACATTAACCATTTAACTATTCACGATTGAGTGCCTCAGGGGTCTTCACCACCTACTCTCATCTACGAGAAGTTGCAAGATCCTCCTGGATTATCACAGTGGCAGAAGCAACAGTGGGCTGGATGCTGACTGGCTTTCTGCTGCTGTTTTGCTGGATCAGATGCAGCTATTAGAAAAAAATAAATTATTCATTATTCTGGGACCCTTGGTTGTTCCTAGCGGCTAGCTTAAAACAAACATTAGCCTACATAAAACTGTATGTATAAATCCATATATAGTAAAATGTTGATAACTCAAACATCAGTGACTGAAACATTTGGCAGAAATTGAAGAATCACTATGTCCTGGTTTACAACATTTTCTTGTTTACAACTCAAAACAACCAAAAACTCATCCAAAAAAGCACAACATTAAGAGGCAAATTCAGATGGAGAAAGAAAGCTGTTTTGGCAGGAGGAGGTTATGGAGCTAAGACTGAAAGGGTTGGGGTTAGAAGCAGCACTTCAAGTAACTATTAAACTTTAGCAGCACTTATCTGGATGCCAATTATCCAGATTATTTGATTTTATGAAATACTACCATATCCCCAAAAAGTGTTACCAATTACTATGTATAAGTATCGGTAAATAAAGCTAATTTGCTGATTATGACACCAACACAGAACAGAGTAACAGAAAACAGAAACAAACACAATCAAATATTATCTCATACAATTATAATTACAATGGTATTATGAATAGCTCAAATATATTTTCAAAACAGAAATAAATGTAATTATGAGAGAGGGAGGGAGAGAAAGAGATACTAAGAAAGTTTATTCTTACACCCAATTGTTTGCTAAGTGAATGCCACCACGACAGTGTATCATTTGTTATACAGAAATTTCAATATAATCAAGCATAATTAAAGATTCATAGTAGTCCAATCAAAGGCATTCTGTAGTCCACTAGTCCAAGCCAACATAATTAACTATTGATCAATGACCAATGACAGGTGATAAAAGTGAATCACCTACCGGCACAGGTGTGAGCAGAATCCATGAAAACGGAATTTACCTTGATCAAAGTCTTTTATCAATCCAACATAGATAATCCCAGTAGATCTCCGATAAGTGCAAAGTATTTATTTAAAGTATCTTAATATTTTTTTCATTCATACTTTTTCTACTCTGAAACATGTAAAATTTCTACTAAACGTTAATATTTACTTAATTACTGATACATATAGGCAAATGCACAATTATCAGTCCCATTTAATCTGGATACTTCCATTCACAGTTCTACTTTCTGACCAAACTTTGATCATGTGGATGACCAATTATCCAGACAAAATCTATGTCCCGTGATGGGTCCGGATAATCAACATTTTACTTTACTGCCTCAGGCAAGGAATGTAGTTTGAGGAAAAGCAAAAATAAAATAAAAAATAAAACCAAATTACCTTATTTTTATACATAGCATAGATTTTACTGAACCATTTTACTCAGAAAATCATACATGATCATATGAACAGAAAAAAGGAAATGTGTAAATATTCAAAATTTGTCATAAGGTTCAGCTCTGGTTTTTCCACTTTTGCACAGGGTTCAAAATTTGAAGACAATGTATTGGCCTGATTTTCCCCGCTGATAATCCTTGTTGTAAAAAAAGAAATGTGTGTATTTTACAGGAGGTTTAAAGAATATACAATTTTCTTTATTCTTTATCTAAATGATGAGGGTTGGTTTGGGTTTGAGAGATTGCACAGCTAGACCTTACTTCTGATGTGCATCTTGTGGAAGATTGTTAGCTCTGTATGGCCATGTTCACTTTTTGAACGTTCAAGGTAAATTATAGAAAAAAAAGCCAATAACAATTTTAATTATTTGATGTATTGAAAACTTTTGAAAGTGAACTTTCAGAAAAAAGTAATGCCTACATCTGTGAAAATGTGTTGTGTATTTGAAGGACAGGCAAAGTTAGTGTACTTTATGCTATTTCCAGTATGTTTGCCGAGCACACAGAACCAGTCATTTTAATCAGCTGTCTGCTTCAGACAGCACATATTTTTCCTAATACTGGTCAAGAATAAATGTCAATTCAAGTAGACATGCAAAAGCATCTTCAGATTTGTAGAGCAAACAGGTTTGCCCTGTGCCTTCCCCACTTTCAGTGGTGCTCAAAACCACTGGAGCTGAACCATACATGTAATTAGAAAGTGTTCATGTCATTGTCTTGTTGCCACATTATGATTCTGAAGATCACCAGAGGGCAACTGCTTGATAGTTTTCACAGACCAATTCTGAATTTTTAGCCACAAATGCAAAAATTTTAGTTGCATCTTGGATCACCAAGTAGTTGTTATGAATCAAGCATTTACTGGTTTTTACTTGTATAAAGAATGGGAAGAGTTATGGGATATACAAAAGAAAACTGAATTGTATGCAAGTCTTGCAAATTCAATAATAATGATAGACATCACATCATCATTTTTATAAAACATTACCATATTATTCACCATACTACAAAATATGACTGCAGTGTACTAACCTACATCAGCTGTTCCTGCAGGAGTAACCTTTCCCCCAGCCAGCTTTGTGCGCAGTCTGGTTCTAAACTGGCCACACTGCAAATATACCACGATTGAGGAACTTTGTCAAAATATTTTAACATCAAAATCAATATCCATACAAATTTTAATGAGGTAGTATGCACCTAATAAACTTCTTAATATGCAAAGAGAATAATAAATGCAGAGGTCTAAAGAAATAATCTCCCCTTATTTCATACACTCATATTCATTAAATCTTGATTTCCAACACCTAGTTAAAATAAATCTCAATTCCTCCTACACATTCTTAATTATTCCCACAATAGTATTACTCCCTAAGTCCTTTTTACATTATTTTGATATGCAAAATCAATATTTATTCCAAGTCCTGATAGTTCAATCTTTATCAAAAGATATCTCGTTAACTTTATAAGATGTCTTGCTGGTTTTAAAGATGTATTACATATATATATATATATATATATATATATATATATATATATATATATATATATATATATATATATATATATATATATATATATATATATATATATATTTAAACTTTAATAAATATATTTATAAACTAAATGTATTTATACATCTCGTAAACTTTCTAAAGTGTCATCCAGCTTGGACATGATATGTATATTAAAAACTTTATATTTTCTATAAAATATCTAATATGATTTGTAAGATGTGAAGATATTTTGTAAGCTATACACAGTATCTTACAAACAATATCCTGGACTACCCTCTTTGATGCACATAAGGACTTACAGTAAAATCGTCACAACATTAAACCAAATGTCAAAAAAATAAAAATTATTTTAATAATGAAGACTTGGCTAGAATTTGTAGCAAAAATTCTCTGCAAATACACAATGTATTAAACTTAAAATCTTGTTTAAGCAAGGTGACCTACAAACGTCATATCCGCGTACTTCGTCACCCTTTTGATGCACTTCCCAGAATTCCGTTTTTAGCCATGCCACTGTACTGCAGGTTGGCCATGGAAAATCTCAAATCTGAGCAACAATAATATTGCTTAGGAAAATGAAGTCAAATAGGAGAGAAATTTATGAAACAGTAAAATATAATGACTTTATTAACAAATTTGTGCTTCACCTATTTTCATTATACTCTCTTTCTTGATACACACACATACACACACACACACATATATATATATATGTATATATATATATATATATATATATATATATATATATATATATATATATATATATATATATATATATATATATATGAACAATTCACATATAGAGAAATATTTCAAATGAATTAAACAGAGTTTCAAATTTGATAAACATGTACATGTATTTTGTTTCATTCTTCAATACAATGTGTGCAAATAAATGTGTCTCCTCTTCTGACTATTCTTTTGTCTGTACAATATATCAAATGAACCCAGTGGGGACATTTATCACATTTTACCCACTTTGTAAAAATTAATGAAATTGAATTCTTTACTTCAGCTGGTGTAAACTGATTGCAGATACAACATTTTTCAATATCTTCTATGGACACCTCTGAATCGGATGAGAAATCAGTTTGATAGTGAGAAGGGCCTGGTTTAGGAGACAGGTCACATGGAACATGAATATTTATCTCACCAGTTGCCATTTGCATACATTTGATTTTTATCTTGTCTTTTTCATTTTTTGTTGACTTCTTGGTAGACTTGCATAGGGATTTACTTTTCCCATTTGATTTGCTCTGATGCTCTTCAATCCTATCTATCATGTCATCTTCTGTTATTGCCTTACCACTGACAATGGTACTTAGATATCTACGTTTCTTACTTGGTGCTTTCTTCTTTATAATCACACTCTCTTTCAGGTGAAAAAATGATGTGCTCTGCTCAACAGCTGTTTCCTTTTCTGCAGACTTTTCTTCTTCTTGCTTCAAAACTGAAGCTGGTTCAAAATTGCTCCTTTCAACAGCATTAGGATTATATGGGTATATACCTGCTTTCCTGAATGCACCATGTAGATTTTCAGGTGACAGTGCCTCTGAGTACGCTCTACATGCTATGGCACTTATGTTGTTCCTGGTAACCGATTCACCGCAATGTGCCCTCATGTACTTGTGACATTTGTTATTAAATATACGCTCAAATGGACCAAAACACCCCACGTCCATTGGCTGAAGAACATGACTTGTGTGAGCAGTCAATACAAACAATATGATATGATTTGTCTTGGCCATTTCTCTATCAATTCCATTGAGACATGAGATTTATGTCCATCATACAGTAATAAGACATGTTGTTCATGGTTCTTCTCCGGTAAGTATTTAATCAAATGAGTCTCAATATATTGTCTAAATATGTCACTATTTGACCATCCTGATTCTGTAACTGTTCCATCTGCACCAGTTGTTCTGCCTTCAAGAAGTTCCTGCCTCATTTGCACACCTGGAAAAATTAAAAAAAGGTGGAATTTGCTGAGCTACAGCATTCCCACACCTTATTATTGTGATGTTCAATCGAGTTGAGGATGTAACTGCTGGTGGTTTGGTTCCAGTTGCAGCAACTACATTTGGAGGTTTATGTGTAGTTGACAATCCCTTCTCGTCCACATTGTAAATCCTCTCAGGCTTATCCATTAGATCATACTTCATTAAGATTTTATATAATTCGGCATAATATGCATTTATACATTGTACAGATGTTGCCTTTGCACGCTGAATTTGAAGACTTCTTGGTTTTATAACTTTAATATCTGGCCATCTTGACATGTATTTCTGCAACCAACATAAGCTAACACATCACCTCTAGCTCTGTATGCTAGGCAAACTGCATATTCTGTTGCAATATTCAATACTTCAGTCCTGAAAAATATGAATATAAAAATATCCATTATTGAAAACCATATACAATTTTTTTAAATATTTTTTTGTTGTTATAAATATAATTATCAAATTATTGCAATCATTGAATTATCAGTGTAAAGTTAATGTCAGTATTTGATATATTCATAACGTGTTATAACAGCAATAATTAATATTTGTATGTAGTAACAATTAAAGTATGTTGAAAATTAACATGCTATATCCATAGTCAACACTTGCAGTAAACTTCAGATGCTCTGCTAGGTGGGCTTCTTCTTCCTGCGTGAAGAGAGTTTGTTGCCCAGACCTGGTTACTTCAGGATTAACATAACCACTCACACGATGACGGAGTGAAGCTTCGGGTATGCCATACTCTTTATTTTGTCTTAGGCTCCTGGTAATTAAAGAGAAAAGTGCTTTTCAATAAAAGGAAATAATAGTAAAAAGATAAATTAAAACTAAGAAACTGATTACTCTGTTCAAAACATGTAAGAGTGTACAGTATGTATTCCAGTGAATATAATAAACAGGTTCACATAAGGTCACACGACTGTCACGTGACTTTGAAAGAAATGATAGCAGCAGACGGCAAGTTGATTTCCTCCATAAAGTGAGTCTGTATAGATTTCATGAAGGTATTATGAAGTACAAAAAAAGGTATTAGCAAAATTTTGTTTTTTCTCCAAGACATTGTGTTTTAGACGTACATTACCTTTGAAAGTTTTATTTTCCACATCTTTTTGTGTTGGCGGTAACTCCCTTGATTTCCAGTAAACACAGACGGTACTTGAGACGCCAATAAAAGCCATGTGCGCGCGTGAAACGGAAGTTTTCATGCTTGCGTCAAAAAGTGTGCATGTCAAAATAGAGTGTGGGACGATACATCTTGTAGTCTCTTTAAGTCATCATTAGATAACACAAGACTGTTAAACCAACAGTATCACAATAATTTCATTTTTTCTCTTCTAACAAATACATACTGGTATATACGACACTCTAACATTCAATTCCACCCCCATCCTTTCCCGTACAGGCACTTTATTCTATCAGTTTAAATTGTTACTTTCCCCCTTTCAATTGATTGAATCAAGTGCCTGTGCTTCCCCGCACCGTTAAGCTTGAAACTTATTGTGCTCTGGACCCCTTTCGTTGACTGGCTTCATTTTATTGGGTTACTTTAATCATTATTTGGTCATCTCCTGGTTTTGAAGCTAATGCAAGCTGTAACGTACTAAGGGGGAGGGGGCGATTGCCCAGGGCGCCGAGGCCTTGGGGCGCCAAAACAGCCATTTACCCTTAGTACGCCAATTAATGCAAACACAAGCATATTATTATTATTATCTACTGCCAATCACCCCATTGCGCATGGATAATCATGTGACGCTATTTTGTGTCGTCTGCATTTTTAAGAATAAATTTCAACATCCCTTGCGTCTACCCACTGAAACATGATAGTAATTGCAAACATTTATGTTTAAAACATATTTTGGTACTTGCCAATTTTCTAAAGCCCAGAAAATACCTTTCAAATTACCCCATATTCCGCCAAATGATCGTAGAAGTAGTGGGTTACGGGTTACTAATGCAGGAATTGTATTGGAATGCATTTGTGCCTCATGAATTATAGGAACGCGATTGTGCCGCGTGCGTTGTCATGGGACACCAATATGATTAGTGACCCGTATCTTCCGTCATGACAGATAGATCTGGTGCGCATTTTGGCTCTGTGACCAGAACATTGGTTCACCTGTAATTTGTTGTTCAGGTGTGTTGGTAACTGTAATTAACGGCTAAAGGAAACAGATTTATGTTTAGAATGCATCTGAACCTAAGTCACGAAAATATTTGATCAAAGTCGAAGCGCATTTCTGCTCACAAGCGCCAAAATGCACCTCAGCTTTTAAAGTGTTTCAATACACGTGTTGATTTTATTAATATTGTCATATTATACAAGCAGGATTTTCGACAATAGATGTCTTCATCTTTATTTTTTATGGTAAAAAAAAAGCACCATTGACCTCTCGGCCTAGCGCAGTAGCCGTTAATCAACTATTACGTAAAACATTCTATTATTGAATGATGATGATAATAGTTTTTTCCCCAAATACGACTGTTTTGCCCTTGATCTTAGAATTACACATGAGGCCAATGATATGTTATTCTTAATTTAAAAAACAACAACAACAACAAAATCTTATTTTTGCTCAATTCGATTATTTTGTAAGTTTTAAAGTCTACTGTTTATAATTCTTCCTATCTTGAATAATATTTTTTAAAAAGAAAAGCTGATAATTTCACATCTTGGATATATATATATATATATTCTTTTTTTCTTCTATCAACTGCATATATAGTTGTAACCTCATAAAATGTATGTTCCGTGAAACTAACGTATTCCCCAAAGTAATTTAAAGTTATTATTAAGGAACACGAGAGGTGGGCCAGTCAAAATCGACTGAACCAAACTGTCGTTTTGTGTATCACCATCTCGTTTAGGGATATCAAAGTATTACAAAAAAAATTAAACAAACTAGTTTACCATTTATGTTCTCAGTAAGATTATTCAGATGAATTTCTTTATCAGGTTGATTGTCGTTGCCAGAGGGCAGGGTGAACATTATGTGCATCGTCACCATAGCTGAAGTCTCTCTGTGAAAGATCGATTGTAATATAACTTTCCATTTTTTACCGTCTGTATGATAATAAAGTCCATTTAGGCAATCCAGTTGACAATATAAATGGTAAACTATCCATTTTACTACATATTCGACAGGGTTAAAAAAACAAGGACCGTTTTGATTCCTGGTGGGTTTTACATGCTTAAGATGTACATGAATAAAAACAAAGAGAGAAAGAATGCAATGGTGACAATAAAGAAAGTATTGATGTCGAAGTTGTGAAGCAGAAACTAAATTCACCCCGAGAAACAATTACACAGTATACATCAACAACTTCAGTGCTCAAGTGTTAGAATAATATCCAAAGAACTACACAAGCATATAATGAATATGATACAGTTTGTGGATTTTAGAAATGTATATATTTATTTAGACTAAATCTGTAACACATATGCACACCCACCCATCCCCACCCATCCACCCCCACCACTACACAAATAAATATTTAAATGCTAATTAATTTTTTTTGTTAGAGTCTCTGCCCGGTACAAATGTTTAACACGGTGACTTTGTTTCATGCACTGTTAATAACGATTACAAGCAACTACAGAGGGTTATATATATATATATATATATATATATATATATATATATATATTAATGTGTGTGTGTGTGTGTGTGTGACAGCTTAGTCTTTAGGGTGAAGTTGTACTGTAGTATTTTTCACATTCTTCTTCACAGATTCTACCCATACGTGCTTTGAGCTGACCTCGCAATTCTGCTTTACAGATGCTAAGTAATCTTTATTTCGCTTCCTTTTTAAAAACAACTATACTTTCGAGCAAATGAACAAGATACCTAAAAGAGTTATGCCACTACCTACCAGATACAATATTTTCTTTGAGCTTTGTGATCTTGTATCATGTGCATTATCTTTAGAGTCCTTCTTTTTCTTTCTTCAAACGTTCGGCATTGTTGTTTTTTTTTTGTTTGTTTTTTTTTTGTTGTTTTTTTTCATTGTTTTTTTGTTGGTTTTTTTTTTGGGGGGGGGAAGGGGTTGTTTCTCTATTTGTTTTTTTCTAATTCTTGTGAATGTTTTCCAAGTTGCCTGCCAAGTTTAGCTGCACGTGGATCTGTTGGTTTCTGTGAAGTAACCAATTCAGATTCTTTGCCAACCTTAGATTCTTCTTCCTTTTCGTCATCTCTATCCTCTATTTAACTTTCAAGGATATGTTAAGAATTAACTCAACATAATTCAAATGTCACGAAAAGCTTCATGATTGGAAATGTTACCTAGTTTTACCACAAAAAAAAAAATGTAATTCCTCAAATTAAGTGACGAAGTTCAAGACCTGTCCAACAGAAATAGAAAAAGATATAGCTGAGTTTTACATAACTACCAGCCATTATAAAGCTTGTCAAAAAGGGATACTGCAAACAACAATCTAAAAAATAGAAGAACGAGAAGGGAAGGAAGACACCTGGATATCATGGATAAATTCATAAAACAAACATACCAACATTATGAAAATTTCAGACTAATCCCAAATTCAAAAACAGAATTTTATCAGTATCAAAACAAAACACTGAACAAAAACCAATGTTAACAACAGTAAGTGTTCCATCTATTGACTACCGAAAGTAGCTCAATTTTCCAAAACCTGAATGTGTTAGCAAAGATGATCTACATATTGCTCATTCCATCCCATGTGCCAGTTTTGACCTTTCTGATTCGGATCAACAGAGAAAATATTTCCGTTGGTCAAATAAAAGTTATATAAAAGCCAGTGAAAACATGTCAAAACAGATAAAATGCTTTTGAAGATAAAATAGCAAATCATAAAAATAAAAATATAAAACTTTTAAAAAGTATCATTTAAGATGGCTAACTTCATCACTAAGGAGTTAGTGCGAGCATACATTGCCTCTTTTATACATTTTCGTATTGTCTTTTTCTTAAAACATTATTGCATACTAAGCAGT
This sequence comes from Margaritifera margaritifera, assembly GCA_029931535.1. Taxonomy (NCBI): domain Eukaryota; kingdom Metazoa; phylum Mollusca; class Bivalvia; order Unionida; family Margaritiferidae; genus Margaritifera; species Margaritifera margaritifera. The sequence continues at coordinate 1,416,994 of JAQPZY010001698.1, read as the reverse complement.
TACTTCTATACTGAAAACTATTGTAACAATTGTGGATAAAATCATAAATGCATCAACAAAAGAGCAACCATTACACATTTTATTTATCAAACCTTTTTTCAATAATTTATATTTCTTTCTTATGGTTTGCCGCCTTTTTAAAATTAAAATGTTTGAATATTATCAAACTAGCACTCAATGCACACAGTAGTAATCCCAATTTGAAGAGCAAAAACCCATTGAAGTATCAGATAGTATTTTATGTTACGTAATCATCTTTCAGTTCATTCCATAAACTGAGCTGTCGATTGGACGAAATCTGCTAATAAATAATGGTACAGTGTAAATTACAAAATATGGCAATGATCTGGAAATTTTAGCAGATCTAACAATAGTAAATATTTTATATGTCCCTTGATTTGTTTCTCGTCCATCGTTTCAACCTTTCCTTCAGTTGAATTTCTACCGTTTATCTCCTTATATGTTAAATTTGCAATAGCTATTTTAAGTTCCACATCATTATTTTCAGTTTCTCGAGAAATGAAGTTATTGCTATTTTTGTCGTCAATAAAACTTTTTTTCCAGCTGACTTTAGTCCATTTTTTTTCGCTATTTAAATAAATGAAAATAGCCGAGGCAGGTGGTGATGATTTTGATGAAGATAATCGAGTAATAGATGCACAAGATCAAATCAGTTTGATGATACTGTAAATTGTGTTTGTGGTTTATCAGAGTAAAGTCAGGGACGTTTAGAAGATGTTGTACCAAGTGAAGGTACTAGTGTTTCACACCTAGTTCTCGACCAGAACAAGGTCGACGTAAATGAAGGCCTCGGAAGGAATGAAGTACGATATGAATTGGAAAGAAATAATCTTAGAATTAAAAAGAAACCATTTTTTAAAAACCTGCTCTTTTATGAAAAGAACTGATGGTAAAACAGTTCCAATTTCGAGAACTGGAAAGGAGTTTGAGTTAAAATGGCCTTAACAAAACAAGGCCATAAACGGGTGTTACCTATTGATGAGACATAACCTGAATATCCATTAAACCTACTGTTTTTCAACAAAATAAAAGTACCTGAGGAAATACAAATTCGAACAATAGACAGCCATGAGCCGTTTGATGAACAGGTAAGAGAAGCAGAGACTACATTTGACGAATATTACAGAAAACTTAACATCATAAAGCTTCCATATGCAGTCAAATGATTATTCACTACACAAGAGGAAAGAGAATCAAGAGGTTACATAAATGTTGTAATAGTTGTCAGTTCGAAACTGGAATCTTTGAGATCTAATGTTAAAAATGTATGAAAACCTTATAGATGACATAGAAAGGATATCAGTAAAGAAACAGATGCAACCAAAAAGGTTATAATTAGAGAACTGCTGGAAAATGTTGAAAGTGAAAGTCCGCAAACAGCAGGATAGAAAGTTTAACAAATATATTGAAAAATTAAATTCAAACGTTTCAGAAAAATTACGATTAGGAGAAAGGCTAAAACAACTTGTGTAAAGAAAATTGTGTAGCGATTGCTACTATAGCTATATCGATGGCAATAATTAAGGCAGCATTTACTCTGACTATAGCAAACGTTGTAAAAGGTTAAGTATGTGGTGGAGGAACAAGTGACGGTAATACTCCATTAGTAGACAAAGACGATTCATTCGTTGACAAAATTATAAAAGGGCTACATACAATTAGTAATTGTTTCCTTGAGATACACCAAAAAGCTGTAACAGCATTGATTTGAATGCTTGGCAGTGTCATAAGTTGGTTGCTGCTGAATCCTGTACAAGTTGTATCTTTCCATTCTGTACGTGTTACTTTGCTTGTTTTGTTTTATCAGATTTGTTATTTGCGTTTTTGTTCAAAGGTATCAACAAGTCGTTAAAGAAGATATAATTTTTAAAAGATTGCTAAGCTCTTCACCGAAGGTGAGGACCTTGGAAGGAAGATCGTCAACGTAGTTGAGGTCTTTCTTCGAAAGGACAACGTCGCCGAAGGTGTGGTGAAGGCATTCAAACACGAAGTGTCCAGCGAGGTCTACCGAAGGGAGAACACTGTAGGTAAATCATGCTCTGCATGTGTGCCGAAGATACAAATCATAACCAATTTCCAAAGTAAACAATAGGAACACCTGCAACCATTAGTATCAATATAATAATTTTTTTAATTTCATGCTCAATATTTTTTTTTGTCGATTCTAAATTGATATATGTCATCGTGTGATAGAGAACGCATACCAGAAGAACATCGTCATCTTAATGCGACTTTTTTTTAACGTACCTTTTACTCACTTTATCGTCTATTTTGTCTTCATCAATGTCTTGTCGTTGTATCACTGATTGCTTATCAGCCTGTGGAGTACCACGAACAACTGATGTATCGAGATTGATAGTTGGATTTTATCTTAGTTTAAACAAGTCTTTGAAATTCCTAAACGGTTGCTATATTCAAAGATAGTACCCATTTTCATCAACATGCCACTCGGTAACATAAAGATATTATCAGCAATAACAGCATAGTCTAAGTTAACTCGTGAATCTGTTATGTCACCTTAGCAATCTTCTGTTCAATCTCTCTCTCTCTCTCTCTCTCTCTCTATATATATATATATATATATATATATATATATATATATATATATAAACTTTGTTCAATCGAATCTTGTACAGTGGAAACAGACTGTTTAAACGGCGTTTTGGTAATAAGTTGTCCGCCCAATGTACATATTACATATGTTCCAATGCTTTGATTTAATTTTGCTGTTTTATAATCTATAAGACAGTCGTTGTTCTACAGGAAGGTGTATGTTCAGCCTGTTGGCTCATCTTTATCTGCTGGAGTACTAATTTTGTCATAAAAGTTTAATTTCAAAATTCCACCATAACCGTTCATCTCTTTCTTCTTTACAAGTAAAATGTCATTTCATAATTATGGCATTCTCCTTTCTGCCAGTAGTATATGTTATCATCTATGACCTTTTATTCTTGTCCTTTATGTATCTCCAATAGCTTTTCGACTATTTTTTTTATTTGTCCCAGGTCAATTTAAATTGTTTCACATATATTCCATTATTGACAGGATTAAAAGCTACTTGACCTGGTAAAGGTATTGCACACTCACTCATTAATTTCCATATCAGGAAGTAAATGTGCAATCAATAAATTGGTTTTACTAACTCTTGAACTCTTTTGTTTGTTAAGAGCCAGTACAACATACAACAACATGATATTGCAATCTACATTGCCCAGTTTAGCTGGTTTTTCTCAATTTCATCTTACACTGTGCTCCGTATCTGTTCTTAGACTAATCACTGTCAAATTTTAAAGTGTAGTTATCAAAAATGTATAATGGTTTGTATTTGCAGTAATCTTCATCGGTGCAGTAAATTGTTATCTTATTAAACATGTTTTACAATATTAATGTATTAATGTATGTATTGAAAGTCTGAGTATGGGGCATCAAACTAGATTGTAGGCCAAGGCTAAGCACTGCTTGTTCAATTTTTAACCCGACATCCATTAATTCATCCATTTTATCAAAATTTGACATATCATCTAAAAATATTCCTTTAGGCCTTCCGACTATTATTTAGGTCATGCGAAAAGCATGTATGCCTTTGGAACAATTTTAAAAAATCAGGTGTTGAACAATGTTGGGTGGTACAACAAAACGTGAAGCCACAAGTTAAAATATGTTGCTATTTTTTTTTTGTACCACACGATTAAATATATCCAGAACTCAATCTTCAGCACCTTCCCCCCTTTTCGTAACTCCATCTCAGGGTAGACCGTATTCATAGGCCGATCGTGTCCTTTATGTGTTTTAGGTCAATCACTTCTGTTGTATACGACTATATAGTTTGGAAAGCATATTTCTTTGAATATGAAGATGACCTGATTGCTTTGTCAGGCAGTTGGTATAATTTATTTGCATTACATGCAAAGCCTATATGTATGTATATATATATATATATATATATATATATATATATATATATATATATATATTATCATTACAGGTTAGAGAATTTATTCATTTTGTCAACGAACTAATTATATTTGTGTGCTAATGGAATAGCACCTCCTTCAACACCCCGTACATTAAGTTTTAGCATTCGTACAGTCAAAACCGAAATTAACTAAAAAATAGATGCATTTAAAACTCAAACGGCAATGGGCATACAGAGTCTTGCATTAGGTGTTAGAATGTATAAATTAAAAAAGGAACTCGATTTAAAAAATTACTTTGAAGAGAAAATCAAAGTTATAGCTGGATATATCGATTTTCGCATAGTACTAAATCAGGATAGCACTGATTAAGGTGTAATTTTAAGTGACTCATTTAAGATGTTAGAAAGACACATCGAGATGATATTTTGCACAAAATAAGGAAAGGGTTGTTAAGACTTTTTAAGTCGAAAAGTACACCCCAGAGATTAGCTGTAAATTAGGGATTCAACTTTCTTCTATCACGTTTTGCTAAATACAAGTTACACGCAGTAAATAAATCACAGTATTGTGTCATTCTAATAAAAAATATAAGATTTATATAAAAAAAATTATCAACTTTAGTATTAATCCTGTATCATTTCGGGGCTTTTTTTTTTTTTTTTTTTGATTTTACATTGTATTAAAGGTAAACAACCAACGTTTTGCTTTCAAATTAGGTCTTAAAAGAGAGTCATCTAAAAGACACACTTACATCCTATCTAGAAGAAAATTATATTTTAGCATTTGGATTGAAATGCAAAGAAGAAGCTGATCAGTCAGGGTGTAAAATATAGACTGGCATCAGTGTCAAATTTTGGTATTCTTAAATACAATTAAATAGAATCCCTTTTATCGATAGACAAATAAAACAAATGTTGTGCGGAAGCAAGGCTTTACCGTGCTATTTACAGAATACTAAATAGCGTGGCTTTTACATACGGTAGCAGCAGCAATGATGATTGTAGGAGCTAGTGCTTACGGTCTAGCAACTATCAGTTTAAATTATTTGATCCTTATTGATCTGATGAAGAGATAGGTATACATTTCAAATTCTAGAAGAATTACAACAAAACTGCAGAGATAAATGAAAACAAGGCGGAGACATTGGATTATTTGAATTAAAGACTGATAGAACAAGGTTTGGTGACTCAGAATTGAAACAACCTCGATGATGCAATTTTCCTATGTGCGTCTGCTCGTATGCATTTAGAAACCGAGAAATATAGTAACATTTTAAAAACCGAGACAACCTAAACTAAATGATTTCAACCAACATTCTCATAATCCAGTAAAATACCAGTACATATTCACCGCACTTGTGATGGGTGTTAGTGTGTTTATTGTTTACAAGTTCATTTGAAAGTCTGTGACTTTTTTGTAGCTAATTGTGCTTTTTCATGACAATAAATGGCGTGTTCGTAGATGTGCTTTGCGCACGCACTGAGCGCAGCACAGACTCTAATTATTTTCCGCTAAACCCAAATGTATTGATTGTTCCAGGTGGTTTTTTTGTGTCGTTTGATATAAAGCTATAATGAGATGCTAGTGGTACCGTGTTAAGTAATCTGGGCAGAATGCTTATGAAAGATATCGACATTTCTTACAGATGTAATGCTCCTTTTAATTTGAATGACCACAACATTTTCAGCTTACACAAAGATTTGTGGTTACCTGATGCAGGTAGAACAAATATTCTTAATTATTAATTTAGAAAGTTGAGACCAGGGGCAGGTAAGGTACAAAATACTGGTAATATAGTTATACAGTTCGAAGTCTGTTTAAAAGAAAATGTTTAGAATACCATTAGACATTCAGATTCTGACAGATTATTGTTAATTGTATCCTAATGTTTTTCCACATGATTGCAGATTCAATATAACACTTATAAAATCTTTTAAAGTGATAGAAAGTGGTAGCCAAGACAATGAACTGGAAAACATTTGCTTCAATACAATACGATTATTTTGAATCAATTGCTCAATCGGTAAACGAGAAATACAGGAATTTAATTGCTTTCTTTTAGGACTGCATTAATAGGGAGAGAATAAATGACATAGCGGCCAATAAAACCTCAACGAACCTCACACTTGATTCTCCAGGAATTAGCTTGAAGGGTGTTTTGATATTGTGCAAGAAAAACGGCGAATGTAATTTGGAAACGTTCTGCGTCTCATTGACTATAGAAGGTCTGAGATGAATGGGTTATCCTGAGGATATCTGGTTGAGTCAACAGTTTGAAGAGGTCGCAAGGTACATCTTTGATGACAAACAAAAGCACACAGAAATGAGTAACGTAATCATTAACAAGTTTCACACTGATGATCAGAGTAGTGTCGAATACAACGATTACCTGAAAGCACAGTACCTGCCGATCGTAAGGTGATGTATGTATGTTTTCAACCCCAAAAATGCTTGTCGTCATACACAGACAATGCAACTTTTTTCATTCACATGTTATACATCTCATTATTTCATGACTTGAGTAAATTCATCTGTTGGTAATTTTCCGGATATTAAATAAACAGTCTTTGTAGATTTTGAATTTTACATTCATTTTATCACTCAATTTTGAATTATTTTCGGAACTTTTTTTCCTCCTTATAAGTTCTGAATGAATAAAGCTTTGGCCTTAACCCACGAAACTCTCTAATTGGAATGTCATTTAACTCATCCAAAAAAGACCACAAGCTTTCTTATTCAAGTGTGGTTATCAAAATATGTTATCCATTGGTCACTGGTGTCATAGAACTTGATGTTATCCATCATGATATAGAAAATGTTTTCTGTCTTAGCATGAATGCACAATGAATAAGTATTAGTCGCGAGCAGTGTTATTTTATCACCGACTTTTGTGTAGCTTGCCATAGTAAAATTTGTACATCTACCATTTTGATAATTCTAACACTGTTATTCCACCGTAAATTGGTTTTGGGAATCCGATTTTCTTGTTTATCAAGCCCAAAAACACTAAGTCGACATCAGTAATTGTTCTACTGACAAATAATAGATCTTTCTGGCATTAGAGTTTTTTTTTAAATCTGTACATATTTGTAATGTTGTTCTTTTTTGCTGAGATTTTCCATTTGTTTTCCGAATACAGCGTTTTTCATATTATATCAAATGTCAAACAAACATTCAGTAACATTATCCATTTCACCTTTTCAATATATGTAGACAAATTGTTATGTCGTAAGAATTTATACTCTCTCTCTCTCTCTCTCGCTCGCTCTCTCTCTCGGTCTTTATTCATTTGCTATACGTCTACGCCACGCAGATGTGCTTACAGACCCATGTACGCTATGTAATATTATTTACCTATAAAATCCTAGCAGATTATATTTGGTGTTCGCTGCACTTCTGTCCGAAAACTGTTGAATTCAGTACGATATAGCTTTGTCTCAGTATTTATTATGTAAAAAAAAAAATAAAAAAAAAAAAAATAAAACTAGTGTTCAATCCGCCCTTTCGCTGTTCTAGTGTACTATAAATTATTATTATTATTATTAGTAGTAGTAGTATTGTCATCCCTAAAAGAATGAGTTAGTGAAAAAAATCCGTTAATAGGTAGAAATCAAAATTTGTTATTTTAATATTGTCATGTCAGTACTCGAGTGGTTTGGTGTAAATATTATAGCACGACATATTTAGCCTGTTTGTACCATTTTCGCATTTCTTTTTTTTACCAAGTAGCGTCCAACAATGTAAGATGAGCCGATTTTTACACAGTTTAACCTTTTATAACAAATTCAAATATAGCACATTTGCAAATATAATTAAGTCTTGCTTTAAGTCCATTTTGAAAAAGAACCTAGGCAATATTTCTGATTTTAACAAAAGTCTGATTCCACGGACAGATTTTAGGAGTCGCCAAAAGTTTGTTATAGATGGGTTACACTGTATCTATTCGTTTTAAGGCAAGTGAACTTAGGTATAGTTTAGCATCAGACGTAAGTAGTATAAGGGAATAATATACATTTTAATGGGAATTTAATATTACGGATGTCACTATGGCATTAATGGGAATTTAACATTACGGATAACGTCACTACAGTTCTCTATGGGAATTTGAACATGATGGAGAAACCGACAAATACGCTTAATGGTAGTTGTGGTTGGTGATGCTGTGTTTAATGACACTTACACTATTGGCTATATCATGCCGAAGAAGAAGGAGCTCAAACATACTTTTTAGAACTGTGAAAAACAGTAAAAATTCTCAAGTTTTTATAAGTTGGACAGTACCATGGAAATTCCAATTCTATTTCTTAAGACTGACATGAATATTGACCCTATTACAGGAACTCAACTGCAACATTTTATTAGCTACATGTAAAGAACATAGAATACACCCAGTCTCAATTCGCTATATTCATATTATTGTTACCAAGGTATATAGATAGATAGAGAAGTACAAAGTAAAAACTAATCATAAAAGACCATAGAAAAAATCAAGACTTTTATATGCCTTTTTAAACCAACGCAGGAACTCAATCGCAATATTGATATCACTACCAAACATAAAAAGCATCAAACTAATTAAAAATTGTAACACGGTTACGAATGCAACAGATAGACAGACAAATGCACCTAATTACAGAACACGCCCAGACTAAAATTCACTAACATTGTGTCGTCTGCTCAATTGTAATTTTGAGGAATTCGACAATAGTACATAAATACATTTTGTCAAAAACAAGGCTACAAGTTATAAATTCACCATCATATGTATTTATATTGAAGGAGAAATACGTTTCTTTTTTTAAAGAGGAAACCAAAGGACATTGGTTAAAAAAAAAAAAAAAACAACCCCAAAACAATTAGGACAGTTTACACGAAGAGTGCTTGTACTTGTAAAGAAAAAATAATTGTATTCGTAACTGCGTAAAAAGGGAAGGAACGTCGCTCACTACCAAATTTAAAAAGTATCAAAATAATTAAAAATTACAAATGGTGGGTAGGTATGATATTTTTTAGCACAAACACACATCACACATACAGATGGGGTAGAGTATGATATTTTTTAATAAAAACACACAATCACACATACAAATGAGGGTGTTGTATACTATTTTTCACACCAATTTTTTTTTCATACAAAATACACAATTACACATACAAATGGGTGTAGAATATTATTTTTTGTAATACAAATAAGAAAGTCAAAAATACGAATTGAGGTGTAGTATAATATTTTTTCATACCGATCATTTTTTAATGCAAACACACAATTGCACATATAATTTGGGGTGGTGCGTGATACTTTTCATGCAAACACAACTGCACCCACAAATGGGGATAGGGTATGATATTTTTTCATACAAGCACACAATAACGCATACATACAAGCAAACACAGAATCACACATAAACATGGGGGTAGTATTTTTTTTCATACAATCACACATACAAATGGAGTGTAGTATAGTCATTTTTTTTTTCATGCCAATCATTTTGTTTTCATATCGACACACAATTGCACATAAAAAAAGGGCTAAGATATTATGTTTTTTCACATTAACACACGATTACACAAACAAAAGGGTGGTCTGGTATGATATTTGTTTTCTTTAATTAATTTCATACAAACACACAATTACACATGAAGAAAGGGGGTAAGGTATGATTTTTTCTTCATACACACACACAAATACACACAAACTTAGGATATAATATAGTATTTTTTCATACCAATTATACATTTTTTTACAAACATATAATTACCCACACAAAAGGGTTGTAGGGTGTGCCATTATTTTTCCCATGCAAACACGCGATCACCCATACAAATTGGGTGTATTATAATATTTGTTTACCATCCCGATCGTGTTTTCATACAAACACACATTTACACTTACAAAAGGGAGCATGATATGATAATATTCTATAAAAACACAATCGCATTTACAACTGGGTGTATGGTACGATATTGTTTCATACAAAAATACAATTATCCATATATGCAAACAAACAATTACACATACAAAAGAGGGGTAGGGTATGATATTTTATTCATACATACAATCTCACAATTACACAGTCACACATACAAATGGGGGTAGGGTATAGTTTTCGTACAAACACACAAATACACATGCAGAAGAGGGGGGGGGGGGCCAGTGGTGAAATTAGTTTTGGCACGTTGCCAACAGCAGCTTAGTCGGTGTTGAAAAATAGCATATCTCACAACAACGAGATAGTAGGTGTATTTGTTAGTACAGTACAATACCATACCATGGCTGAGATGAAAACAAACAACATTCTTTGGAGTAGGTCTGTTGTCCTTTTTTTTTATACCAATAACGGTAGTACCGCTGCTGTTACCACAGAACCGATGGCGTTATGAATTCAACCCGATTTATTAAATATGACTCTGCAATATTTGTTCCATCGCGGGAATTTCAGATGTCACCAACATCACCGTTTTTAGAATACGATGATTTAAAAAAGAAACAAGAAGAAGAGTTACATTTGTACAAAGATAGAAAGAAGAAAAATCGATTTATGTACAACAACAACAACAACAACAATAGGAAGAGAAAAGGTAACAATAAATAAAAACGATCACCGTCAGCGGCGAACAGAGTGAGACACGGGAAATATTGATTTCGAAATTCGTGTGTGTGTTACATCAAATTTTGGCTGAACTTGAAGAGACGAGACCGTTACACGAATCGTCTTTGGTTGAAAGAGGAAGAGGAACGAATCAAATCACGCACAAAAATCCAAACCGTCAGTGGCAGCTACAACAATAACAACGACAATAATAGGAGCAACAAGGACGACAACCACGGTAGTGGCGGATGGACTCGTACAAGGAAAAGGAACCAGCAGTTACAGTTATTGAAAGAAAATCCATGAACTTTTTGGTTTTACATTTTTAAAAGGTCTTTTTCCAGGCCACCCATATATTATCATAACAAAACAAATCAACAATAAAGAAAGAAAAGTTGTGTGCGTGGTGTGGGTGTATATGTGTGTGAAAGATATCCCCCCCCCCCCACACACACACACATTATCTTAATAAACAAAAATTTAAAAAATATCCACACAAAAAATTGTAAAAAATATCCACCACATAGATGTCATTTGAGGTCGTAGGAGGAGTATAATAAACAAACCAAGACCATTTGACAATCACTTACTTTTGGTACATTCTGGTGATAGAACTGGAAGAAAATTTGTAAGCATGTAATTTCACGAAGTTCATTTGGTGTTTTTGTGTTTTGTTTAAATTACTTTTTCCCACTATATCTGACGATATCTTTGTTTGAATTTCTTCGAGAGAGTAGCTTCTTCTTCTTCCGAAATTCTCCCTTCTCTTTATCTTCGTTCTCCTCCATTTTATTTTTCTCCATTGATTTTTGGCGTTCTGGACAGTCTGAGGACCAATGTCCTTGCATGTGACACACAACACATTCATATTTACATGTGACACACAACACATTCATATTTGCATGTGACACACAACACATTCATATTTGCATGTGACACACAACACATTCATATTTGCATGTGACACACAACACATTCATATTTGCATGTGACACACAACACATTCATATTTACACGTGACACATAACACATTCATATTTACATGTGACACACAACACATTCATATTTACATGTGACACACAACACATTCATATTTACATGTGACACACAACACATTCATATTTACATGTGACACACAACACATTCATATTTACATGTGACACACAACACATTCATATTTACATGTGACACACAACACATTCATATTTACATGTGACACACAACACATTCATATTTACATGTGACACACAACACATTCATATTTACATGTGACACACAACACATTCATATTTACATGTGACACACAACACATTCATATTTACATGTGACACACAACACATTCATATTTACATGTGACACACAACACATTCATATTTACATGTGACACACAACACATTCATATTTACATGTGACACACAACACATTCATATTTACTCTTATCTCAAGAGCAGGTTTAACGGTTTTTGGTATGAGTGCTTACTATTCATTGACGTCATGGACATTCTGGTGCCCAGTGCCCGTTCTCTTGTCATTCGTAACAGGTATCTTCGCTTTTTCGTCGGTAGTGGTTGTCAGTGTCCGCATAATTCTTGAGACTTTCTTTGATACTCTTCAACAATGTATTACTTTGAATATTCATTAGCAACAAGGTATAACTTTGAATATTCATTAGCAACAAGGTATAACTTTGAATATTCATTAGCAACAAGGTATAACTTTGAATATTCATTAGCAACAAGGTATAACTTTAAATATTTATTAGCAACAAGGTATAACTTTGAATATTCATTAGCAACAAGGTATAACTTTGAATATTCATTAGCAACAAGGTATAACTTTGAATATTCATTAGCAATAAGGTATAACTTTGAATATTCGTTAGCAATAAGGAATAATTTTGAATATTCATTAGCAACAAGGTATAACTTTGAATATTCGTTAGCAATAAGGAATAATTTTGAATATTCATTAGCAACAAGGCATAAGTTTGAATATTCATTAGCAACAAGTTATAACTTTGAATATTCATTAGCAAACTGGCTGGGGAGGAGAAGTAGAAATGGACCACTTAGTAACATCGAGAAAAAAAAAAACTTGAATTGATATAGCAAGGCAAACATTTGCCTTACTATGAATCAAAACAACGGAAGCATAGGAGGGACAGCAGTAAAAACAAATTTAAAAAAATTAAATTGAATATTATCTCATGGCCATCACATATTATATCCTTTCTAAGAGATATTATTTCTCTGGTGAAAACGAAATAATACGAATTTTTGTTTTTCTTTCCAATGTCCCTTTCTTGCGTCCGTATAAAACTAATGTCAGTATCCTATTTTATGTATTTATAAGGTGTGGTAAAAATAACAAGAAATAACATTATATATATATATATATATATATATATATATATATATATATATATATATATATATATATATATATATATATGTATATGTATATATATATATATATATATATATATATATATATATATATATATATATATATATATATTATATATATACAGAGACAGACGACAGACAGACATACATACATAATATTTGCTTGGATCGAGTGAATAACGGCTAAAGTATTTTCACCCACGAGATGAAATATATCCGTTATTCACTCGGAACAAACAAATTTTTATTTTATTTTATGCTCAAACGTATTGGTAAGCAATATGTATGACAGATCGATGTAGCAAATTGCTTACCGTCTCCCGCGCGATAATGTCAGCAGCTTACCGTTTATGTTCTGCTATGTTAATTTCTTGATCATAATGTTATCGATGTCTATTGAACGTAGTGTAAAAAAATATATTTTTCGTAATTCACTCCTTTGAATTATCAAAATTATTTATATTGAAAATCCACTAATTCACGGGCTAGCATAAAATAAAACTTAATCTGTTAGGTCATTCTTAGAGTGTAGGTCGAACTTTTGCAAAAACTGTAAACAGAGTATTTTTCTTCAAACAAGTATATTTTGATTGAATTTAAATTTTATTACAACTTATAAAATAATTCATTATTCAGACTGGAATTGCAATGAATATTTGATACCGAAGAATTAGTTTTTTTAATGTTAATATCTATGACAATTATTTGAAATACAAAATGTACAGACCTTTAGAGATTTAATAATAAAACTACATTTGTTATATCACTAAACTGATGTTACACGTATGAAGAAAATAAAATTGATATGAAGAAATATTAGAGAAACAGTAAAACCACGCTCAAACAATTGGAACTATCTATTCACAGTTCAGCTCAAGAATAAAAAATAAAAAATGTTGAAAGAGAGGATATATATATATATAATAATATGAATAATTTTTATTGTGTGGAATTGTCTCCTGTTGAATACTGTACAACCCACTAAAATTAATAATTGAGAGTCTACCCGAAGTTATACAAATTCAAACTGGACATTTAAAACAAGTTCCATATAATTATAAAGGTGTAATATTTAAGAGTATATCAAAAGAGCAAAGTATGTGGTGAAAAAAATTAAGATATAGGGTAAATTAATCTAAAGTCGGACATATTCAAGAGTCTGATACTTTGTATACCCACTGCAATATTTAATATGCATACCAACAACATTTGCAGGAACCAAAAATGAGGACAGAAGAGGTTGTTTCAATGTGAATGAGTTACCTATCCTTAATATTTACTTCACAGTTTCGGTATGTCGGAGTCAATATGATATCCAATGTAGAATTATGTCCAACTCAAGATCCTTCTTTTTTTTTATGTTGAAATTTTTAAGCGAAGGAAAGAATTTAATTGACACAACAAATATGAAAATTACACATTGTAGTAGAACTATATGTATATAATTCTGAGATAGACTAGCCCAAATGTCCATGTCCGACTTATGATTGTGCTCGTCCGAGTCCAAATCAGTTTTCCGATAGACACAATTTCATATTTTGATTATGGTATGAACGGAGACAACTAACGAATTAGGGTTGTCTCGCCCCACGGACGTTTCGGCCCAAGACATTTCGTCCCACTTCAATGGACATTTTGCCCCACTTTACTGGACATTTCGGACCATTACATTGTATGTTCTGACATCATTTAATAAATATAAATGTTTAAATTCAATTAAATTATTTTATTTTTTCTATTCAAAACATATGTGCTAATATTTTATTTCCTTTGCACAAAAGCTTCTATGACTTACTCAGAACCTTGCCTGCAAATGGTTGATGAAGAGTATAGAAAAGAAAAGAGATAGTAAGACAAGTTATCCTGTAATCAGAAGGAGATAATAATAATAATAATAATAATAATAATAATAATAATAATAAGAAGAAGAAGAAGAAGAAGAAGAAGAAGAAGAAGAATAGGCTTCGAATATTAGATTTACTTCTGATTCTCTTAATAGATGGTTGCAGGTGACTGATTTATATGTATAAAACATACATTCCAATTTTATGAAATGAATGAAGAAAAAAAATGTTCTTTAATGCCCTGCCAGTGGTGTATGTCTAATTGAGGAGATTGCTTCGGTAATTGTCCATATTATGGTCTGTTCCGGTTAATCTACGGACCCATTTAAATTTGTTTGAGTCACATTCAGCTTGTCATTATATCTGACAATATTTTCTCCTTTTCTTCGTTTATGTAATGATATTATGATGAATTTCTATATATGTCCGAAGTTTCCATTGAAGTGGGGCAAAATGTCCTGGGTATAATAATTCAGTGTATATAGTATCCCTTTCTTATAATAATTTGGTGTATCTAGTGTCCCTAGAAACGTCCAGGTACCAGGTAGGGCGAAATATCCACTGCCATGGGCCGAAATGTCTATTGAAGTAGGGCGAAATGTCTTGGGCCGAAACGTCACAGGAGCGAAACGTCTAGGTACCCAACAAACACATGACAGAATGTGGGATTTTTACCCTTACTTGTACCTTCATCGTTCACCAGATGGCAGGCGAGGCTGTAATTTGAGTTATTGAAACGTAACGTTAGGAACTGCCAACTCACGGTCAGTTTACACTAAAATTGGAAAGAAGCGCTTTATCGATTATTACCTTCTCCCACACATTTGATGACGTCAATCGCACTTGCCTTTTTATTTGACATAACATTACCATCGTTCACTGTGTTTCCTCGTCATCATACAGCACGGCGGGACCATAACACACGAACAAAATTGGTATGCACCGTTTCTCCTTTTGGTTGGCACTTTTGCCAACCTTTGCAATTTTGTCACTAAACTGTCGTGGATTTGATATCGCCAAGCACCACAATTATGAAGAACTCGAACAAGAGATGCGATTGGTGAGTGAGGATGAGATGTGCAAGGATGTAACTCGGTTGTACGATCTAAAGGAAGGAAAATTTGTCACTCTTCCCGATGGAAGGAAAGGATTCAACGAAAAGGATCCACCAGGCTTGACCGTGCAAGGCCGAAAATTGACAGTTATCGAGTTTGGCAAATATGCTGGAAAGCACTCTCCAGGTATACCTAACTGTCACTGTACCCTGTTTTCGATAACTCATTTTTGGATGACATTACAAAAACTGCTGACACTCCCGTGTTACTTATTTACAGACATGCATAATTTGCTAAATAGTTTTAGGAAAAACCATTGAATTTAAAAGAAAGGATGCAAATAAATAAAATCTCTTCAGAAGTAACACAAGGGGCTGACTCCTGTGTTATGATACTTCAAGACCACTCCACTATTACAAGACTAATAGAGTAAAATAAAAATTAAAAGGGTTCTTCTTGGTTGGTTTTTAACAGCACTATATAGGTTATATCATGCCGAAGAACAGGAGCTAAGTGCCTTTCACACACACACAGGTAGCCTACCCAGACTGGCCTGGTGGTTATTGAACCCATGACTATTGGGTTACATATCAGAGACTCTACTAACTGAGCTACTGCAGCTCAGTTATCATCAGTTGTCTTTCTAAATCGGGTGTAAACTAGACAGGATTTACTGTAAGTAAAAAAAGAAATGAGAATGTAAGAAATATTTATTAAAATAGTATAGTTTGTTATGCAGTTATTCAAAGCTGAATTCCTGTTTTGTTTTGTTTTTTTAGCTTTTTGCAGGAAAATTGTTCCCTAGAATGTACAGTAATGTACTGTTACACTCAGTATGACTAAATTGAATGTACAAAACATGTTACTTTGATTTAGTGACCCCAGTGTGTAATGGGATAAATATTTAACCCTGTCAGATAGCATGCAAGTAGCAACATGCATAATACTAATTAGAAAATTACAAAGTTTTCATTTTGCACTAACTTTACAGGATAAAATATAAAGATGTACAGTATTTTTGCAATCTCTGGCTAGGCATTCCTGAGTTCAAGTACGTGGGTAACATGCATGGGAATGAGGTTAGTGGTCGTGAATTGCTGTTAAGGCTGATGTGGGACCTGTGTGATGGCTACAAGAGTGGCAACAAAACTATCATGTGGCTCCTTGAAAACACCAGGATCCACCTCATGCCCAGTATGAATCCTGATGGATGGGAGGAAGCAAACAAAGAACCAAGAAATGAGGTATATTTATGCATTTTTGCGATACTTTTAAACCTTTGCAAAGGATATGTTTAACAACAAGGGAATGCATTAGGTAGATAGATACAAATAAAGGGTCATTACTCCCCTCTGCCATAAACAATCTACAGTGCCCATAAAGTCTGCATTAAGATTTACTAAAATATCTGTAAGTGGCAATTATGTATTTATTCCATATGATTCTCAAGTTTTATTTCACCCTTGATGCCAGTGTTGGTGTGTTTTATCCATTTAACAAACAATTGAAACTGCAAAGTATAGTTTAGGGTCCGGGATTTTTCCTGGATATTTTGACCTGTAACTCTGCAGGGCTGAGCAAATCCCATAGCCCGACGTCCCGGACTAGTCATTTTTGAAGTTGGGCAAGTAAAATTTTCCAAGTCGCTAGTCCGGGACAAGTGCTTTTTAAAAAAGTCGGGCTAGTCCTTATTTTTGTGCTTTAATCACTATATCTACCTTTATTTGGCCAATCATGCCCTCCGGGCGTACTGAATACTTGATTCTACCCCTCTTCGTGTATACATTTACATCCTGTTACCGCTTGACTGCATATTGGGCTAAGCGACAAAATTATCGGCAAATCAAAACACGTCAAACAAAAGAAAGCCAGTATGATCAATTAAGACTGGTTCTGGCTGGTTTCTGTAATGCACGGATAGAACACATAAAAATACATTTGTTTTTTTTTCTTTCTTTCTTTTTTCAATTAAAAAAAATGTTAATTTTCAAAAGCGATAGATTTCAGCTATAAAATGGTATGTACTGTAGACAGCCTTAAAAACGGTATTTATGTCCCACTGCCGGTAGAATCACATGTATGTTAAAGCCAAGTGAGCAATAATTGTAGGTAACCCAGGCAATCTGTTTACCATTCATATGTCACATGCTTCGCTTTGTACACAAAGTTTATAGTTTTCAGTAAAAGTGTGTTAAGTAGACGATCTTCATAAGGTAAGAGGCATACATGGGGATAAATGTTAATAATTTACTTGTCTTTTAACAACTTGAAACTAAAATTCAGCATTTCGTCAGCACAATCAAGTTTTCTCAGGCAAATTACACTACAAGCCCAATGGACACTTCACTTAGAATACAAGAGGGGCCCAATCTGAAATTAGAGAGGCCCCGGGCATCAGGGTACATGATTTTTTGAGCACTGGTCAGGATCCTGAAAACAAAAGGAGAATTCTCAACTTCTCCAGATCATAAAAATTTGAGGAAATATGGAAAATGTCTTTTTAGGGGTATATAGCATTAGGTTTGTTTGTACATTCTGGACTTGGTTTTCTAGCTATCAAAGAGGGCAGCCCAGCAAACGAGTAAAAATAAAGTTCACTTGCCCAGCAACAAAATCTACAAAGCAAAACAAAAAATCTTTTTGTATATAATTTTTTTCAAATCATGAAAACATAATTATCCTTATGTTGCCCCTATTTTTAAGTGCCAGTTGCAAATTTTGGAGGCACCAGCTTCACATGATTTCCATCTTGAATGAAGGGCAATTGGCTTGGCATAATAAACAAGTGGACTATCCATGCTACTTTGTTCTTCATACCACCATTGACCCAAATATCCAGACACTAAAATATAATTACTTTTCTCTGTCTGGACAATTTGCATAGTCTAATGAAAATTATACATTTTCCTGAATATTGTCTGGAAAATAAATATCTTTATTGTCACGATTATATATTGATGAGCCTGGAAACTACACGTACATGTGACAGAACAGAGAGGTCAATTTAGGACAGATCAGGAGATTTGTAAAATTTGGTTAGGAGTTCTGGTTTCAAATTAAGAGGATTTTCATCAACCTGATTTTAAGCATGCAAATGGACAAAAATGACAAATACTGAACAAATTTCCTTTTTCTATATTAAAATATGTATATCATCCTATCACATCAGTCTTTTCAGAGTAACTTGTTGCCTTTCATACTGTCCTTATATGTATCATAAGCATTTTTAGCCTTTCTTAGTAGACCATTGCCTGGATTATATTTGTGGCAGTCTCATCATTGTTGATCTCATCACTTAGGAGATGATGTACTGTTACTGGGTCCAGGTTTCCTCTGGAGTCAGCCTGAATTTTCCTTAGAATAAAAGAGGTCCTCTACAACAGCAACATAACACACAGAAAAATTATTGGAAGATAATGCAGCTTAGATATCTTTACAAACTTTAAATACTGAAGCCAAATGGACCTGTTTTATGCCACTTGAGCTCTCTAGTAATGACTAATCCAACCATAATCCATTAAAGTCTTTAATCCTTTCTGAATTACTTCTGATCACACATAGTATAATTCATCTTGACAAACTTTAAACATCAAAGACAAACTGATCCTGCTGAAAGAATCCAAGAAATGTTCATTGTTTTATGCTGCTTGAGCTCTTTATAATCTGACCATAATCCATTAACATCTTTAATCCTACTTATCACACATAGTATAATCCGGTGGTTACTTTTATCTTATTGTCTGTTGAATTAGCAATTAAAGTGTCATGCTCTTGTAAGCCAGTTCACAGTTACATGATCACCGGAAGTCTTTAAGTCTTGTGAAACTCATGTGTCAGAGAGTAGACTGCTTATCAGAAACAAATGTAAACCCAGTTTAGTTTACTGTAAGAGGGAACAAATATATAATAACAGATATACATATTTCAACACTTTACATCACACAGGTTAATTCACCTTAGTGAGAATAGGAATTGATGTGTATGACTTCTTTGTCTATTTCTCTATGCTTTTCAGCAATGAATGTAAAAGAAGCCTGTAGTCACATGTCAGCTTGATGTAATGCTGATGACCATTGATTTTACAGTTATCAGAGTGATTTATTTAATAATTCCACCAACTGTCTCAAGATGAAAGGTTGTTTTTCCTTTGTCATTACCTTTAACAAGTTCGTGGCTCACTTTGTTAATTAGAGTAATCAGAGTGTTTTCACAGCCTGAGGGTTGACTATTCAATTACCAGTTTTTTAGTACAGCTAAAATGTTCCTATGTTTACATTCCAACTTGAATTTTATTTTCATCAGCTTTAAAAAAAAACCTTTCTTGTCTGGATAATTTTTGAACTATGTAAAATTATTACAAACGTTGAAAATATGGTGTCAAGAAAATTGGAGGGTTCGACTATTTGGGTTAAATATGGTACTATGAATAAATGTATAAATGATTACTACCCCCTGATTTTGGTCCATTTGTTGTTTTTGTTATTATTATTATTATTATTGCAGTTGCCATTGGTTGTCATTTGTCCATTAATTAACTGCATATTCTTCATTTTTTTATGTGTTCTTAAAACAAGACAATAAAGGCATTGGATGCAAATTTGTATACAAAGTCATGAGGATACCTATTTTATTAATTGTAGAAATACTTGGACCAGAAATTATCTTAACTTTAATTGAATGATTATTCAGATTATTCTTATGTTATTCACTCATTCATTCAGATGTCAAGTCTAGATCTTCAGTATCACGTGAGGGTATTTATATTACTTTTTCATCTATAAAGCTTTGATAGTAGGTACATGTTTTGGTCAACCAAAATACAGGATACAGTGATAAATTTAGTTAGTAATGGATCTTGGTAGATCCACAGAGTTATAATTTGCTTCTGACTGGACTATGGAAATTAAGTTTCTCATTTATTTGTTTTCAAGGATTACATGTGAATTTTAAGTGTGAATTCCATAGCAACATAAAAAAACTTCTTTGTCCAACTTTCCACCTTCCTCTTTGAAGGGAAAATTCACACAAAAGGGAGTGGAGGGAATAACATAAAATCAAGGCAGGATGTGTTTAGGCAGAAAGACAAACTTGAGTGCGACTATTTTGCTTGAACTTCCCCATAACGTGACCCTGATAAGTTAATGCATGTGGTATTAAATTAAGAGTTCTGCTGTGAAATGAATCACCACAAAGGGAGAACTGAATGGTTATTGAATCACATTATAAATCTGCCCACAATTCAAATTCTCCTTGGGTAATCTGTATTGATTTTTGTATACCACCCAAGATGAAACTATTTTCTCCATATGGAGGTTTCTCTTGATTAGTTGGATGCTGCATGTGGTATCATAACGTTGTAACCATATTTATTAATATTGATTAAAGAACAAAAAGAAGGAAAAAAAAACTGAGACTGACTTTTATATGCTGGATCTGCGATGTAGTGACAATAGTCAGCATTGCTGTACATATTTACCATAGTGTTTTCCCCGGTAAACTTTAATATAGGGCAGGGAAAAAGGTGGAATAAGGAAGTTTATTGATGAACAGGGCAGATAGGAATTATCAATATAGTAGTTATTTTCATTGTGATGAGACACTAATGTGTTTGGGTAACAAGGGCAATAGTTAAAGTCACAACATCTTATCTTAAATCAGTTGTGATTTTCAATTTGGTGCTGTCAATTTAAAGCTGGTGTTTTCCGTAATTTTACTATAAGCAATGCTTTGTGAAAGCGCAAGAAAGACACTGAAGTAGTAGTTATTTATCTCAGCTTGTTTTCGTGTCTAAGCAGCTGATTTCTTCAAACACTTAAGCCAGTTGTTGCATTTCACTGTTGCATCAAGCCACTGCCAAAAACTCTGATATTTTGCAGATGTTTGTGACATAGTGTGTTGAGTTTGTGACATAGTGTGTTGAGTTTGTGACATAGTGTGGTGAGACTGTGAAATAGTGTGGTGAGACTGAAGCACATTATTGTGTTAGAAAGGCTCCACTTGGTATTTCAGTTGTAAAAAAAAAATGTTTTGCAGTAAAGTAAGAAAATGAAACTCTTTAGAAATAGTTCTGGTGTCAGAGAAAAACATCAGCATAAATGTTTGTTTGAAAAGGATAATGGATCTGTTCAGAAATTTATACCTTAGTTATCTACTGCATCCATAGCAACATCATTTGAAAATATTGTGTCATTAATACATGTATAATTTTGCTTTTAGGCCACACAAAAAAATAAGTGTTGTTCTGGTAACCTGACCTACCCTATTTTAATGGCTCCAACGCTATGACTTCTTATAATGTATACACCATAAAGAATTGATACCAACCGTGTCCCTTTTTTCACATGCAGACTGTAGTTTTTAATTGGAATCTGTGACATGAACTAGCATGAGCTGGATAAGAAAAGGCAATAAAAAAATTAGTACTGACCTTCGTACCTTTTTTTCTTTTACACTGTTTAGCAGAAACACTTTTGTGGGGCTTATCCAAGCTTGTTTTGTGTTCAAAATTTTCTTGGAAATTACAGAAAAATTATTCCCTCAAATAATTTTTTTTTTCAGAAAGGTGAAAAGGATTGGCTGAAAGGTAGAGCCAATGCTAATGGTGTTGATCTCAACAGAAACTTTCCCAACCTCAACAAGATTATGTACGGCTATGAGAAGGAAAAATATAGCAGGAACAATCACCTGGAAAAGCTGTCACAAGCATTTGGTGAATATGATGTAAGTCTGTATACCTGTTATTGACACTCTGCAGTTTTATGCCCTCACTTTTTGCATCAGGGCATCATGAAATGTTCCTGAGAAGCTTGTTAGCAAAAAACCATAGAACATAGACAAATTAAATTTGGCTAGCTTATGCATATACAATGTTCTTCCTAGGGCCATTTATCATCATGGTCTCGATGCATTAGCATATGCAATGTTCTTCCCTGGGCCATTTATCATCATGGTCACGATGCATTATCATATGCAATGTTCTTCCCAGGGCCATTTATCATCATGGTCACAATGCATTATCATATGCAATGTTCTTCCCAGTGCCATTTATCATCATGGTCACGATGCATTATCATATGCAGTGTTCTTCCCAGGGCCATTTATCATCATGCTCATGTTGAATTATCGTATGCAATGTTCTTCCGAGGGCCATTTATCATCATGGTCACGATGCATTATCATTTCAGCCCATACAGCTTTTTAACCTGCCGATATACTTGTATGTGTCCCGGTAGCCTTTACAAATTATTTTGTAAAATAATTATTTTTTAAAATAATCATTCTGTCACCCAATTCCAAGCCCTATCACTTGAATGACACCTGTTCTTACTGCTTTTTGGCTATGTAATTAAGATAATCCAGGATAATTACACACTTGCTTAGCCATTATCTTTTGTGCCCAACTGATGCTGGTTTTGTCTTTGTACTGTCCTTGTCATGTGATCGGCCTGCAATGATGGAGTCTACTAGTTGGTTATATTTCAGTCATTTCTATTGCCTGCCCAATAGGTGTGGCAGATGTTACTTTTCATGTTAGTAAAATACTTCGTGCTCATTCAGTAAAATGGACACTCCACCATTAAAAAAGATGTAAAATTCCCCAGTGCCCAGCCTGCCCCATGTTGAACTGGCTAAGAAAAGAGTTTGCGGATTCAGATTCAGATAGCAGGATTTATCACATGAAGGAAAAGAAAGATCCTAAGAAATGAAAGTAATCCTGGTTTGGAAGGCTTATGGCAGGGAATGCTGATAATGATAGGCCTATGCATTTTAATTGTCTTGAATAAACAAGAAATAGGTAAGGATATTTGCAACCAATTTTTTTTCTAAATTACCCCACTTTTTCCATTTCTGGAATGAACATTAGACTGTAAGCAGAAGCAGGTTTACAATATGTAATGATCATGTTCAGTGAAACCTGGCAATGAAAGACTCATGTAACCACAAAAGGTTATTTTTTATGGACAAGTGTCCCTTATAAAAATTGTCATTTGAAAATTGTCATGAAATGAAGACAAATGGCTGATAAATGTCCCTTATGAGCAGATGTCCTGTATTTGGTTTCACTACAAGCACCCTTCTGCCTGTCATAAAAGGTGACAAATGGTGGAAGTCTTTTTGTCCTATGATGCATTCTGTGATGAAGTTCCAGCTGAAATAGGCTTTGAATTTTTAAAAGATTGCAGTTTATATATACATGCATTTTTAAAAACCTGATTTTGTATTTTAACGATTTTGCCCATTTTTGCCTTTATCTTTGTTTTGTGTGCCATTTTAGAAGACCTAAACTTACTTGGTTCTATATAGCCATGTAAATTTGTGTAGTAGGAAAAAGGCTGGATATATTTTGTTTGTGTTTACCTCACTAGGCAGCAGAGCAAAGTGAGTTTATGGTATGGCACTATATGTTATGCACTGTGCAACATCCATACATTAACATACAGTTTTTAACTTCTCAAAAACCACTTAACCAATTTCAGACTTTAGCAGAGAGCATCCAGACATAAAAGCTTTCCAAGTTTTTACAGCAGATGCTGATCTGCTGTCAAATATGGTTGTTGTTACTAACAAAATAGACAAACCTTTACAAATATTATAAAAGAACCCGTAACATAATTTGACCAGATTTGATATAAATCATCCTGGCATGAAGGCCTTTTAGTTGTAACAGAGGTGGGAAAATCCATTGCCCAGGACAGTTACATTTTAGCTCCAGGCAACCAAATGTCTCAAAATCAAAGCCCGGTCAGGAAATTTGATTTTGGTAGCTATGGTTTATGATAAGTTTGATGATTATTATGCAAAATTAGTTAAATGAGCTGCTTGAAGATCTGTTTGCTGTTATTCATACCAGGTGTTAATGTTCACAAATTATCTGATTCCAACTTGGCAGACTCAACCATGCATAATAATCCCACTTTCCCTGTGTATACAAAGGATACAGATCCACCATCAAATATGTCTGCCATTAGTAAAAACAGAAAAACCTTGAAATGACTTAAGCTTAAAATCCATTCAATAGAATTGAACGAAATTTGACACAAATCATTCTAGCATGAAAGGCTGTTCTAGTTTGTACAGAGGACAGGGATTTGCCATTGACAGAAATCATCCTGGCATGAAAGACTGTTCTAGTTTGTACAGAAGATATGGATCTGCCATTGACAGAAATCATCCTGGCATGAAAGGCCATTCTAGTTTATTCAGATGATTGGGATCTGCCATTGAATACTGTGAATTCACTATTTGGGTGGGGTATAAATTTTCATGGATTTCATGGTTGCTACCAACCATGAATTTAAAGACTCAATGAACAATGATTCTACACTAGCAACCATAGAACCCTTTCACCAATCCACAATTTAGGTACATGTACCAATAAAAACTCCATTTTTTTCAAAATCACAAAAATTTATACGAACAAAAATGAATTCACAGTATTGCTGATGATGCTAAAAATAGAAATCTGTTTAAATTATTTTTTTGTCTCAAAAGTCACTCAATAGAATTTAACCAAATTTGACAGAAAGCATCATGGCAAAAAAGGCCAGACTCGGTTTTATGCAAATTATAGGGATCTTCTATTAAATATGGCAGCTAGCTCTTAGATAAAAACTGAAAAACTTTTAAACAACTCGAAAACCGCTCAACAGAATTTCACTCATAGCATTTTGCTAGCAGAGATTATCTAGCTAACTTTTGTTGCATTAGGTTGATTTGTTAATGTTAGCCAGTTGAGCAACCTCAGATCCAGTTGGGCCTCTTGTTAATTTTGGCATGTCTTAGACACTCTCAGATTTGCACAAAATTTATCTATGGCAGAAATTTCCAGATTTATGGTATACAGCATAGTTTCAGTTGGACTTAAGGAGGTGAGGCAAAATTGCAGTTTTAAAAATGATTGAAAAAGCAAAAAATGTATCTTTATTTGAATGACTTGTATTCATCTATGAAAGTTGTTTAACAAGGTCTTGACATATCGGAACTTGGTTAAATGTTTCTATAGTGTTTTATATGCCCGTCATAAGATTGAGTGCATTATATTATGATGTTGTCCATCTGTCTGTTACTGATTTTTTTTTCCACACAATAACTTGAGTTCTCTGCCATCTACAGTTACCATTCTTTGTGGATAGGTTGCACTCGGGCTAAGGAAGAAGATTATCAATTTGGGGGTCAAAATGTCAAAACTCAAGGTCACTGTGACTTAAAGAAGAAATATGGTTTCAGCACAATAACATTACTTCTACATAAAAAACCTGGACCAAGCTTTTTGTATGGCTTGCACTCTGCGTAAAGAAGAGGCCTATAAATTTTAGGGTCAAGGTCACTTTGCAAGAAGAAAAAAAATGGTTTCTGCACAATAATTTTAGTTTTACATCACAGACCTTGACCAAGCTTTGTGGATGGCTTGCACTTGAAGTAAGGAAAAGGTCTGTTGATTTTGCAGTCAAAAGTCTAAGGTCAAGGTCACTGGGACTGAAAGAAGGAAAATGGTTTTGTCACAAAAATTCCAGTTCTCAACCATGTATCTTCATAAAAAAAATGTGTGGATGACTTACACATTGGGTAAGAATAAAGCTTATTTTGATTTTGGGATCAAAAAAGTCAAAGGTAAGGTCATTGTGGCTCAAAGAAAAATGGGTTTTGCAGAGTAACTTATGTTCTAGAGTAAGTTCCTTGAGCATACTTTGTGGATTGTACTTAGAGTAATAAAAAAACCTTTAGATTCTGGGGTATAATGGTCAGAGGTCATGGTCATAAATTGAAAATATTGGTTTCTGCACAGTAATTTTAGTTTGAGACTGCATACCTTGACCAAAGGTCCAGTTCATTGAGTCCCGTTAGTCAATAATTTCCAGAGCCAACCCTGCCCTATTAGTGCCTACATAGAGGACTGTTAAACACAAGGTGGGTGTATAATGTGCTGTTTGTGGTGCTCTAGTTTTACTTAATAATTGCTCTTCAATTTTGTTGTGAAAGTCGATATCCTATATTATGCTAGCATCAGTTAAGAACATATCAAATGTGCAAATTAATAATATCTACAAATACTGTCAATTTGAGCATGCTATTTTTGATGTTTAATCAATATGTATTTAACACTATTAGTAAAGCTATAACAAATGGACTGTTATTAGTTGTACAACTTGTGGGAGAGAGGGGAAATGTCAATTAAATTAGTTTCAGCTTCAGTACTTCTATTTTTACACCAAATGTATTGCTAATTGGATAATAAGCCATGCAGTACAGAGAAATTGATGACAGCTAAGATTAGAAGAACCATGAATTTTCAGATAAGGTAATTTTCTTCCCACGATATGTTAATTTGGGAAAAGATTTTAAGACAGCTATATTTCCTCTGTCTTTATTTTTTCGAAAATAACAGTTATATTTTAATTATTGAAACATGTCTTCACCCACTCTTAATTCCAGTGTACCAGTAGCTTGAATCAGTGGCATTTTATTATCTAATAAGAAAGTAATGGAGAATATCAACTTAATCGTACTAGAACTGTTTAGCTGTCTTTGCAAAATCTCAAAGAAACTGAATTCTTGGTACAAATTTCTTGGCAGACCTACAAATTCATCCCATACCCCTGTAGTTAGTCGCCAGAGTTTTAATTGGGAATATGTACATAAAGTGGTATAACTCCTTGAATACATGTGAAGTAATATTATTACTTAAAACTTTGAAATATTATTTAGTTTTTAATTTATACATGGGCATAAAAATATGAGCATACTGTCATATTTTTAAATTTACAGATGTGTACTGGAGCTATACTGCTGCAAATTACATTTGTTTCATCAACACCTTCATGGAGCCAATACATTATACAATTTATGACAATACCATATAACCATCTACTGTGTATACTCGTGTTTAAGTCAAGTCCAACTGCAAACAACATATATCCTGATCTGCTGTCGCATAATGCACTGGCAGATCAATGTCTATGTTGTTCTACAGATTACTCCTAACAAAGGTTTTGGTAGCAAGAGATTTCTAGCTTCTGCAGAGTGTAGTTTACAACTTGATTTGCTAAACATATCTTGTAAATATTGTGGTGCAGTGTATCTGGCTAAACATATCTTGTAAATATTGTGGTGCAGTGTATCTGGCTAAACATATCTTGTAAATATTGTGGTGCAGTGTATCTGGCTGAACATATCTTGTAAATATTGTGGTACAGTGTATCTGGCTAAACATATCTTGTAAATATTGTGGTGCAGTGTATCTGGCTAAACATATCTTGTAAATATTGTGGTGCAGTGTATCTGGCTGAACATATCTTGTAAATATTGTGGTGCAGTGTATCTGGCTAAACATATCTTGTAAATATTGTGGTGCAGTGTATCTGGCTAAACATATCTTGTAAATATTGTGGTGCAGTGTATCTGGCTAAACATATCTTGTAAATATTGTGGTGCAGTGTATCTGGCTGAACATATCTTGTAAATATTGTGGTGCAGTGTATCTGGCTAAACATATCTTGTAAATATTGTGGTGCAGTGTATCTGGCTAAACATGTCTTGTAAATATTGTGGTGCAGTGTATCTGGCTAAACATGTCTTGTAAATATTGTGGTGCAGTGTATCTGTCTAAACATATCTTGTAAATATTGTGGTGCAGTGTATCTGGCTAAACATGTCTTGTAAATATTGTGGTGCAGTGTATCTGGCTAAACATGTCTTGTAAATATTGTGGTGCAGTGTATCTGGCTAAACATGTCTTGTAAATATTGTGGTGCAGTGTATCTGGCTAAACATGTCTTGTAAATATTGTGGTGCAGTTCCATTCAGAGCATTATATACTAAAACAGCTTTACTATAATCAATTCTTTTATCAGTTTGCATCCAACTTAATTTTTTAACAGGGATTCTGAAGATGCATCCAAAATTTTATCTAGAAGTATATGTGCTGGTCTTTTTTGTAATTTTAAAATTCTGTCAGGGTCTTGTCTGGAGCAGTTTCCCAATATATTAAGGCAATAACCTAGCACTGGTTGAATATATGCATTAAAATATAGGATTCTGACATTAGGAGGGAGGTATTTCTTGATTTTGGCTAGCAGTGCCCTAAAAGAAAGAAATTTACATACATTATTAACTTGTACAACTCGGTGAAGACAACTATCAACATGAATGCCAATAAGTTTATGCTTTGAAATATTTTCAATGGTTGTATTCTTAAGATTTTAGTCCAGATGCTTCTAATTTCTGAGCTGTGGTTATTAACATCCACTTAGTCTTATTTTGATATAGAAGCCTTTTGTTATACTTACTTCATTGTTCAGTAATCTCCAAATCTTTGTTTGACTTGGTTTGGATAGTATTTTAGGATTTAGCATTGGGATCAGGGGTAATTCAGTATTTACAAAACTTGTCTGTAAAGGCAGGCAAAGTTTTGGTTCATGTATTACTTACAATAGCCACATTTATCTTCTTTTCATTCGCTATTCATCACAGGGCTCTTATATAAGCTGACTGTCTATTGATCTCAGCTAGGGGAATAACTGGTTAATCCAGGTGTTGTTTGAACTGTGAACAGCTGTTTCTAAACCAAATTATATAAGTTGGCGAAGCAATGAGCCAGTCCTCAGTTTCACAGTCATATGTAAGCTGCTAGTTAGTAGTCAAATTAGTGTTTTGTAATGGTGAACAAAGAAACTAAGCTAAGTGATATTTTTATTAAAGATTCTGTGATGATTTAATTTCTAGGATGATTTAAAGTGGGATACAATAATCATGTTTGGAAGATAACCTTGGGAGAGAAAAAAACAAATACATATATTTTACGATTTAGTTGAATAGTGCAGTAAACTAAATATGTTGATAATAATAATAATAATAATAATAATAATAATAATAATAACTATCATGGTATTGGTTACATGGTATTTGTTGAGAAACCATGTTTGGTAGGTGAACCTGCATTCAGAGGTCACCTGTGTACAAAGGCCAATTTTTTTTTTCTTTTCCCATGGGTGGCTGCTATTGATAGGTTTGACTGTAATGTCACTGACATTTCACTTGAGAAAATTTTTAAAAAGTATTGGAACAAATGTTTGAAGTTTTTTTACAATTCAGATTTATGAGAAATGGCAAATGTTGAAATTATTTTTCAGAATAATTTTTTACGAGTTCAAAGTTTTACAGGTTTCAGATTTTTACAGGCATTACCATGTGCTGTAATTTTGAACATGCATTTTTCAATTATTAACAAGGTTATGGTAAGAAAAGCTTTTTTTACAACCCAAGCTGTAACCCAGAATGTCCCGTTTCCATGGTACTTAATGTTCAAATTAAAATTTCAAGATTTATATGCACTTTTATATTACTATTCCATGGTAAAATCTGTTGACAAGTGGAGTCTGTATACATAATCTTGTTTTGTTTCTCTAGAAAATAGTGCTGCACTGTTGAAAAATTCTTTGTTAAGATGGCTTTGAGGGTCTCAAAAGAACACATTCATTTATCATGGCAAGTAAGAAAGGTGGCATGACTTTGGAAACAATAATCAAAGTAAGACAAAACTTTCCAATTACATGTATGTTACCCAGAAACAATACAATCATTTTAAATTAATCTTGAGTGAATTTCTTGCATTTGAAACAAATGTAAACCATCAGTTTATCATTCTAAGGATGTCTCAAAAATTGCTATTATGGCTTCTACAGGCAATATTTTTGTTATGTATAAAACTGTACAAAGGAAAGTGAAAATTGATTGGATGCACACATAGGCCTAACATAATAGTAGATATAAATATAAGACAGTAAGACAGGTATTATAGCAGCTTTGTACAGAATGAAGTTGATACTCTGAGGCTGAAACTCTAAATAGCTTAAATCTTACCTTTATGGAGCTCCACAGTTTCAGTATTTCCAGTTGCTGAAGTCAAATGGCTTTCTCCTTTAGCATGATGTACCCAGGTAAGAGCTATTGGTAATGCACAATTCAATACAGGTGGGTGGGGTATGGTACTCGGATTGTAAAGAAATGGCTCTAAATTTTGGTAATGGTGATGTTCCATTTCCTTCAGTAAAGTGTCCTGTAATGCTTAGCAGTGAGTTTGTGAAAGAATAACTTACAATTTTAAAAAATCCATACCTTTTTGTCAACAGACTTTGAAGCAGTGTACATCAATATGAGAAATTCAACATAAGCTGTTTTTCTGCACATAATGTTTGCAAATAAAATACATTTTAATCAGTCATGAAAACATGAAAAGTAGATCCTAATACAAGGTTTGGGGGCCTGTTCTTGGCCATAAGCAGCATTTTATGAGAAACACAATGACACACTTGTACATGTCTCTTGGTAATAATAATAATAATAATGAGAATAATGTCTGTGACAAACGTTATGATGATCCCCAATCTGAATAGTTTGGAATATTTGTATAATCTCTGTTCGAATGTCTTTCTGTACATGCTGTACATCTATGTATCTACATGTATCTATCTATATAGCTAGCTACCGGTAGCTAACTGCCTGTTTGCATGGCTGTATTCAGTTGAAACTGTTTCCACAACCATGGCAAATATACCATAAAATAGCTAGCTAGTCACCTTTTATGACTTTCATTATACAAGGTTACTGGACTCCCACCATTCTCTACTATCTTCTGGACTATCTCACATAAAGCACGGTGAGTAGAAATATCAATGATGTGCTCTTTCAGATACTTTATGTTAGTCATTCTGTAACCATCCAAAATGTCTACAGACCATTTTATTTGAAACATAGCATTTTTACTATCATGATGAAACACATGCGGCTTCCTATTACGTTGAATTGAAATGTGGTACATAACAATGTTGGTGACTCTCTCTTCAGCAGATATCCCTTTCATATTTATCAGTTGATATGGTGGACACCTAAAATTGGCACTATGATATTGTTCCACCTTCTCGTTTCTTGGTACACACAATTCCCTTATGGCTTGCCTATATTTGCGATGATGTGGACCACCAGTGGCATAAAATTGCATCCTTAAATTCTTCTTTTTAAGCATCCAATGTCTTTGCAAATGACTAGACTGTAGCACAATACAAACTGACTAACCCAAAGTCTTCAAATGTCACACACAAAACAAAACCAATCATATTGAACACAAATACAAAAAATGTCACTCTAAAAACTTCCAAAATGTATACAACAAAATCGAAAAATAAGTGTAAAATCTTTCTCTACACATGGTCTAATTGACACACCATAGAGTCCATTGTAGAAGAACATGAGGACATCTTCATGTGTACATGTGTAACAGGATGAAATGGGGTGGAATTAGATCTAGTGAGGACACTTAACCCGATCACTTGAATGAGATGTTTTTTAATAATGAAAATTAAGGATAAATGAATCTCTGACACCCTAGCTCACACCCTTACTTCCTCCTGTCATAAACTAAACTATAACAACTGAAAACCCGATTCTACTCATGCACACAGTTCAGCATCACTTTTTGCATTGCAGGAAGTGCCTTCTCACACATTAGCAGAAACACATCCTACAACTACAGTAGTTCTCATGGTTGCAAGCAAAATCAAAATATGTACTATTTACAAAGAAATATAATGCATATTTGCAATGCTAGTATATAGTTAATTTAAAGTAGTTTTCATTATCTTTACATGGGTATTAAGAAGGAATGTCTGATAATACTGGAAGATATCAAGTTCAGATTAATATTTACAGAACTATATGCAGTGAAACAACAGAGGACAAGCGAGTGAAATGTAAACAAAGGAATAACTCAGTTGATAGTATGTATTTCACATGTCTTGGAATTTTCTACGCTATTAACAGTACCGACCACAACTGTACTTTCTATACGAAATTTTGGATAGCCATGGTTACATAAGTGTGTAATATGACTCTCAGTCATTGGTCTGTGTTGACTAATAAGAAGATCAAGATGGCAGTCTCTATTACAATGCAGTGTGATGTTTGACACATGCGGTGTACATAGAGCCCCATGTGTGCCAAATGTGACACTCATTGCATTTTGTTTAATCTTTATGCAACACAATAATTACAATGCAATTGCTCAATTTTATCTCTATGCCATTATCTATTGCATGTAAAATACACTATCAAATTATCTATTTTAGCTCCTACAAATACCTTTTCCACAAAACAGGTTGTACCTGCACATTCCATTGACTGTGTTGTATGTAAATAATGTAGCATTTTCCACTTACGTTCGGTACATGATAATTTACTATACCACACCCACCCAGCTTATGAAGCCTGTTTGCATTACCAATAGTCATTAAGCAGACCATTTACAACTAAGGTGCAGAGAAGTTCCATGTCAATCATATGTACAAAAAATGATGAATTTGGTAGGTGGTATCCGAGATAAACGATTACTGTGTGATAAAACATTTAGGTCTGCAGGTTGAACATTTTTTCTTCCAAGTTAATGAGTGTAGATCCTAAGATGACAACTAGGCCTGTATCAACTCCTGTGTTGTGTTTTTCAGCATGCAAACTTAAGATATGAAGAATACCATATTCACAATTCTATAATTTTTTAAGACCGTAGAAATAGGCATAATGTGATAATAGGATGAGCTAGTATGAGTGTGCCTACATTAGCAAATTGTTGGTCATATGCCATGGATGTTGGAAAGTTGAGATCATGGTTGGTCCGGTAATAGGGTAATACTATACATACCTTATACAGAAATTGTACGTTACAAATTCAAAAAAAGACAAAGGTCAGTCATTTGTGGTTCTGTCTTGTGTTGTAATTTGTTCTATTGCAATCATCATTATTCATGCAATAGTCAGTCTCGGGTCAGTATTTGCTAATTTGATATTTTGTATGTCATACTTATGTCATACACCAGACTAACATATTTCTTATTTTTCCACAGCTACAACCAGAAACAAAGATGGTGATGAGATGGCTGTATGAGATCCCATTTGTCCTGTCTGCCAATATGCATAATGGTGCTCTGGTTGCCAACTATCCCTATGATGCCACCCGCAGTGGAAAGCAACAGGAATATGCAAAGTCACCTGATGATGAATTGTTCAAGTAAGCTATTGCATTTGTACGAAATTACCTGTAAGCTACATCACACAGCACTGACATCGTTTTCTAAAAATAGTCATTCACATGCTTTCAGACAAGAAGAGAATGGATAATTAAAATTATGGTAAAATTTCCAAGTAAAATTGAAAGTTTTGAAACATATCTTTTGTACAATAAGTAACTTAATTACCTACCTAAAGTAGCTAAGTAGTGGGAACTTGTGCCATACCCCCTAGGTATTTTTTGAGGCACTAACACATGTTTATACAACATACATACATACATGCATGCCATTACATGCATAAATACTCACTCAAAATAGGAAAAAAAATTGATTATAGCACAATAAAACTAACATCATTGATATATAATTTTAAATGCAGAAACTACTGAATTGAGAACAAAAAGGCACAACTTGAATATAATAATTACACAAATTGGACATAATAATTACACAACTTGGACATAATCATTACACAAATTGGACATAATCATTACACATATTGGAGTCTTTTATATTTTTTTTTTTGTTAATTTAATCATCATTATCATCATCATCAATATATTTCTTTTTTCCTTTTGAAAAACATTTCAAGATTTACTACATTAACTGATTGGGTGATGAAAAATAGATGATGATGATGGTTATTATTAAAACAAAGATGTATAATGTCTCTGTTTTTGCATTCACAAAATATATGTAGTTTGCAGGTTTTGCCTTTCATTAATAAAAAAGAATTTTCTAAATGAATTGAGTGATGAAAAAGTTGATTTTACCTTTTTTTTATGGGTTTTGAAATATTAATTTATACTTGTTATAAATTATAAAACTGTGTATTATATAGTTGACACAATGACAATAGACAATCAGAATTGTCTCTGATTTTGTTGGAATAGAAAGTGAATTATTGTTTTGTATGTATTCAGAGAAAAAAATGCACAGTATAGAAATTTCCTGAGGTAAAATCAGTTTATTTCTAATAATTGATTTTATTTACTGTATATACTCGCTTAAAAGTCAAGTCCAACTGCAAACAACATAGACCCTTTTCTGCCATTCAGACAGGTGGTTCAGTAGTGTTCCACAATGTTTGGCAACACTTTTCTCAAAAATTACACTAGCCAGGTTCAGGCACAGGTACCTGGATGACCAGGCCTTTTGCATAACAAAATAATGCGTATTAAACTCTCTTGACAGTCAAACTTAATCGATCAATTTGTGGTCCTTAATTATTTTTCTCCAATCCAAACTTTATTATTTTCTTTTAGGTTGGGTTCAAAAAAATAAATCCATGTTTCATCACCTATGACAATCTCATTCAAATGTGTGTTCACTCTTTTCATATTTAGCGAGTAGCTGTTTGGTGATTTCAGCCCGAGTCTATTTTTAATCAGCCATCAACAAATGCAGGACCCATCTTGCTCAAACCCTTCTGCGCTTCAAGTGATTCTTCATTATTTTAAAAACATCTGGCAAATTAATGCCAGTGATGATAGAACTACCTTCTAGTGTGTATAGAGCATTTTCATCAGTTGGCTCCTTCACAGCATCCACTTCTGCTCACCAGTAGCAGACAACGCTCTTCCAGAACATGGTTCATCTTCCATGGATTTGCGGCAATCTTTAAAACGATGAAACCACCTGAAGATTGTAGGATGTGACAGAAAATTACATGCGTAAACTTTATCAAAGTCAGTCTTGATATCAGTCAGAGTACCCTAAGAGTGCCTGGATTTTCAGTAGTAGAATTCTTATCCTTCTCAAACATTTTTACGTCACTGTCATTTAGCTATATTATGTCACACGCTGCAGTTGTCCAGAGTGCTGCAAGTGCAGCTGGAGATCATTTTATTGAACATTATTTTTTCTATTGATTGTTAAAACATTTTATTGACAGGCTTAAGAAAACTAAAAAGTTACAACAAAATATTCAGAACTTTTCAAATACCCCTCACAGCTAGAATTCTGTGTTTGTAAAACATGTATGCCCAGGCTTCCCAGTTTGACCTCCACTAAAAAGTTTGGGCTTCTTTGGATAGGTCTCTCAGAGTAAAGACTGCCCATAGGAAAACATCAGATGGGTATTTGTATTGTCTTTTCATGCTTAGTTAGTATGTACATGGTTTATAAGGTAGGGATCTCAATAGTTTCCAATTTATGATCCAGGGGCCAAGTCCTTTGGGGGTAAGGATTGACCCAGGGGACAATGTCAGTTGCATGTATAAATTTGTCTTGTCATGACCAGTAAGTGTATATATACTTTGAGGGTGGGGATCTCAATAGTTTTATATTATGACCCAGGAGTTAAGTTCCTGTGTGTCGGGAAAGACCCTTGAGCATGACCCAGGGGTTTGAGTCTGACATATGTTGACACTTGAGGCATTGATCACACATACCAATTCTCAGACATGTGAAACAAACAACTCAAGAATTATTTTAAAAAATTTAAAAATCACCCTACCTCATATATCTCCAATGACACAAGGGAAAGATCAAAATTACAAACGTGGTGGCACACTTGACACCAATATGACTATCAGTCACCCAAGTTTCATGTGACAAGAATTATCGGTGTATAAGGAGTTCAAGGACATCACACATGTACAACTGTATGTATGGACAGACTGTATCACACTGTCCCCACACTTTTTTGAAAGCACAGGGATAAAAACTGCAAATCTTGTAGCAGCTAGAAAGAGTACACCTTTTGTTTTTTTCATTTTTAAAACTAATTTTACAAGTGGCCATGGCTGCATATTATATTTTCATTATTTAAGTACTTGTAACCTTTTCAAGCTGCATCAAGACCCGATTCCTTATGGTGAAACTTTACATTTATATCTTCAGTTTCAGAATGGTATTTTTGTTGCATGAATTTTTGTCTGTTGAATATCAGAATTTATTGTTAAATTCATGCATTGCCTGTATTGTCATTCACATGATGTCTCTGAGTCACAAATTGCATTAAATAAATCTACCCAGACTCCTGCCAAAACATGCAAGTTAGAGGATTTTGTGTGATTAGGAAATCTAACCTTTTGGGAATAAGATTGATGAATAACTGACTCCACCTGAGTGTTGGTAAAAATTATAATTTTGCGAATTCCAATGGGCCACATTAATACTAACACTGACTAGTTGTGAATCATTACATAATATTCAAACTTTCGTTATTTTACATTGATTGCACAGCAAGTTTTTCCAACTTGTACAAACACACTCTCAATAGCTCAGATGTTGATGTTATGTGGTTTTTATATTGGAGGAAACCAGATAACAACCACCAACCTTGGATTGGTGACCACCTAGCCTTGTACATGCTGGAGTATGCTACTGAACATGGGAATGTAAAGGTGCAAAGTGGGCACTCTACTGCTGTGCTATCCAGTCATTACATAATAGCTAGTGGCCACACTTAAAGGTTGTCAGGTCAAATGTTCCAGTATTAATTTATTGTAGTTGTATATTCAAATTTAAGTAGGCATAATGTTACCATTATTCAGCCAGTTTTCTTTACGTACTGAAAATGTATAGTTCTTTATTATGGTGTTTCTTGTCAGTGGAAAAAATACATTGATTTTGTATAAAATGTTATGCCAATGAGCAGGCATAGTTAGCTCAGCCTCTGTTATAGATTAATTTGTACCAGGGATTCAGTCAGCCTTGTCCCTGAAACAGATCCTCACCCCAATTGTTAGATTTCTGGATCCAGCTCACACATATGGAAAGGATTCTATTAACCCAACTTAGATGTGCAGTTGGATATGTATAAAAGCAACTGGTATGTTCCCATTAGTTATAGCCACAATAGCCATGGAATAGTAAGTTTTCCATATGACTACCAAATTTTATGAAATATGTATTTTGGGTACTGTTTTTTTTTTCTTTTTCTTCTTTAATATTTCTAAACAGGAGACATCTGTTACAATTACCAACAAAATTTATATTATTAATGTAGTCTTTGCTACTGCAGGAAAATCTTTAGTGGAAACCCAGTAAAAGGATACTTTCATCTTGAATTTCAGGTATCTTTCAAGATGTTACTCTATACCTCATGGAGAGATGGCCAAGAACCACACCCCCTGTGACAGAAATGAAGATTTCAGCAAACATGATGGCATCACTAATGGTGGAGACTGGTATTCAGTGCCTGGAGGTGAATTTGTGTTCCTTTATCTCTGTCACTGCAAATGATGTTTATTCTCAATAATATATTTGAACCACTATAAAATAACATGACTGTCACCTTATTACCCCTCCCCAACCACAGTAGGAATGAAATTTTCTTTCATTTCTATATATGTATAATACAGTTTGCCCATGTGAGACGTGATGCCCTTACTGTATGTTCTGTATGTCTTCAGACACTTTTTTTAGACATCAACATCTTTTTCCAAAATAATTTTTTCATGCCTTGTAATTTTTTTTTCTTCTTTTTTTTCTTGCTTTCTTTTCATACTTTGTACTTTTTGGACATTGTTTTAACATATGTTTATTTATATGCTGATGTTTTTGACACAGTCATAGTTCTACAATGATAAGGCACGAGGGAGAGACCAATACCACTTTGGGACAAAGGAGAAATGGCTTGCTCATCATCCAAAATAGCCTCGACAAGCCACATGTATGATTCAAATTGTCGTAAATTGGGAAAACGACACTTCATTATTAATTAGGTTGCTGACACTGATATAACAAAAATAACATTTGTTTAAAACTATATTATTTAACTGTTGAGAAAAAAAAATGTAAATCATAAAAAGGAGAATATGTTGCCCTTTAATAAAAGAGAAAACCACTTAAGTCAAAGCCTTCATCTCAATGATTTTGTTTATACTTTCATTATGGATAATGATAAAACCTGCACCTGGTCACATACTGGCTGCATATATAAGAATTAGTTTCAGTGGATAATAACATATTTTTAAAAAAATAACCTGCCACAAAACAGATCTTTATTTCATGTATTTAATACAATGCTCTGAATTGGAGCATAATTAATTTGCTATTAGTCTTGTATAAGTTTCAGTACTAGATTGTACAAACTGGAATCAGTTCATTGGTTCCATTAGTAGTATTTAGAACTGACATTCTTCTCTCCTACCTGCTACTAATATACACTATTGTTGAAATTATTTGGAAAATTACAATCAGAATTTTCCCTATCATATCTGTTAATGTTTTAATTTTATTTTTATTTATTGATAAACTCTGTGACCAGTCTGAGTTATATTTATGCAGATTTTCATGGGTGGTAGATGGTGGTAAGAGATTAAAACCTGGCGGATTCTTTTGCTTCATGTGTGAAGTTGTGTTGTGTTTTTCAATATGCTTGCTTTTTCTTGGTGACTGGAATAAACTAGACAAAACTAGGCAAGTAATATCGGTTTTCATCCATTAATGTACACGTAAAGCGTGATTACTATGCTGTGTGACTTAAAGGATAGCATGATATCATATTTGTGGATTTGGTTGTTTGGGCTTGGATATTTCATTCTTTTGTTTGTTTTTGGAAACTGAATGAAATATATTTGTATGCTTTTGGACAGGAGAAAAGTAATTATTTTATGCCGTCTAAAAACATGCAGAATATACAATATTCCATATGAGTGCACTAAATAACACTCTGGATGATGTCATGAACAGCTGCAAAGTTGATTGCATTTTCCAGCCTATAAACAGTAAACCTTGTTTACATCAAATACTTTGTTGTAAATTAAACTTTTTTTAATGCTTTTACTAATGTTATAAAAACTGTTATGAAATACTCTCTATTTTCAATCTGTGTCGATTATATGCTATATTTTTTTTCCCCAACACTTTTTCCTAGTGAGATATAAGAGAAAAATAATCCATCATATTCACTGTTGTAGAATAGGGAAATCTTATACTTGGAATC
This sequence comes from Margaritifera margaritifera, assembly GCA_029931535.1. Classification (NCBI taxonomy): domain Eukaryota; kingdom Metazoa; phylum Mollusca; class Bivalvia; order Unionida; family Margaritiferidae; genus Margaritifera; species Margaritifera margaritifera. Next base: position 1,377,210 of record JAQPZY010001698.1, on the reverse strand, counting down.
AGAATTTATGGACAGGAGCTCCGTAAAACCCCATTTCTGCTTTCAAATACTGATCCTTAGGGTGCCAATTCCCTTCCCGATATAAGTGCATGTGATGGATTCTATTAGTCTAATAAATCAGTGTTGTATCATCCTTCGGTTTTATAGTCACAGGCTTGAAATTATTAAAATATTAAATATCTTTTTATTGAAATATTACTTTTCTCCTTGCCTTTGAATTATAGGTGAGACTTAGTTGTCACTCTTCTGATGGTGTTGTCCTTTTTGTGTCCATAGGTGTCAAGGTTGAAGTTTTTCCATTTAGCTCATTTTTCTGAAATGGATGTACAGTCAAAAAATTTGATGAGTGTATTGATGTTATGAAGTACTTACTCACCACTATAAAATATAGGTTGTAATGACCTACTTTTTACATCTCTGATTATGGTAATGTTTATACTGTATACTGTTGTATGTGCATTCATCACATTTGAACAGTCCATTCAATCACACCTTTTAAAAGTAGGTCACAATGCCTTTTATTTTTGCTGCAGTGACTGTAGAGCCACAAGCATTTTAGAAATGTTATCAAACCTCATCAGTCCCATTAGAGTGGAGGTTAAAGGTGGAGGTTGTGGGATTGTGAGAATTTCATGAATGAATCAGAACATTTTGATAAGTTTCTTGTCTTCAGATTTCTAACTGGATGATATTTGCAGACAAAAATTAAGTTTTAATTTATGAATGGATAGTAGTTGAATCAAACCAACCCGTATTATCCAGGAATTCAAGTTTTTGTTTAATTGCCAGGAAAGTCACTGGGACTCTAAAAGGAGAAAAGAAATAAAATGTTGCGCCTAATTTTAAATTAAGTTACTGAACTGAGTGTTTTACTTTAGGAAATACTTTAAAGCATCTGTTGCAGAACTGTATAAGTATATTTTTTTGATACTTGTATTCTGATGATAGAAATTGGTGTGGTGCTTTATAAAAATCCTTTGTATTGATGAAAACACTGTCAGATTTCTGAAAACACAAGGAATTATTACTATTTTCAGGTAATTGATAATCAACTTGTAACATTGTCTCTTGATCCCAACCCAAACCTTTGTACATTTTGTTGAGGTAGAGTATGAAATATTGTTTCATCTGTGTAAACACGGGGAGACATAACTATCACTTTTTCAACTGCGTTGGCAGATGGCATCAACATTACAGTTTGGTGTTAAAGTTTGTGCAAGTCAATACATTGGTATAAATCAGTGCACAGACACAGGTGAGACACCAGCTTCTGTAGAACCTATGGTAGAGTTTTCTGATCTTTGTAGGTATGCAGGATTATAACTATTTGGAGACCAACTGCTTTGAGATAACCCTGGAACTGGGATGTGACAAGTTCCCTCCAGCATCTGAGCTGCCAAAGATTTGGGATGAAAACAAAAACTCCGTCATCTTCTTCATGATGCAGGTGAGGAATTTTATTCCAAATTCAGTTTGAAGTCTGGTTTTACTTGGATAGCTGTTTCATTTATTGTTATCCTCCTGCCAGTAAAGTTACCAATGTAAAATTAGGTTATGCAACCAATCCAAGCATACTGAACTAGTCACTGAAAGGCTGCGGGTTAGAATCAGCCCAGGTCGGCCACCATGATGTGCCCTCGGGCAAGGCACTTTACTCCAATTGCCTCAGCACTAAATAACCTACTTGTGTTCCTGTGCCATAAAACACCACATCAGCAACATTTCTCAGATATGTTTTGCATTTCAAGGGGATATTTGTAGGATGATAAGCATAGAGATGAATTCAGTTTGGGTTTAACCAGAAGGTAAAAACAACACAATTAAATCAAACACTGAAGAAAACATTAAGGTCATAAAATGATACTAATATTTCATCTTACTCAGAGTGTCATCATTTTAAGTTTCTGCTCACTACAAAAAAGCTAGTCTTTGTAAGGGACTATATACAAATATATATTTGAGAATTATGATTTAATCACAAGTCCCTTTATCCAGCTATTTTACTTGCATTACTTATAGTAAAACCCATCTATTAAGGGTACTTAAGGGACCACAAGATGATGTCCTTTTTGGTCAGATGTCATTGATATAGAAGTTGGCTGAAAGTGAAATTCAGAAAAAGGTGTCCTTTACATGAAGATATACATGCTGCAAAAAAGTTTCTTTTAGTATTTAGAGCATGGGTTGTGCATTGTAGTTGTAGTTTCTTAGAATAACTGTCTCTGCTTTTGATTAGAAAACTTAACATTTTTTTAGTGTTGCTTCACTCAACACATTCAAGCACATTCATTATGTTTCAGACCCACATCGGTGTAAAAGGAACTGTGCAGTTGCCTGGAGGTATTCCTGTGCCAAATGCAGAGATTATGGTGTACGTTTTGTCAGACATAGACAATGACTGTCAGGAAACATACATTAAACATGATGTCATCTCAAGTGAGTAGCCTGGGACAAGTTTTAATTGTCATATGTTCCACCTTATGTTATGATTTCCATCCATCCATCTGTTCATGTTTTTCCTATTTCATTTCCACACAGTAAGTTGAGTTCTCCACTATCTACTATTACCAAACTTTGTAAGTTGCTTCATTTTGGGCAGTAAAGAAACCTATCAATTTTGGGCCCAAAAGTTCAAAGATCAAGGTCAAGGAAGACGACTATTCATTTTTGAGTCAAAGATCAAAGGTCAAGGTAACAGTGACTAAAAGAAGGATAAACAGTTTCCACAAAACTACTTAAGTTCTGTACCACATACCTTGACGAAACTGGAGACAAGGAAGCAGTTCAGATGTCAGGTCAGAGAGACTCCAAGAAGGAAAATGGTTTCCATAAAATAACTTGTCCTATGCCACAAATTTTGATCAACTTTGTTAATGGATTTCATTTGAGACAAGGAAGGTACCTATCGATTTAGGGGTTGGGAGGTCAGAGGTCAAGGTCAATAACATTGAAAGAATAAAATGGTTTTTGCAAAATAACTTAACATGTTTAACATAGTTGGAGTATAATGTATCATTTATGTTACTCTTGGTTCCAGAAATGAAGAGAAAAGCATTTGTATCACTTTCTGGCAGTGACATTAAATAGTCTTCAAAAACCTCCTTATGTTATTTTACTCTATCTTTATCTTTATTAGATTGGTTTTTTACATACGGGTATTTTGGGGCTGTTTTTATTGCCTTAAGTAAATGAGTATGTCCTTGTTGGACCATTTTTCTCAACTTCATAAAGAAAGGTTTACCTTAATAGCAGAATGGTGTACCAATAAAGTACGATGTTAATAGAATGGTGTGACCGACAATATTGGACTGTCTTTTGCACTTTGATGCAAGACAAAATTATGTGTACACAACAAGAATATATTTTTTATTGATGGTATCATGTCCCCTTTCTGCTTTCTGTGCATACATAGTAGGGAGGGTAAGGGGTTTGACAGAAATGTAGAAATCAGCAGTTTTGAAGCAAAATGCTAGAAAAGGAAACTAACAATAATTTGCTTCAAATAGATTGATCTTATTTGCTCTATGGACATCCTTCTTCAGTCAGACAGATTTTATAGTGCCTGCACAAATAAATTGGACACTTTACAGGGTTGGCTCATAGTAGATATATGCGAATTTTCAATATTAATGTTAGCAGCCAAAACTAGGGGCAACACTTCAAGGAGTGCTGTTCTATACATTTTCATAAATTTTATTTTGAATTTGTTTTTTTCTGTCTGATTTAGAATGTCAACAAATCATGAAATTGTGTTCAATGTACAAAGCCAAAAATTGCATTTAAAGAAGGTCAAGGTTAGATGTACATAGGGTCTTCCAATAAAAAAAATAGAGCTGGACTATGAATAAAATGGTGACACCTCAATGTGACACCTCAATGTGACACCTCAATGTGTAGTCTGAGGTGCAAATAGCAGGTAGACCTCAAGATGCTTTCACTTTCATTTCCGTTTCCGAGTGAAAGTTTACACTATAATGATTTCTCTCTCTCTCTCTCATATTGTAGTTAGATATATACAGCGATCATAGTTGCTTTGGCAAAGTATGCCAGACACTTGTTACCACTTGTAGTTCAGTTGTATAGACACTGTTGCATGTATGATCATGCAATTTCATATGTGCATTCACATTTATCACTCATGTTAATACCCATAACAGGTAAATTGTTATTGTAATGACCTACTTTTCTTGCTAAACTGGCTATGCCAAATTTTTTGATCATGTACCATAGAGGTGAAGCAGCTGAGACAGCATTCAACAGAATTTCCTCTTGCTTAATTTTAAGCACAGACCTTCAAATTTGTATTAAATTTATAGGTGAAAGAAGAGAAAAATCTTTCATTTGGATCGATTTTATGTTTCATGCAATACTTCACTTGTGTCCTCTTTAGTACTTTTCTAATGTACTAAATGTATTCTTGTAGTAAGAAAAACCACCCACCCTCAAGTGACATCATAAATAAGCCAACTTGTTTAGATGCAGATGAAACTTGTTTATATATATATAATTTCTAATTTAATGCTAGGTCTAGATGGACTGGAGCATATGACTTTGTGCCGATAGCTTCTTTCCAAGTATTGGAATAATGCATGCCAGTGTAGCTTTTCATGCACCTGCCATGAGGTAGAATGTATTATCCTATGATGTTGTCCATCCATCTGTTACCAATTTATTTTCTGCACAGGAACTTAAATTGTCCACCATTTACAGTTACCAAGCTTGCACTTGGAGTAGGAAAGAAACATATTGATTTCAGGGTAAAATGGTCTAAGGTTAAGGTCACTGGGACTGAAAGAAGAAAAATAGTTTCCACACAATAACATTCATTCTCCACCTTCTACTGTTTCCAGACTTTGTGAATAGCTTACATTTGGGTTAAGGAAGAACCCTATCAATTTCAGTTTCAAAAGGTCAAAGTCAGTGTGACTGAAAGAATAAAATGGTTTTCACATAATAAGAAGCCTATAAATCTTTGGGTCCAAAGGTCAAGGTCACAATCTGAAAGAAGGAAAATGGTTTCTACACAGAAATTTCAATTATCAGTCATGTACCTTCACCAAATTTTGTGGATGACTTACATGTTGGCTAACAAAAAAATCTATTGAATTTGGGGACAAACAGTCAAAAATGTGATTGAAAGAAAAAAAATGTTTTTTTAGCACTACTGGTCATAGACCAGAAGAGCTTATGGGATGGCCTGTTGTCTGTCATCTGTCGTCTATCATTTGTCATCTGTTGTCTGATGTCCATCCATCCATTAGTACAAGTTTGTTATCGCAGCTTTTCCCAAACAACTTGGAGGATTCCCATGAAATTTCATACACACATTGAAGGTCTAGTTGGTCCCAAATGGTGCTGCTCATACATCCAATATGACCAGCATAGCAGGCATCTTGAAAATGTTATCACTACTTCACTGGAATGGATGGTTATATCAACATCGGGTTTTCACTAAAGACTTCTTATGATGTGTAGTTGGTCCTAAATGAAAATGGTGCTGATCTGAAATCCAATATAGTTGCCATGGCAGCCATCTTGAAAATATTGTTATGCTACTCCTCCTGCATGGAAAGTCATATCGACATGAGGTTTTCACCAGAAGACTTCATATGATGTCCAGTTGGTCCGAAATGAAAATGGTTCCACTCGAACATCCAGTATTGCCGCCTTAGTGGCCATCTTGTAAATCTGGTTATTGCTACTCCTCCTATCAACTTGGGGTTTTCACAAAAAGACTTTTTATGATATCTTCTTGATCCTAAATGAAAATGGTGCTGATATGATGTCTAATGTAACCACCATGGCAGGTATCTTGAAAATCTTATCACTACTCCTCCTGAACAGCAGGTCGTATCGGCATGGTGTTTTTACCAGGAGACTTCTGAAGATGTCTTGTTGGAACCAGATGAAAATGGTACAGAATTCACATCCAGTATGGCCACCATGGCACCCATCTTGAGAATCTTCTTATTGTTACTCCTCCTAAATGGAAAGTCATATTGACATGAGGTTTTCACTAGAAGACTAATTATGATATCTAATTGGTCCTGAATGAAAATGGTGCTTTGACCTCAAATATGGCTGCCATAATGAACATATTGAAAATCTTGTCACTAAATCTCCTGAATGGATAGTCATACCAACCTGGGCTTTTCATCAAAAGTCTTCTAATGGTGTCTAGTTTGTCCTAAATGAAAATGGTGTCAATCTTCATCCAGTATGGCTGCCACAGTGGCTAATTTGAAAATCTTATCACTTAAGATTATCAGAGATGGTTTTGTTATGACTCTAGGTCTTAAAAATATGCTACAGAAAGAAAGTGAAACCAACAATGTAAGTAAAATCAACAATCAATTTATTTCCAGACAATTAAACTGAAAATTCAAAAGACACTTACAATTTGTGAGTCAAATTCCAAATAATCCTAAATGTCCTAATTCACAAGTCCAAAATAATAGAATGTTCCAAATGAATTTCATTAGTCTTGAATGTCCTGATGTACCACAAAGATGTAATCCAGAATGTATTTGAATGAGTTTACATAAATCCCAAAATTGTGTATTAATCCAGAAGTTAATGAGCACTTTCATATTTCCAATGAATATTGTAAATAAATAATTCCTCTCAAACTATATCTGATTTCAACAATACTACTAAAATAGATTCCTTGCAGACTGATCTTTTATAACCGAAATTCTAGAATAGGAATGAATTTGTTTACCAAAATCTGTATATAAATACACATGCCTACATGACCTATGTCACATCACAATATGAGTAATTCTTATTGAAAATTACTTTGTGTACCTGACTTTTGAGTCCAGCTGCTAACAAAACTGGCCTTGAACTCAAATGCTATTTAAATATGTTGTTTACAAAAAGAGCATAATCTTACTAAAGTACAACTTACAATCATGAACACGTATTATAAATTCAATATACATAACAGTTTCAACACTTGCAGTTAAAAGAAGAAATGGTCTTTTCTTGAATTCATGGAAATTCTTTTTGGACAGTAGAGTGTCCCTTCAAGGGACTCGTGTGTTCTAGACCACATACTTTGACCAAAGTTTGTGGAGGGCTTGATTTTAATGTGTGGAAGAGGCCTATTGATTTGGGGTCAAAAGATCTAAGGTCAGGGTAATTGTAGCTCACAGAAAAATTAGTTTTGCAGAATAACTTTTGTTCTAGAGCAGGTTCCTTGACCAAACTTTGTGAATAGCTTGCACTTAGAGTAATAAAGAACGTATATATTCTGGGATCTAAAGGTCAGTTATGTTAAGTAATAGTTTGTGCACATTAAGTTATGTTCAAGACCTCAAAGGTCCAGGTCAGTGAGACCCATTGGTCAGTAATCTACACAGTCAACCATACCCTACTAGTGCCTACATGGAGGACCATAAAATATGGGGTGAGTGTATAATACACCATTCATGGTACTCTTGTTTTGTTATGAAAATCCTTTCTTTTTAAAAAATTAAAGATAAAAATTATTTTGAGTCATTGATTATGTAAAAATAAAAGAATACCAATCATATATACTTACCGATTTAAAATGTTTGCAAGAAAATTCTGGGAAATAATTTGAATTTTTAGGTTTTAGATTCAAAATCATTCAGTAAACACTTGAAATTAGCTTTCTGTGTATATTGCTTCTTCCTTGTAACACTGTTTATGGGAGTCATAAAAGTATACCATATTACAAATGAGTTTGTATTCCACTGAGGCACATTCAAATTTTAATACATACACAACTGTAACACACATTCTGATTTGCCAAACATTAAAAATTTGTGGCAATCAAATTTACAATGTACTGTTGGTACGATTGTGACATCACGACTCTCCCTGTAATTTGGTGCTATGGAGGAATACATCACGACTATATATGTGACATGGTGCTATGGAGAAAAACATCACAACTCTTTCTGTGATATGGTGCTATGTAGGAAAACATCATGACTCTCTGTGACATGTTGCTATGGAGGAAAATATCACAACTCTCTCTCTGACATAATGCTATGGGGGAATACATCACAGATCTCCCTGCAACATGGTGCTATGGAGGAATACATCATGAGTCAGCCTGTGATGTGGTGCTATGGAGGAATATATCATGACTCTACCTGTGACTTGTTGCCATGGAGGAATACATCACAACTCTTTCTGTGACATAGTGCTTTGGAGGAATACCTTTTCTGCTATTTTTTTGACATAATTTTTCAAAGAGCGTTACAAGGGAATAACAGTCTTGTTGGAGGATATGAGGACATTGATGATTGTTTTACTATTTCAAATATTTATTTTAACAGCTTCACTGATCCATTGTTGTTAAAACTCAATATGTGACAGTAAAACCACCATTACTGACCTGAAGATTATTGTCCTCTAAACTACATGCATCCCAAAAATGGGATCCATGACCATACCATGTTAAATGAAAGACAACACTAGACTTAAGTAATCGAACATCCTCGTCTCATTCTATTGCCAGTCAGATATCTTGAGATGTCTCAAAGTAACTTGGAGGTAATCATAGTGATACTTTGCAAATTGGTAAGTTTTTGGCAGGTGAATATCCAGCAATATGTGCCAAGAATAGATCCTAATAAAAAGTTATCTTGTAATCTTTGTATGAAACAAATTAAATTAATCATTGAGTTTCAGTAGACTCAAAATATTGCTTACATTGTTTGCTGTTAACGATGATGCATCAAGTCTTTATGAGGTCAATAAATTTATTGTGAAGTAAATCAGAACCAGTGGCATGAGGGCAGTTCAAATTAGCAACCATTTACATACGAGGTCTTTTTCTATCATATGATGGAAAAGGCAGAGGATGTTACAATTGTGTACTCAAGGATGTTACGATTGTGTACTCGAGTACTTTATAGTAAGGGACCAGTATACATGTTGTTGGGTTTTTTTCATTTATAGACAAGGATGGTGACTACTATCGTCTTCTGAAAGATGGCATCTACCGTATTGGCATTGAAATATATGATCCAGAAAGCAACATCATTCAAGCCTCGAAATGTGTAGAGGTGAAAAATGAACCTCTGCACGAGGCACAGGTGGTCAACTTTGACCTTGAAACCATGTACCAAGAAAAGGCCAAGATCAAAAAAGAGTGTGACCTGCTGAAACAAAAGGCACAGCAGACATGCGTCAAAAAGATGGACCAGATTCAGGTATGACCTGTTTTGGATAAAATTTGTTTATTTGGGAGTTACATTTACTAGGAGATATTTTGCTTGGAATGGTTCATGTATGAGCATTCTATCCAAACAGCACACTTTGGTATACAAACTAGAAAAGGCAACAGTTTAATTTAGATTAAGATCTGCTTGATTAATTTTGAATTAAGAAAAATTGCATATAAGCTTTAAAACATTTTTGACACTTACGGGGATTTTTTTAGCTCACCTGACCTGGCTGTAAGGCCAAGTGAGTTTATGGTATGTCCTTCATATATTGTGTGTTGTCTGCCATCTGTTCAGTTATTTACAACTTCTCAAAAACCACTTGACCAGTTTAAACATGATTTTACAGGGAGCATTCTGGCATCAAGGACTTTAAAATCTGTTCATTTGATGCTGATCTGCTATCCATAATGGCTGCCATTGCAAGAAAGGTTTTTAAAATTTATACTCATGATGCCAAACCACCATTCATTATTTAGCCAATAGTATTTAAAGTACAAAAACCTTGAAATGATTTGTTTGCTAAAACCAATGAACAGAATTTGACCAAATTTGACAGAAAGTACCCTTGCATAAAGGGCTTTAAAATTATACAAGTAATGCCAATCCACCATCAAATATGACTACCAATATTAAAAATAGAAAAACATTTAAACAACTTTATCTCAAAAGACTGCTCAGAATATCCAGGCATGCAGGCCTTTCAGTATTGGACAATGATGCTGATTGTGCCATAAAATATGGATGAAGATACAAAAATAAAGAAACCTTAAAACGGTTGTTTTCATGACTTATGCTGTCAACACCATTGGAAGAAATCTATACAGAAAGCATCCTGCTGATCCAGCTGCTCTTATATTTGGCTACTAGGACAGTGTCGGCCGGGTGAGAGATCTCAGGCCACTTGGACCTCTTGTTTTAATATTCCATCCATTTCCACTTGTGTGGCATATGATTTTCTGAAGATCTTAAAGAACTGAAAAAGTAAAAATAATCGATGTTCAGTTATTTAATTCTAAACTGGCAGCATATCATATATTGTGATCTAAAGACTGGCCTTGGCTGTGAATATTTCTTGACCCATGTCACTACAGTCAGATGTGATTTAAACTTCCTTTGTCTTTGGTAATTTAGTTGAATAGAAATTGTCAAAATCTTTTGAGTAATTCTAGAATCATAATCGAGTTATATGGTTCCTCTTGATTCTGCTTTCAGCTGAAGAGAATGTTCGAGGCATTCTATGAAGAACTGCAGGAAGAACGTGTCCTGTAAGATCATCAGTATGAATATGCATCACTCATATGGAAACCTAGCATTACCTCACAACTTTCTGAAACAGCGGCATGTCTGGACCATCTTCTTCTTCAAGCATCTTTCAATATATCCTTTCTTCAGATCAGTATATCTACATTTACTTTTTAAAAGTTTATATACTACTTACAAAATTGTGACTTTACAGTTCATTTGCAGAGGAGTAACATAAAGATGTCTCTTTTTTAAATACAGGACAAAATGGGTTTGTGCTTGTCTAGTCTTAATTAACATCTTTTTTCAACAATTTTGCTGGTGCATTGTACTATTGTAAGCACCATGAAAACTATAAAATAAAGGATTTGTGACAACTATAATATATGAACACATAAAGAATCAATTGTAGAGATTCTAATTTGAAACTTAACTTTAAATCTCTTAAAAGATCACAAATTTATTTTAAAAATCCAATATTCAGTCTTACAGTAATTTATTGCTAGATTTCCTTGTAAGAAAAATAGTGAAACTACATTTCCTCCTGAAAGTTATACTGAGTTCACAAGCTGGTGTACTGCAGCATTTTTAAAATTATCTTTGATTATTGCTTATTTTTGTCATACCTACAACAGCATGTTGACATATATATGTATCACTTTTCTGCTGTTTGTGGTTGAGGCATCAATGTCAAGATTCTTTGTTAAAGTTTTCTAAGTCAGGTGGTTTTGGGGTAGGGATATATCATCATTGCACGAATCACAGGTGACACACCACATTTCACAGAACCCTTGTTATTATCTAAGTATTTAAAATTTTAATAATGTTGCTGTGATAATTTGTTGATATTATTTAAATTTTGGAAGATATTAGCTTGTATGCCATAGTAACAGATATTCAAATATCAGCATATAAAATCATGAGCTATGACATAATACCATAATACTTACAGTAGCAATGATATGTCTAGGGAACACATTGATTTAATATGTTGTGATGCTTGTGAAACACTACCTCTTTCTGGAGGAATTGGACTCACAACTAAAGTAGGAAGATAAGAACATACATGCACTTTACATCAATTGGTATGAGCATGCCCATAGGTTGGATGCATTAGTAATTCAATTCCTAAAATTCATTACTCATTTGGTGAATTGGTCCATTTGAAAAATTGTTGTGGATCAAAAATAAGATTACAAACTAAATCAGAAAGCAAAATAGTACCTTTTTTAGGTTCCACTCTACAGTTATTATGTACTTCTGAGAGAGAGACCGGGATAAGGTGAAGTTGTTTGCATTGGCAACATGCACAATGGAGAGAATTTTAGCATACCTCTATGCTACTTTCATGAACTGTGACTGAAATTTCTTTACATGTGGTAATTATGGAAACTGTGCACTATCTAATGCAGACAGCTGATAAAAATGGTTGCTCCCATGTGCTTGAAAATGAGTCTGAACTAGTCCAAAGTACACTAACTTTAGCAGTTATTAAAATAGGGAAAATGAATTTTGCCAGAGTAGAGAATACCAGCTTCTGAAAGTGTAATAAATGAATTATAAAATATATAAAAAGTTAAAAAAAGTTATCAGCTTGTTTTTTTTCCAATTAACCTTTGAAGTCCAGGATGTAAAAATGATCAAGTGGAGCTTGCAGTCTTTTGCGACGTGCACATCTGAAGTAAGGCCAAGCTGTATACTCTACAACCCAAATTACTCCCATCAATCATACGCCAAAATAAAGGGAATAAAAAGTTACTTTAACAGTACCTAGGATATACAAGGTCTTTTTAAAATAACCAGGATAGCCAGTGAGGAAAACCTGGTAAATTCTTTTTCTTTAAAAATCAAACCCTATGCAGAGTACAAAACTGTAGAGCAGAATCTTATGCAATATATTTGTAATGTAACCATAAATATGATTTACAGGTCTTTTTAAGTTTTTTTTAAAAATACCTTTAATTTTTCTTCTTTATAATACATCAGACCTGGCCTAGATTTCATGAACACAGGTTTTAATTTTAAGACGTCTGATTAATCTATTTTAAGTCAGGCTTAAAAATTCAGCTAATCAGATTTATGAATTCTAAACTTAAATTTAAGTCTTGATGAATTCTAAACTTAAATTTAAGTCTTGATAAATTCTAAACTTAAATTTAGGTCTTTATGAATTCTAAACTTAAATTTAGGTCTTGATGAATTCTAAACCTAAATTTAGGTCTTGATGAATTCTAAACTTTAATTTAAGTCTTGGTGAATTCTAAACTTAAATTTAGGTCTTGATGAATTCTAAACTTAAATTTAAGTCTTGATAAATTCTAAACTTAAATTTAGGTCTTGATGAATTCTAAACTTAAATTTAGGTCTTGATGAATTCTAAACCTAAATTTAGGTCTTGATGAATTCTAAACTTTAATTTAAGTCTTGGTGAATTCTAAACTTAAATTTAGGTCTTGATGAATTCTAAACTTAAATTTAGGTCTTGGTGAATTCTAAACCTAAATTTAGGTCTTGATGAATTGTAAACTTTAATTTAAGTCTTGGTGAATTCTAAACCTAAATTTAGGTCTTGGTGAATTCTAAACTTTAATTTAAGTCTTGGTGAATTCTAAACTTAAATTTAGGTCTTGATGAATTCTAAACTTAAATTTAGGTCTTGATGCAAGTTCTCTTGGTGAAATTCAGGCCTAGACTGGTAACAAAGCTGGTATTACTGACTGCCATATTTAAGGTTTGCCATATATTCGGTTATAAAAAAGGGCATCAGGGGCGGGGGGGTGGGGCATGTTACACTAGGACTTGTACGGTATTCATTTATAGGAGGTGATGAAAACGAGGTTTTAAATCAAATTTATTTTTTCTCTCAGATATATTGTATTTCTGTAACATTAGTGCAATAGAATTGATCTTTTTCTTTGTTATAAACATATAATTGTTTGTAGCTACTGAACTTTTTTGAATTTCATCAGTTAGGTACTTGTGCATGCAAAGTGAATTGTGCATAAAGAAATTGCATCCCAAGAGGACAAGTAGTGTTCAGAAAATTGATGCATTTCAGATTTATGTATTATGAAGTTGTATAAGTTCAATGATTTCAAGATTTCATTCTTAAAGAACGTTCCATATATACTCGCTTTTAAATTGGGTCCAACTGCAAACTGCATAGACCCAGATCTGCTATTGCATAATGTGCTGGTATGTCTGGTTCTATGCAGTTTGTATATAGCACTTAGTAGAACAAACAACAGATCAGAGTGCATGTTGTTTGCAGTTGGACCTGACTTGTACACGAGTACATATGGTATTGACTGTATTCTGGTCTAATTCTGAAACATAAAATGGACGTAGATTTGTACAAGTGAAAAGAATGGTAATTTTTGTCCTTCACTGTAGTGTTCAGAATTCACCACATTCCTGCGTGGACTTTTGATAAGTATTTATAAGAAACAATCTGATGGTTTTTCTAAAGAAACATAAGTTACATAATAATTTGATTTCCTGTCTTTTGGTTCCACTCGAGTTTATAAAGATCATTAAAAATCTTTTTAAATTATACATTTTATAAAGTTGAAAATTTTTTTTTATTGGATTTTGTTAATTTATTTAGCTCATACAATTTTGTCCTAGCAGTGTATTTGGTATGATTTGCAGAAATATATCTTATTCCATCTAGTAAAATAGTGACATAACAAAAATCGGGCTACTTTTGTTTAATGGAGATTATAGTGAATATCATGTAGTCATCGACTAATGTGAAATGCCCAAAAAAGTAAAAATGCTTGATTATCAAATGGAAAATGCTTATGAGCATAATTATATATTTTTTAAAAATTGTTTTTATTTTATTTTTTTGTTTTATGTTAAAGTATATTGATATTAGGTTTTGACTACATACACACATTCTATTAATTTGAAATTGGCTTTGCTCTTTTACATTGATGACCATGAAGCATTTTTATTTTTTCCCAAACTCTTTGTCTAATAAATATTTACAAATAGTTGTACAGTATCTTTTGGATTTCACCTTATAAACTGTTATTATTTTTTGTCTAATCTTTGTACCATCATTGCTTAATACAAGGTTTTAAAACTTTTTACAATTGTTACAAGGGAAATGGGTTTAAAGATTCTTAGACATCAGAGATACTGGCTTTATCTGTATATAGCATAGAACTGCAAACAGCATAGACCCAGATCAGCTAGCCATCGCACAAGGGTCTATGCAGTTTGCTTGCAATTATAAGAAAGAACAGCTTTGTCCTCAATCTGCTGGTACATTATGCAACAGCAGATCTGAATATACAGTTTGCAATTGATCCAATTCTAAAGCTGTTTGCAATTGATCCTAGTCTTCACGGTTTGCAATTGATCCAATTCTAAAGCTGTTTGCAATTGATCCTAGTCTTCACTGTTTGCAGTTTTGTCTACACATGTTGCACCTGATCAGTCTACAATGTTTGCAGTTGATCCAATTCTGCAGTTTTTCTACACTATTTGCAACTGATCCAAGTCTTCACTATTTGCAATTGATCCAAGTCTTCACTGCAATTGATCCAAGTCTACACTATTTGCAATTGATCCAAGTCTTCACTATTTGCAATTGATCCAAGTCTACTCTATTTGCAATTGATCCATGTCTTCACTGTTTGCAGATGATCTGAGTCTACACTTTTTGCAGTTGAGCATGAATTATAATGAACAAATACAGTAACCTGGCTCCAGTTTCACTAAACATCTCAAAATTTCTCCTCAAATTGAGATATTTTAATATTTTTCTTATTGCTTGGTTAATAACTGTGATTTTTTTAAACAGAACATTCCATATGCATTAAGGATTCAAAATAGTCATAAAATCTAGAATTTTCATTAAAGGAATCCTGACTTGTCCCTGAGGAGATTTCCTCTTCCTCAACTCTTTTTTAAAAAAAAAAAAAAAAAAAACATTAAAAAGGTTTCCACATGTCAAATTTTAAAGCTAAAAAGTGATTTTTCTATGATCTCTACCCATGACAAAAATATTTATATTGTTTAAAGTATAATAAAAAAGATAATGTAAAATCTCAATATGAGGATTTTTTAAAAGAATTTTGGTGATACTGCAGCTGGGTATTTTTAGAACAGCTTACTAACCAGGTATTTCCATTGCTTTGGATGTCTTCATTTTCTCCAGAGTCTACATTTTCGTCTCAATACATGTATCCTAAAAATTCTACAACTATATACTTTTTTTAATTATTATTTCTGTTCAATTATTTCAAAGAAGATTAAATATTGGTAATGGTACATTTTGCATCTAACACTGAAAAGATAGACCTACATCTTCAGCAACAGGAAATTGTTCCAGGCTTGATTTTGGATACATGTTCCTATGTACCGTGTTCAGTAATCATGTAACATGTGCACAGAATCAAGAAACCCTCCAGCTTTCATGTTTTTCCAATGATCACCACCGATTACTCTTGTATATGACTACAGCTGTCAGCTGTTCGAGATGGGGAGGGTGCAAGTCCCTCATAAACCTAGACCAGTTTGTTGTAAAGGTACAAAATTATTGGCATTTGTTTATCTTTACTGTTTTGCTGAATGCTTGATATTTTTCTCTACATGATACAAGATAATAGCTCTTTTAAAATTTAGTTTGTCACCCAAAGGTGCAGTTTATGACATTGCTTTAAACAAATTTCGACTGTTGCCTCAGAACTTATAGGTACTCGGTGTATACATGTTTATGAAACTCCCATCCCAGGGAACCATGCATGTTGAAAGTGGAGCAGTCCTAATCAAGTACTTGTATTAGGATTATTTTTTTGAAAAAGAGAATAGCTATAGTTTGTTCTGCATTATAATCCTATCACAAAATACATATAATTGTATATCTCTGAATCTTTTTTCTCCATTTATGCCTTACGCATAGCAGTTATGATACAAAGCATCATATAAATGATTTATTTTGCAAAAACCATTGCAGAACAAGGTTAATTTTTTCATTTTATTTCAAATGCCTTTTATATAATAACAAGTCAAGTCCAACTGTAAACTGCACTGATCCAGATCTTCAATTGCATAATGTGCCAGCAGATCAGGAACTATGCGGCTTGTTAGGAGTAATCAGTACAACAAAGAACATAGACCCTGATCGGTCGGAGCATTATGCGACGGCAGATCAGGGTCTATGTTATTTGCAGTTGGGCTCGACTTCTAAGCGAGTATATATTGTACATGTTAGAATCTCAAAGGATATGTAGAAAGTCTTGAAAGAACAGAGGAAAAGCTTGTTTTATATTGCCAATTTCCATTGCCGTTTAAGGCTGATATTTATAAACTGGTCTAGGCTTTCCATATCCAGGTATATTAGTAATATTTTGTTATGGATACTTACCTTTGTTTATTGTTGTGATATTTTATAGTGTTTATGTTTATATAGGTATGTTGTTGCATTCCAAGAAGCACATAATTTATAAATACTTACAATATTATTGAACATTCCTATATTTCAATTTGAAATCCTATAAGCAACAACTCTCCAGCTTACACAAAATTGAGTAAACAAAGATACATGAATGTGAAGTATTCAGGGCTTTGTTTGCAACTTACTCAAAATTGAGTAAACAAAGATACATGAATGTATTCAGGGCTTTGTTTGCAAATTTTGGTGCAAGATGTATCTTGAGGATCTGATACATGTACATTTCAGAGGCCAATAAATTGTGCAGATTGTATTTTACAGTGCTTCAGGATTTGACCATTGTCTCAAGAAGTGCGCCATAAGCATAACAAAATATATATAATATGGTGCGATTTACAAGACTAGCATGATCTGAATATTCAAAAAGTCCAAAAGTATTTTTTTTTAAAATGTAAAATTGGTTTCATAGATGGTTGTTCACTTGGAAGAATACTGTCGAATTCATTTGTTTTTTATGGGTATCACTTTTCGTGGACTTGCCGAAAATGACATCTAAATTAGTACATAAATTTATCAATGGAGCAGGGATCCTATTTTTCTTAATAGATGAATCCCATTTTGGTGGATCTCAAAGTTTGTGCTTTGTGGCAGCCACAAAATCAACAAAATTGGTAACCCATGAATAAAAGTGAATTCAGAGCAAAAACCTTTCAGTGTAAACACAATAATGCAGTTTTATAAAGGTCAGTTTTAGGTCTGTTCCAGTGAAATGTACTTCTTACCCAGGAGAGGCACTTTCAATGTAGTAGTCACCCATAGATCCAATTTTGAATTTTGTGCCATTTTCATATGAACTCTTTCAGTAATCAGAGTACCCTGGCATACATTTTTTTAAAAATACTGCCTTTCTTGGGTGGTACATGTTTAAATGGAACAGCCCTTAGTACATATATGCCAAAAGATCATACCTAATTGCTAAGAATTAAAAAAAAAAACAAAAAAAAAAACACAAAGAGGGAAAATAATCAGGCCTGCAAAATGATTTAATGCTTATAACAATGTCAGGCTTCAGTTATTTTGAAAATTGGAATTTTTAATGTATATTTTGTATGAATTCATCAAAAAAGAATAGGGACTTGTTAAAAATTTACTTTGAGCCAATCCTAATAACTTTAAATAGTCTGCACTTCTTAATTCAGTGATTCTTTCTAGGAGCAATGGATTTTTGAGACCAGTCTGTTGCAACTGATATTATAGAACCTACTAGTATGTTTCCATAATTTGATAGTTAAAAAGGTGAATATCTGCGTATTGTATTATTACAACTACCAGAATTTTAGCATTTAAATCTATAACAATTAAAATGCCTTTGCTGGCTAAAGAAAATGAAATTAGCAGTATTTTTGTTCAAATAAGGAAAATTGATGTGTTCACTGAAATCCTGTTTTAAAGAACATTAGTCAATTGCAGGGACCAAAATCTTGTTGACATATTATTTACATATTTATTTTTCCTGTTTATGTAGTTTTCTTGTCCTGTGTTAGTAATAAAAAATTAATTGAAAATGCACAACATATATTGTTTTCTTTTTTATGCCTCTAAACATTGCATGTGCTGGAACTGGAGATAGAACTTGTTACTGCAGATCAAGCAGTTACTGCTATACAATCCATATCCCTTATCAATGGCACAAGGGTGTTCCATGATATGCCCTTTCATCAATTTCCAAGAACACTCCTAGGTCAATATGCAAGACTTCAAGGAAATCTGACATGCAGTCATTAATTAATGGAGCACAGACTCGGACTGCATGTCACTCAAATGTTAGTATATTCCAATAAACAATGGACTGATGACCACTGTTTTTGAGGGCTAGATGGGAGAGTAGTCAAACCCAGGCTGAAAGTCTGTTGGTAAAGCTCTGACACCTAGATGAACATTTTGATGTAATATATAGAAATTAAAATTTTAAAAACTTAACAATTTTCTCCAATTATCATGAAATTATCAGTATACAATACAAATTCATTGTATTTTCAAAGGAAGTTTTTGCCATACTCACATTGCTATGCTTATGACTTAGCAAAGTTATCACATCTGGCAATCCATCAATTCCAATTAAAGTTTCAATAAAAATATGACACAAGTCCTTCTCAATTGTATAAATAACAATGAATAAAGTAATCTTCAACCAGACATCATACCTGTCAAGCCCTATAGAGGTACAAGTGTAATCTAAGTGGACAAAGAATGTAATCTGACCATAAAAAGGTAGTCTGCACATTACATGTAACAATTACAATGACTATGAAAAACGTGTATTAAGTTTTTTTACTAACCTCTGCAGCTGAGTTATGTTCTTGGGACAAATGTGAAAAATCCAAGTTGATTATTACAAGAATTCAAACAAAAATCATTTTTCCAAAGTCTATATACGACACACACTTTATCTTGTCTACATATCTAACTTTCTACTGCAAGTGGTTGTAAAGTCAACTCCACAAGTCTTGCCATGAGCATGGTGATGTCATAAACTTGAGCACTGTTTTACACTGCTTATGTACTCTTAAAATTCTAAAGCACTCTTGATTTGTCCTTTTTCTGAACTGACACATTTTAAACTTAAGATCTCTCTCCTAACATTTGTCAGGTATTTAACATTCACGAGTCGCATCCATAAAGCCCACTTCGCGTGACATCTTGTGCTATTTTTTTCAGATGATTGGTTCTCTGAGCAACTCTGTTAAATAATACAATTTAACTGAGAGACAGGATTTCAAATTCAAGAAACCAGTCTGTTTTCTAGGAAATTTATCATATACCACTGCTACTATAGAACACTATGAAAGTACATGTACGATTAGAGCACTTCTTCAAATATGCAAGTGCTATCATTCTAGAATATTTTCTCACAACAAAATAACGCTTGAGGCTGGAACCACAGTGGTTAGTGTTTTGGACCCGTGATTGAAAGTATGTGCATTAGAACCCTACCACTGGATCAGCGTCAGCTACCTTGGTGTGTCTTTGGACCAAGGCACTTTACTCCAATTGCCTTGGTACTAAAAAACCTACCTGTATACCATATATGTATGTATGTATAAAAAAATCTACTTGTATACCATAGAACATTGAACGAAAAAATGTTTGAGGATAATGTAGGTTTAAAAAATGAACAGAGTTTTTTATTCTTTATTTTGTTTTATTCTGGTCATGTACCTAAAAACGTAACCCATAGAGAGCAGAGCGTAAAAATGTAATTCAGTACATAAAATGGCAATGATTTCACCAAAATTGTAATGACTAACAGGTAGGAGACATGCATACATCAGCTTCAGGATATAGAACAAATGAGCTCATTTGAAATTCTGACTTGATCCAGAGATTTACAATCACATTGCTGCAACATTTATATCAATATTCTCAAGATACCAGCATAGGGATAGGAACTCCTAACATATCTAAGAAGAAACAAGTTTCAGTTGAATACAGCAACTGATTTAGAAGATACAGTATCTGACTTTAAAAAACTTTAACAAAACAAGAGTCCCTCGAAGGGATTAATGATTTACTGACCTAAAAGAATTTCCAGGAATTCAAGATAAGATCATTTCTTTTTAACTGCCGAGAGCTGAAACCATCTCTGATATTTATCAACAATAACAAGGTTTTCAAATTAGCGGCTGTGGATGTAACATTGGCACCATTTTCATTTAGGACAAACAAGACGTCATGTAGGACCAACAATACATTGTAAGAAGTCTTCTGGTGGAAACCCCATGGTGATATGACTTTCAGTTTTGGTGAAATCACAATAACAAGATATCCAAGATGGCTGCCATGGTGGCCATATTAGATATCAGATTGGCACTATTTCCATTTAGGACCAACTAGACATCATAAGAAGTCTTGGTGAAAGCACAATATCAATATGAACAGCCATTCATTCAGGAGTAGTGATAACAAGATTTTCAAGAAGGCCACACTGTCAGTTATACTGGATGTCTGAGCAGCACCCTTTTCATTTAGCACCAACTAGACATCATAACAAGTTTAGTAGTAAAAAAACCCATGTTGATACGACCATCCATTCTATAGAAGTGGTGAAAACAAGATTTTCAAGATGGCCAATGTGGCAGCCATATTGGATATGCATGTGGCACTGATTTCATTTGGACCAACTAGACATCAGAAGAAGTCTTCTGGTGAAAACTCCACAGTAATATTACTTTTTGTTCAGGAGTAGTAGTAATAAGATTTTCTAGATTGCCACTACAGTGGCCATATGGGATATCAGATTGGCACCATTTTCATTTAGCACCAACAGGACATCATAAGAAGTCTTTCAGTGAAAACTCCATGTTGATATGACCATCCATTTTGGAGAAGTAGCGATAACAAGATTTTCAAGATGGCTGCTGTGTTGGCCATATTGAATGTTTGAGCAGCACAGTTTTCATTTAGGAGCAATTAGACCATGGGATGAATGTGTGTGTGAAGTTTCATGGAGATCCTCCAAGTAGGTTACGAGGAGTAATGATAAAATTGTGCTAACAGACAGATGGACAACAGACCATCCCATAAGCTCTTCTGGTCTATGACCAATAGAGCTAAAAAAACATTCCCGTCACAGCTAGAAATGTGATACCAATGTCTCATCATTCAGAAGTGAGACAACAACAGTTTAGATGACAATGCAATATGCTCATCCTATATTGATTGTCTGTCTGCTCACAAGATCCAATGTAACACTACTTAGAAATGCTGGAATACTGTCATATCGGGCAAGATACATGTCAATATGGTCTTTTAAAGTCGTAGAAAACTCTGTCTCCAGCATCTGAATCTCTCCTGAAGAACTTTGCTGAAAACAGATAAAAAAGTCTTGATAGTAGAAGCCTATATGATCTCAGTTGAGCATATTTTTTTCCTCAGCATAAATCTCATGCTGTAAAAAGAGTGTAGACACTTAATGTATACATGCATGTATCTATCAAAGATGGACATGCACGTTAATTCAGGAGTACACACACACGTTTGCATCTACACACATGTACAATAAAGTTCACAGAATTCCCATTGTCTTTTTAAAAACAGGAATATCATCACTAAAACAAAAGTACTAAATACTACACACATACTACAATAATGGAAAACCAATGGTAAGCTAACTGACACCACATCTGTCCTGCTGGCTAAACAAATGATTTAAATGCAAAATATCAAGCCTCATTCCTGCCTTGACTAAAATTTCAGACAGCAGTCATTATCCCGGTGTTTTTCAGAGAAAAGAGAGATTATGTGATCTTAGCCAACCATGCATGTGTGTAAACATATATTTATAGTGTTGTTAAACTCCTCCTACATGTGTTCAAAGATAGAAACTTCAGTCCTTGCGATATGATTCAAGGTGGTCTATATTTATACAGTGGTTTTAGAATTTCGATGAAGCTCCATGGGGTGGCGCTATGGGTAATTTTACATAAATTCAAAATAACTCCAAAATAATGATACTTAACATGTCTGACAATTAGTGCCAACAGGTTTGATGAAGGTCTGGATTAGACCATGGCGGCAATACAACTGCAGCCCAGAGTCATGACCCCCACCATATATATATATATATATATATATATATATATATATATATATATATATATATATATATATATATATATATATATATATATATATATATATATATATATATATATATATATATATATATATATATATATATATATATATATATATATATATATATATATATAAAGTGAAACCCTGCTATAGCATGATTTGTTATAGCATGAATTCGGATATAACATGATCATGGCTTGGCTCCTGAAATTTCATATATAATTTTGTACATGAAATTTATTTATTTTTCTTCAAAGTACAAAACATAATGTGTAAAAAATGAATCATCATTTTAGGGAAGAGATAGTGTATGAATTCAGATATAACACGATCGTGGCAAGGCTCCCAAAATTTTAGAATAATTTTCACCAATTTCTTGAAGTACTGCAAAGTTTTGTACCAAAATAAACAAGAGTTTGATTTAATAATTTGGCAATATGTGTTGTATTCTGAAGAAAAAATTGTCTTATGATTGCATCTTTCTTTATATGAATAGAGATGTTAAACGTTTCTATTTGTGAATATTCATTTCAAATGTGTCAGTAAGTAATCACTGCACTTTGATCATAACTTATTTTTGAAAGATGTCAGCTCATTAAAAAGTTGATAAGTGCTAATCTTATTATATTTGAACCATGAACAATAAAGCCAGTAAGTCTTCTTTGTGTTTTTCTTCAATGCATTCTGTGTACAATTGTTACTCAAAATAAAGAAGAGTCTCATCCAAATTTATAAATCAATTAATTTAAGTAATTGGTAATCATTAAAGTCAATCTCACTGCTAAAGGTTGTTCAAATTATGGGGCAATGATTTATAAAAATGTGAAAATTTTTATGAAAAAAAAAAAAAAGCCGCCAAGACACACACGTGGCTTTGTGGTGTTATCAGACATTCGTCATGCAATCAATTGACCAGTGAATAATATCACGCATTCCCTATAAAAATTACCCAGTTGTTCCTTAACAATTATTCTTGCTGTAGTCGTTCAAACAAATAGGTTTTCAAAGTGTTAATTAGTGGGTATTTATAACGGATAACGGGATACAGAAACGTAAAGTTTTTACTGTTAAAGAGAAGCTTGAAGCCCTTGGAAGGATAAAGTCCCGAGTTAAACAAATGCAATTAGCTTTGAGATTTAGGTGTTCACAAGTCAAGCAAACAATGTGGTGGACTGAAAAAGTTTCTTCCTCAAATTTATAAATCAATTAATTTAGCTACCTTTTTAAGGTAAAACAATAGATTAATGCCTGCTCAATCAACTGTCATACACACCAGCTGAAACAAGTTTATGGCCCGAATTGTCAGGTGCAGTTTTGGTCATTGCCACACACATGTAAAACCACCCCCACCCCACCCTTTCATATTTTCTAGCTTCATATCATTCACCTAAACACAGAAAACTGTCCTTCCACTGTTAACACTGCTTGGAACAGAACCATTTAAGTTGTAGGGGTGGAGATATTGGCTAATATAATCAGACATTCTACTCCCTGCTTTTGCTCTGCAGTGAAGTAAAGTCATAGTTATAAACAAAGTTTCAATGAATATTTATTTATTTTATTTTATTTTTACCTCTGTCCTTTAGAGAATGACTCGACTGTTTTTATGGAACTCACCCTGTACCCATGTGAACGGTTTACTCCCAAACGGGGTTCAAGCAGTTTACATGTATACACACCTGTAGAATTCTCATTAAAAGTACATTACGAGGTCAATATAGTACCTTTGACCTCCTGTACGAATTTTCAGCTCAAGTACATGTACTTTTCAGGCCTAAATACCAGTTTCTTTTTAGAAACTCCCAATGTCTGAATTATGCATTTTATTGTAGGTAAGAAATCAGACTCTTTGGACAAGTCCAGCAAATATGAATGTTGCGGGGGAAAAAACACAAACAAAACTGTTTCATAAGTTTGTGTGAATGTATTAGCAAGAAATTAAATATTAGGATTCGATAGGATCTAGCAAACATTTTTTTATATAGAAATTATGCTTCTTTGTGCACATTTTTGATGGAATTAGTATTATGGATACAATCAGTTTCAACTGGTGAGTACACATACTCTTAACTATTTATGCTTATGTTGCTGATTTCGTATACATAAAAATAAATATTAAATATGCAATGACTGTTTTAAGTAGTTCTTGTTTAATATGGAACAAGGTAATTATTGATACAATCTCTATGTTTTCACTATTTCTCGCTAAATACATTGATTTAAGATGGTAACTGTGCCAATGAAGCACCTAGTTTTGCGTCCACTTCTACCACCCCCCCCCCCCATTGGTGTTGGTGCGTCATTTTCTACAGCTAACTGACTTGTTCGGCTATAGCATGATATGGTATATACCACAATATTATTTTGTGGACCCCAATCATTGTGCTATAGTGGGGTTTCACTGTATATGAGCTGTTATCTGACATTTCCTACAATTTGGCTAATGTCATCAAGAAATTGTATCATGATATGTCATTATGTCATCAGTCAAGCTAAAACTTTATTTACATACCTTCTTCAACAGAGTATTTTGTTGCTAAGCCACGAGTAAACAATCGAACTAGCATTGTTTCTTAAAGAACCATGATTTGAAAATTGTAGAAAATTTACCCTGGACAATAATAAATAATTATAATCGCTTCAGTTCATATATCTTTCTTGGGGTGACTCACCAGTCCATAAACTGCCATTAGGCTTTGAGCATCATGCAATATTTGTTAAATATTTTGCACATCATTTATATCTTCATAACAAGACTTGAGCATATTGGTTACATCAAAAATCCATGGTTATTAGTGATCAGGAGCACACAAGATGCCCCCACTGTTGTAGCACATGTCAACTGAACACCAATTCTAACAGATGTTGAGAAAGGTAGGTCACTGACCAATTATCCAAAGATGTGTCCCCAGTGCAAATTTGGTGGCAATATGTGAAGAGTGACTGGAATTAGAGCCCATACACATTTTAAAATTAATGTTGAATAAATCCTAAAAATTAAGTCACAGTGACCCAGTTTTGGTTAACAAAATATGTTCAAGATGCACCCACAGTGCAACTTTACTGGCAATAATACTGGATAAATGTGACCCAGTTTTGGTTAGTGAAAAAAGTTCAATACAAAATGCACCTACTTTGCAACTTTTGTAGCAATTAGTGAATTTCTGGAACTAAACCATAGGACAAAATTTTTAAGTAGTGCCAAGTCAATGCTGGAAAGAAGGTAAATGTGACATAGTTTTTGGTGCACAACACATCCCAAAATGCACCCAAATTGCATGTTAAAAGTACAGAATATGTATACTAATAAAAGAGTTATGGCCCTGACAGGAAAGATAGATAGATATTTGCATGGATGGAATTATGTTGTGCTGAAACAACTTGCCGGTCAACCAACTTTTGACAAGCAGAGGGCAGTTAATCAACACAAAACCACTGGTGGACTAGTCCCCACCCACCCCAGGGCTTTAAATAGCTTGCAAATATATTTACTCAAACCCCCAAAAATATACCATACTTATCTAATTATTTAAGCAAGTGGCAAAAATGAGTGTCAGTTCAGCTTTACATCATCAGGCATGTCAGCTTTCCAGCAGATTACATTCAACAGTTCATGAATACATCTAGGTCCTACAGTATATCTGATACAGTCTATGCCCAAGTTGAACAATGGAACCGATACAAGGTCTCCACCATCCAAACAATGAAGCTCTATTGTAAAAAAGTATGAAGTTGCACAAATCATGGAATAAATATAGAGAAACAGAAAACAAGAGTTTCTTGAAGGGACTGATACTCTACTGGGTGAAAAGAAATTCCAGGAATTCAAGATAAGACCAGTTCCTTCCTTTTAACTGAGTGTTGAAATCATCTATGATATTCTTCAGCAATAACAAAATTTTCAAATTAGCTGCTGTGGTGGACATATTGGATGTCAACTTGGCACTATTTTCATTTAGGACCAACAAGGCACCATAAGAAGTCTTCTGGTGGAAACCCCATGTTGATGTGACTTTCTGTTTTGAAGGAGAAAATGATAAGAAGATTTTCAAAATGGATGCCATGGTGATCATATTCGATATCAGATTGGTACCTTTCTATTTAGTACCAACTAGACATCATAAAAAGTCTTATGGTGAAAGCACAATGTCAATATGACCAGCCATCTAGGAGAAGTAGTGATAACAAGACTTTCAAGATGGCCATTGTAGCAGTCATATTAGAAGTTGGATTGGGACCATTTTCATTGACAACCAACTAGACATCGTGAGAAGTCTTTCAGTGAAAACCCCATGCTGATATGACCATTCATTCAGGATAAATAGTGATAAAAAAAATTTCAAGATGACCACTGTGGCAGGCATATTGAATGTCTGAATGACACCATTTGGACCAACTAGACATCACAAGAAGTTGCTTACTAAAAACCCCATGTTGAGACAACCATCCATTCAGGAGTAGTAGTGATAACAATATTTTCAAGATGGCCACTGTTGTGGCTATATTGGACAACAGATCGACACCATTTTCATCTTGGACCAACTAGACATCATAAGAAGTTTTCTGGTGATAACCCCATGGCAATATTACTTTTCATTCAGGCGGATTAGCAACAACAAGATTTTCAAAATGGACACTGTGGAGGCCATATTGGACATCAGATCTGCACCATTTTCATTTAGGACCATTTAAACATCATAAGAAGTCTTCTGGTGAAAACCCCATGTCAATATGACTTTCCAATCAGGAGGAATAGCAATAAGATTTTCAACATGACCGCTGTGGTGGACATATTATACATCAGATTGGCCCCATTTCATTTAGAACCAACTAGACATCATAAGAAGTCTTTAAGTGAAAAACCCATGCTGATATGACCATTCATCCAGGAGTAGTGACAACAAGATTTTGAAGATGGCTATGTGGCAGCCATATTGGATGTCTGAACAGTACCATTTTCATTTAGGACTAAGTAGACCATGGGATGAATGTGTGTGGAACATTTTATGACAATCTTCCAAGTAGTTTAGGAGGAGTAGCTATAACAAACTTGTGCTAATGGACGGACAGACGACAGAGCATCCCATAAGCTCCTCTGGTCTATGACCAGTAGAGTTAAAAAAAACTAATAATCTCAATAGACACTGCAGTCCTTAAAAAGATGAATTTATTTTTTTGTTGAAAAGACCAATCTGTTACCATGTGGTAGTTTAATTATGTTTAGTGATAACCAAGGAAGCATATAACCTTTCTACATGTACACTACTTTTTTTATGGTCTTGATGGAAGCACAAAGTCTTTACAAAATAGTCTCTTTTTTATTTACAGAAGAAGATAATTTACTTACAGATGAAAATGAAAAGTGTCAACTGCCCTCAGTAGATATAAACATACTAATCAAATAAATGAACAATCAACTCAATTTTCATCAATGTCATTAGATGATATTAATTGAAATTTGTGCAGGCAAGTTCTAGAATAGGGATCATTGAGATGTCATTGTAGAAATCAACACAAAATTTCACAAGTCCTGATCATAGAAACATCTGTCAGTCTTTTAAACCCCAATTCCATTTCATTTGTACAGAGGTTTTATTTTTCTATAATAATATTACTTATATCACAACTAGTCGACTTAGTTAACTTTTTATGAGTGAGTAGTCGACTAGCCAAAGTCAATAGTTGTTTCAGCACTAGAATTATGGATAGACATGGAAAGTGAATCCTAATATACCAAACTTTGTGAAGCTGGTCAAAAAAAGTTATTAGCTATTTCTAACATACTTGACCAATGACCTGGCTAAGCCTAATCCTATAAAAACCCTTCACAACACACAAGCCGCTTAGTCTGTAATATGTCTCATTAACTTGCCTGAAATGATATTGGCCAAAATTAATATCAAGATTTAGAATCAGACAGGCAGGCAGACTGACCAACTACATGCATACAAGAATGTGTCTAAATTCTCATGCAAGTGAATATGTCATAAAAATTTTCATGCAAGTGAATATGTCATACAAATTCTCATGCAAGTGAATATGTCATACAAATTCTAATGCAAGTGAATATGTCGTACACATTTTTTTGCAAGTGAATATGTCATACAAATTTTCATACGAGTGAATGTCATACAAATTCTCATGCAAGTGAATGTCATACAAATTCTCATGCAAGTGAATATGTCATACAAATTTTCATGCAAGTGAATATGTCGTACAAATTTTCATGCAAGTGAATATGTCATACAAATTCTCATGCAAGTGAATGTCATACAAATTCTCATGCTAGTGAATGTCATACAAATTCTCATGCTAGTGAATGTCATACAAATTCTCATGCAAGTGAATGTCATACAAATTCTCATGCTAGTGAATGTCATACAAATTCTCATGCTAGTGAATGTCATACAAATTCTCATGCTAGTGAATGTCATACAAATTCTCATGCTAGTGAATTTCATACAAATTCTCATCACTGATTAATACCTAAAAGAGGAAAAAATACTGTATATACTTGCTTATAAGTCGAGTCTAACTACAAACTGCACAGACTGAGATCTGCTAGTGCATAATGTATAATGTGCCAGCAGATCCGAGTCTCTGATGCTTGCAATTAGACTCAACTTATAAGTGAGTATATACAATAGATGGATGATTAAACCTACATGCTTGTCAGGTAGTATTGATTGGGACTAGAGGGGGGAGATAATCAAAATGTAAGACTAGTCCACAAAATTCTCATGATTTTATACCTGGAAGAGTAGAAAGTGGCTGGGTGACTCAGCATACATGCTGGTTAGACGATACTGATTGGTACAGGGGATGTCTATCTTGTATCCCGTCAATCTATAGCAAACTTCACGGAACTCCTGACTTGTCTTCTTAAACGCCTCCATTAACCTTTCATTCTTTAGTTTTGCGCTATTCAGTTGAGCTCTCATTTCTGCAATAAATAGTGTATGTATGTATGTGTATATAAATTACAGTTTAATGGCAAGTCATGACAAGAATGGCTATATGGTGCCAATCAAAAGTGAAGTTTCAAAAATGTAATTATGAAGAATTGCAAAAAAAGCTTTATGCAATAAATTATTCATCAATAAAAATCCTAATCTTCAAGAAAAATGAGATCAACTGCTATGTGTTATCAATAACTATGCCAATCTCTAATCAATTTGGTGTCTTGTAATAAACTATATACATTAAATTACATGTGAATGGAGATGATTCCACTGTAATAGTACTATAAATACTTCCTTATAAGCTGGGCCCAACATAAAACCTGATCTGTCATCGCATAATGTGCCAGCAGATCAGGGACTATGTTGTTTCTTCTATCAGTTAATCATAGACCCAGATCTGCCAGCACATTATGCAATGGCAGTTCTGGGTCTATGTAGTTTGCAGTTGTACCCTACTTATAAGCGAATATATATGGTAAACTTGGTATAACTGTTGAAGACAAAAATTGAATTATAAGACTTATTAATTTTTCTAGCACATCAGAAATTGATGACTATCCTACATATCTAAATAGGGGTAGAAAAAAGCATTGCCTGGGAGCCCAGAACTAAATACATGTATTAATGCTGGGAAACCATTTTTCCCAATGTGAAAGCCCTGTGAGGCAACCAAAATATATTAATAAAAAAATGATAATGTTAAAAATTATAATGAAATTTTATATTTTCCAACGACAAACATTTGATCGTTACATTGGCCCCTGGGGTACCTACAGAATGGTGCCTTAATTATCGCCATATAATTCATAGTTGAGTGTTATGTAATTGTTTGTGGTAAGAGGCCACACTAATCCACTGGTGTGGGCTACTTATGACCTAATTAAGTAATCACAGTCAATACTACCACTTCCTCAAGGTGAATCCTCAACACTGCAACATATGGTGATTATTTTTGGAATGGATGAAAATTGATCCAAGTATATTTGTGTGTATATATTAGTGTATCAAATTTCATTTTTTAAGGCCAAACTACACACAGATTCAAGTAGTCATGCAATCTTGATTTTGGGACAGATGGTTTATGGTACAAAGAAAATACAGTCAAAAGAATCAAAGCAAGATCAGTCTACCTGCTAATTATTCCCACACTTTGTATTGTGATACCCTACATCTGTCTGTCCAGCCATCCATCCGTTGTCCATAACTTGGTCTACTCTTAAACTCCTGAGTGGAAATTCACAAAACTTTGTACTTTGATTGCCCATGTGATAACCATCTGCAAGAGTGGGTATCATTTTGGGATCCCTTCCAAGATGAAGATGGGGTTTGTGTAATTGAATCAAAGTACTGATAATACCAATGGCCTGAATGGTTGAAGTGATACTACACACAACTCCAGAGATATTGCTATTTATGGTCCTTTTACTATTGTAAACATACTACTCTAAATAATCAATATATTTTTCTAAATTTTCTTTTCTTTATATGTCATTAGAGAATTTATGTTAACATTTCAAACATGATTTGAGAAATTACCGTATATACTCGTGTATAAGTCAAATAATTTAGGAAAAAATTGAAGCCTGGAAGAGGGGGGGGGGGGGGGTCAACTTATCTGTGGGACAAGGTTTAAACTTAGATTTTTTTAAGTCTTCTTGTTGACTACCGGTATATATTGGAGGAGACTGGATGGATACATAGGTAGATAGTTAGGAATAATAAAGACAAAACCACTGTAAAATACAATTAGGCATATTATCAAGTGGAATATGTCAAAAATAAATGTACAACTTACATTTTGTTCATCTTCGTGTCATAAAAATTCATAAAAATCATTAATGTTTGACATTTTAAATCCGTTGATATGATAAATCCATGAATTCTATAATAGGTCACATACCAGAATAAACATAGTAGCCTGAATGATCAGATTCACAATATCCCATAACATGTTAATTCCACACATCTCACAAATAAACAATGAAAGTCAAGTCCACACTTTTGTGATTCACAGTATCCTATAAAGGTCACTGTCTAATGTCATCTGGTACAAAGCCAAGAATTCATCCGCATCATCTGAGTAACCAATTATAATGCAGAAATCCTCCAATCGTCGTCTAGTCATCGTAAATATCGTCCGATTCCGATTTCTAGTCTTTACTGTCATATGCAAGTGCTTATGTGGAGACTGAGCTTGGGCTCTGTAAGTGACACTTTGATGATAGTCTGTGAAACCTATTAAAGGATAAGGATGCAACTGGACAGGTGTCAATTGTGTGGCAAGATCACAGGAAGTTCAAATAACCACCCTCTGTTACTTGGCACTGAACAAATATCAACTACGCAGCTTGATCAAAGGGTTATAATGTGGGAAAATGAGGGTGCTAAGGGATTAAGGTCAAACACGTATTTGTAAGATATGTAGGACTCTACTTGGCACTGAACAAGTATCAGATTTGCGGTTTGATCAAAAGGATTGTCATCTTGAAAACAATGTCAGGCGGTGTTGCCTTTACAAGCCACGGGCTTATCAGCCCACATGCACTGTCATTTAACAAGGGAAATATCACTTAGGAATTGGATCTGGCTGATGGAAAAAGAAAATATAAATCAAATCAAAACTTTTATTGCATCAAACACAGTGTTAATACAGCAAAACACAAAATATAATACAAATACAGGTTGTTCAGAATTGCACGAAAATGAAAGCAATATACTTACTAGTAAACACGCACAGTAAACAACACTAATGGTCACTTCACTTTGCGGTGGATTATATTTAATTTATCGGTAATATTTCATGGGTCAGCTTAATCGCGGGTCATGCACTTTTTAATGTTTTTACCTATTCAGTTTGAGGGGATCGGCTTATATGCAAATGGGCTTATACACAAGTATATACGGTATTGTGATCTCCTTTTAAAAGCATTTTCTACTTTTTCATCAATTAGTGGAACCATATTCAAGGGAGATAACTGCTATAATTATCGATCGGAACATCACTTGGTCATTTCTGTCAGGTCGTGAAATAACCTCTAGTTGTAGGAATACACATCAATTTGATGTTTTTGGTGATTCGCCTGTGGTGTTACAACAGCAAAGGCAGATCATGTTCCGATTGTGACTTTGTCTCCTTCTGCAGCCAAACTGTTCCTTGTGAACAAAAGTAGTTCAGAATATAGTTCTCAGTGGCGACAATTTACATCTGAGATTTCTTTCTCGACTTGATGGAAAAGGCCGAGGATGTTCCAATGGGTATAATTATTTACCTCAATTTGAGAGTTTGCCTCCCTTGACATATAAAACTGGCATGAAAGGCCAGTGGATCTATACTTTCTTACTAATTTTAGAAACATGATAAAGTTTGTTGCTACTATTATTATTAACATGAACAATTTTGGTAAAAAAGAATGGACACCATGCCATTAGGCATGGAGGGATTGAAATCCCTTCAAGCCAATAACAAGAGTACCATGAAGGTCACATCATACAACTGCCTCATGTTTAACTCATTAAACCCTGAAGATTCTTTTACTTTACACCTGAAATAAGGATAGGAAACACATTTTGGTGGTTACTTCTGATGCATCCAAACACATCTGTTTCCGAGAGATTTTCCTTTAGCTGGGTGCTCAGATGTTTAAGAGACATTTTCGATTGGCTAATTCCCCCATGCATGTGCAGAAGGGTAAAAACTGGACTTCTGGTTTTTCTTCTTCTTTTTTTTTCATACTGGACCAATGATTTTCGTGTCCTGGACCCTTTTTACTCCAAATCTCAAACTTATCCTACTTTTTGCAAAGGTTCATCTGTCTGTGTGCAGTTCAGACCAGTCTGCTTTAGATCTAAGGCCAAAAATTCTAAAATCCGGACACAAACTCCGATTCTGAAACTGGCAATTTTCGACCTAAAAAGAAATCGGGTCTCAAAATTTACATTTTATTCGCTGTATATTTTAACACAAGTAGAAAGTCTACATTATTTGGTATCATTGCAGAACTACTTCTTTAACCTTTTCTGCAATACCACCCACTTTGGTGTATCATAAATGCTGTTGAGGTTACAGAACTTGGAAGTAGGGTACAACCTCATGACGCGTAAACATGGCACATGGGGTTGACAAGTTAATAGTCCTCTATGCAGGAACTAGTAGAGCATAGTTGACCCTGGAGATTACTGACCAATGAGTTTCAATGACCTGCACCTCTGTTTACACTATGTGGTCTTGAACTAAAGCTACTGTGCAGAATATTTTTTAAAAATTTGACTTACCATGACCACAGCCTCAGTGTTCTAAACCCCAGAATCTGTAGGTTGATTTATTACCCTAAGTGCAAGCCATCCACATGGTTTGGTAAAGGAACTTGCCCTAGAATAAAAGTTACTCTGCAAAACCATTTTTCTTTGAGTCAAAATGGTCACCTTTTGGCCCCCAAATCATCTGACCTCTTCCATACCTTAAGTGCAAGCCCTTCACAAACTTTGGTCAAGGTACATGGTCAAGATCTAAATTTATTATGCAAAAGCTGTTTTTCTTCTTTCATTCACTCTGACCTTGATCTTTCACCTTTTCACCCTCAAAATCAATAAGCTTCCTTACTGCGAGTGCAAATCATTCACAAAGTTTAGTCTTTATTGTCTAGGTCTGTGATGTAGAACCCATGTTATTGTGAAGAAACCATTTTCCTTCTTTCAGCCAGTGATTTTGATCTTAGACCTTTTGACCCAAAAATTGGCAAGGTTCTTCCTTTTCGCAAGTGCAAGCCATTCCCAAAGTTTGGCAACTGTAGATGGTGGAGAACACAAGTTATTGTGCAGAAACCATTCTTCTTCCTTTAGTTACAGTGATTGGATCAAAAAAAAGATAGGGTTCCTTACACTAAGGGCAAGCTATCCACAAAGTTTGGTAGAGGTATGTGCTGTAGAACTATAAATTTCATGTGGAATTGGAAAAGTTAATAGCTGGACAGGATCACAGCATAATACACTTCACCAAAATGGCAGACATATAAAAAGAATGCGGATTTGCCATGGTGAGCCATGGAAGTAGTTCTTGTTACTCATTGCAAGCAGGACACTATTTATACCTTCTACGTCTTTGACAGAACCTGGTTCCTGCAGTTTTTGCTCCACCTGGACAGTAAGATCTTCTACCTTCCCTCCAGACTCCTCCAAAATCTTCAGTCTCTTTTTGAGTCTCTCATATTCCTCGTGCAGGGCCTTTACTTCCTCAGTGCGCTGGTTCTGAGCAATTTTCACGGGATTCATTTTGAAATGAAGCACCTTGGTTGTTGTTGGATCATACTCACCCTGCATAATGGAAGTAACATTTTCTGTAAGTGTCATCACATGTGGAGCTGACTTTGTCTTACATACTTACCGTATATACTTACAAGTCAAATCCAACTGCAAACTGCACAGACCCAGATATGCCATTGCATGATGCACAAGCAGATCTGGGTCAATGCAGTTTGTTAGGAGTAATCAAAAGGACAAACATGATCTGTTGGTGCATTGTGCGACAGCAGCTCAGGGTCTATGTTGTTTGCAGTTGAACTCTACTTACACATGAGTATAGACAGTATTTAATTTTGTCTTTGATGT
Source organism: Margaritifera margaritifera (assembly GCA_029931535.1). Lineage (NCBI taxonomy): Eukaryota > Metazoa > Mollusca > Bivalvia > Unionida > Margaritiferidae > Margaritifera > Margaritifera margaritifera. Next base: position 1,342,153 of record JAQPZY010001698.1, on the reverse strand, counting down.
GTCTCTTGAAGCCAAGATTTGTTGGTATCACATGCCTATTTCTACACGAGATGCCCCAGATGGAACTCTCTGCCTGAATTATGCACCAGACAAACAGTCACAGTTCAAATTAATTGTGTGAAATGCTTAAAAAGAAGGAAATATTTACAAATGAGTATGACTTTATTGCTTTACTATTTCCTTTATGAACCAAAAAGGTTTGAAAATTTGAAAAATTAATATATTGGCATAAAAAATCTGATCAGTCATCTACATATGCATGCAAAATTTCATTTTGCCAAACTGTCCAAACAAGGTTTTCATCTAAAATATGTAAGTTCAAAAAGTTTAAAAATCAGTTAAAAATTTTAAAAGTGCTGCAATGGCCTTAAAATCTAATCAGGTCATCAATATATGAATATCAAACATGCTAGTCAAATCATTTGTCTACCTAAAGTGGTTTTTACTTCAGTAGGCCAACGAGGTTTATGGCAAAAAAAAGTTGAAGTTAAAAAATTCAAAAATGATAAAACTGTAAAATTGCTGTTGAGAACTGAAAATCAAACCAGGTCATCTACTTATAACCATAATGAATTGTCTAAAATTTCTCAACTCTTAGTTCATTAGTTTTTTGCAGGATTGCACTAAAGTGGATTTGGGATGAAAATATAGATGTGCGGTCACACCAACTTACGGCAGCAAAAACAATACATCTCCTGCTATCTCACTGAGGGCATAAAATGCATCACAGCATGATGAAAGAATGATATGTGCATGTTGTCCTCATGTCAATAATGTCTGCCAAGGTTGAGGGTAATTCATCAAAAGTTTGGGACCAGATACACACACAGGAATTATCGTGTCAATAATGGTTGCCAAGATTCAGACAATTTATCAAAAGATGTGGGATAAGCTGCACACACAAAAATTATCACATAACAGTGTCTACACTGAGCACCAAAAAGGTGTATGTCTAGAAAAACCAATCAGAGCATGATGACAGAAAGATATGCATCTAATGTCCATAATGTCTGCGAAGTTTTAGGGCAATAAGTTTGAGGGCAATTCATCAAAATATGCGGGACTAGTTACACAAACTGGAATTATCATATGAATTCTTGTGTGTGTGTGTATATATATCAAATGACAATATAACTACCAGAAGTTCTCATGAGCCAGGAACTACTACATATATCTTTTGCCTTTGGAGTTTCACTGATTGCTCAGGAGATGCACTGTATCATAACAACACTGGGCTTGCATCAACTGACATCCAATCAAGTTAAATCTATCACATGTTCACAGGCAATAATACGCCTACTGCAGATTAAGTCTGATAGCCTAATACTGAATGCTACTATCACCTATTTATAGCAGTGCCTTGAAATGATGACAGTGGAACACCGCTTATCAAACCACTTGCCCGATTGCAAAAAACAATTTTTTTCATATACAATTCCCTGTCAAGTTAGCCCACAAGCTAACAGTAAATTAATGCATATTCTCTCTTTTTTTAAGCCTGTCACGTCACTAAGGAATTGGATATTGTAATCAAACAATGAAGTGAACCATAAATATACATGCTATAAATTTTTATTTACATGTATGCCCAAAGAATCAGTTGCAATTCCTGATACAGGAATATTCTGGAATATATCTCTGGTAAATACTGTATAGGAAATGCATTGTATGTATGACTGAGAGGGGTGGGTGGGTGAGAGTATGGTCCATAGATTATCACCAAATTGATAGCTCAAAACTGCCCAATACATTGTAGTCGTGTGATCGTGGTGAGAGAATTTGTCACAGTATATCAATAATCAATGAATTAAATATCTGATCACAGTGACCCATAGCTCAAAACACTTTTTAAACTGTTGTTGGACATACTTACCTAGGAAAGTTAACTCCAATATATTTCTACATGATGTCTTTACAAAAGTTTTGAAGTAATTATACAACTTTGAAATTACCAATATGCTTAAAATCTAACAATACTTTTCTTTATTTTCTTAAAATTTAGTCTGTAATGCAAATATCACTTTTGCATCACTCAGTTGTACAGTTGTACATGACACTGTATTTTAAAGTACCGTATATACTCGTGTATAAGTCGATACCAACTGCAAACTGCATAAACCCAGATCTGCCCTCGCATAATGCGCCGGCGGATCTGGGTCTATGCAGTCTGTATGGACTAATCAGTAGAACACACAATATAGACCCTGATCTGCCGGCACATTATGTGATGGCAGATCAGGGTCTATGTTGTTTGCATTTCGACCTGGATTATACGCAAGTATATATGGTAGGCTACATTATTGTAGTTGGACAATGACCTTGGAACATAACCTTTAAGTTGTTGGGGTCGAGCAGTTGCTTTGCATTAGTACAAAGCCATAGTTATCAGTATACATGTTAATTTGTATTATTTCTTGTTTTCTTTCCTCTGTCATTTTTACAATGATTTATATTTGTTGCGAATCCCTATTTACCCATGAAATCAAACGATCAACTCCCAAAACTGGATGAGCCAGGGTACTATAAGGCAGGGATTGTTCCCTGGTAAAGGTTACATTATTCTGTTTCCATAAGCCCTGAGGCAATTTCACACCAGCTGCAATGTACATCTGACATACAAGATTAAGTCGAATATCCATGTAACAGTTTCAGTTAAAATAATTTTATCAAGTCTGAATACAAGTTTCTTACTAGAAATCACAAATGTCCGATATGGGCATTTTAATGTCGGTCAAATTATCAGTCCCATTGGACATGCCTGGCTTATATAACAAATTCCCGAGGCCTGGTTCACACCTACATATTCCTCTTGCATTTATGCCCAATGAACCAGTTCCAAATTCCGAAATATTTCCCTAGCAAATACTGTATAGGAAGTGTATTATATGTACATGAGAAAAAGAGAGTGGCTGCATAGATTATCGCAGACCTGAATCATGCCAAACACATTTTAAATTTGGTGAGTGAACTTTGTCATAGTATCTCAATAATCAAGGAATTAAATACATGTTCATACCTACATATTCCCTGGACTTAAACTCTTTAGAAATGTATTTTAGGCATTTAAAAACATTAATGAAACAGTTACAGAACAATATCAAGAAGAAATATTGAATGTGCAATTTTACAGGGGACTGCAAATCTATTTCCGTGAAGTTGGATATCTGAGGATCAATTAAACAGAAGTCCAATATCTTATTTACATATTTAGACACTATCATACATCAAAACTGTCTTCAAACACCATGTATAAAACTAAATACAGGAGATCAAGTCTGCTGGATTCATTTACCAAAAGCATAGTATTAATAAACCTAAAATATTAAATGTTTATTTTTCCAATCCCAAGCATTACAGTAATATCTAACTATAAAATTGGATTTTGTTGATAGACAAGTTTTATATTGGAAACTTGACGGTATTCGCTATTTTTCATGATGCAACAACGATCAACTGTTGCCATTACAAGCTGCTATAAATATACGATGGTAGTATTTCCAGATTAGGCAATCATATTTAAACTGAAGCAGGCATGTCATTGCATGTGAACATGTGATCGATTTAATCTGATTGGATGTTGGTTAATGCAAGGCCAGTGTTGTTACAATACAGCATGCATCCTGAGTGATTAGTAAAAATCAAAACGCTAAAGATATCTGTAGTAGTTCCTGGCTCATAATAACCAATTATAATGTGATTTCACATCAATGAATTCTCTATTATTTTGTTTTAATGCATCATCAGTATGCAGCATAGATAGTACACCCCTCAGTATAAGGTTTCCTCACTTAAAATGTGGGTCATTTGTATGGCTTGAATGAACAGTGATATGAAGAGGGAGCAACACCTAAATGGAACATAAAATGCATCAGAGAATGACAACTGAATGATATTCTCATGTTGACCTCATGCAAGTAATGTCTGCCAAGCTTCAAAACAATTGATCAAATGCTGTGGGACTAGTTGAACACACCGATTAGCATCCACATTTACACACCAAAAAGGGGCAATACTCTTGAAATATACATCAGAGCATGATGACAAAATGGTATACGCAGGTTTATTCCATGGCAATAATATCTGCCAAGTTTCAACACAATCCACGGAAAGATGTGGGAGTAGTTGCACACACCATTTTTGGGGATGTTCCACGCCTACCTCCCAATCTCATAATATCTGCCGATTTTTGCAGAGAACTCCTGATTATTACATTGTGCCTGCTGATTTTCGTATTTCCGAAAAAATCCTACATAAATAGCTATATCGTATGCAATCCACAGAAGCCATGTTCTATTTTATCACCTGTGTATATTGTTGTGACATAATTACACAGCACACTTATAACATGACATAAACTGTGAATACTAGCTAAAATGCAGGACTCTGATCAAGTCTGGTGTGTCTTAAAGTGAAAAAGTAATTAGCATACAGCAGAGTATATATTTACAGCATTTATCAACATTTAAGCCATGTGCTGTGATGTCATGGAAATAACCAGACAATATGCTGTACTAAAGAGAATATTCCCATTAGATAGGCTTTTTGAATTGCCTTTGACAATGGCAGTTATCAGAAAAGTTTCAAGAAACACATAACAAATATTTTGACATTTTAAAGTCTTCTTGAAAGAATTTATAAGCCTTGGATTTGATCGCAATTTATTATTAAAAAATCGGTTACCTACTGATCATAGACTAGTTGTAAAATTTTTATGATTCAACAAGATACCCATGGCCTTTATGTCAAGCCTGTCCCTGAGCTTTTGGAAAATTGGTGTTGTACACATCAAGACATACCAAGTAATGAATCTCTGTAGCCAACTATACTTGGGAACTCACCACAAATAATGAAGAATACAGATCTTTAATACTGAGGTTAATTTAGGGTGTGGAACAATGGACAGATATATGGACAAACATGGATACAAAAGCGAATTGTATGTCAAACTTCTGCCAAGGTGAACTAATGTCTGGCCCACTTGTCTCCCAATCGATTGTGGCTGTTCTGTCATCAGTTGAAACATCTAGGTTTTTGTCATCACAATAATATTTAAGTGGCATTTAATTTCAAAACAATGTTTAAGGATGTAGGAGTAGAGAAGAGAATTCATCACAGGAGTGAAGGGCTCACATGTAGTATACATTTTAAAATTGATCTTTATATTGTACGAGAAATGCTTGTAGATGGTCCTAACTTTCAATCTACTCCAAAGGTGGTGCTTTTGCATCCAAGGAGCGATTTCACTCAGTATACAAGAACTATTTCATAGTTACATATATACATCCTTTAAAGTAGTGATGAATGCCTTTGTCCATACAAAAAACTTGCCCTTGACAAGTGACCACTATGAAAATTCCCACTATACAAATTTACTGTTTCAGAGATAGCAAATTATTTAGTAAATTACGTTCCTCCAAGAATATATACACGATCACATTAATATTTGGAATACAAGCTTCACTACCTCTCGAGTCCCACAATTCCAAAATGACAACATTTTGTCTTTCATCTCTAGATACTGCACAAAGGGAAGAAACTCTTACCCATTATCTCCCCTACACCCTCGCTAGATGACACTAGTTTAAGCTGAGCATTACATCAATGGAAATGTTCAGATTTGAAAGGCAGTGTGGGTGGGTTTACTAGTAATGTGATCTGGTAAGTATTTTCAGAGAAACATAATTTACTAAAAATTTTGCTTTCTCTTTCAAATATGTTCCCCAATCACATTAACATTTGGAGAATAGGCAGGAGAAGGAAGAAGAAATGCATGGGCATCCAACCTCTATCATTGGCCTCCTTCAAGGAAAGAATGTCTGAATTCCCTATAAGAAGGATAAATTCCCCTCGTAATATGACATTAGCACAACTGATAGCCACGTGACCCATGACCACAACATTCAGATAAGGATAAAGGATAACTTTTCCTTACTGACCCCCAAAAAACTTGGACAAATCCAGAGAAAGCGCCAAACCCATGCCTGTGAAGAGGTTGTGCCGACCTCAAAAGGGTCTGGTGGTCATATGGGCCACAGTCACTGGACTCACCAGATTCAACTGACATTTCAGTGATCCTAGATCTCCGAGATAAAAACTTGAGAAGGTTGACTGTGCATGCCAGACAATGGCTTCTATTATATCTCTGATCAGAACACTTTGTTCAAATGCGAGACTCTCTGAGATTTCTCTAATCTAATGAGCAGAAATTCACATGAGGTGTATCTAGTCCTAATATAATTTAGAATATGCCAAGCGTATTACCCACTTCAGCCACAAGGCTTGAGAGGTTATATCTTCTTTTCCTGCCTTAATGGAAAGAAAGACGTTTTTGGAATTCATGGCTCTTCTCCATGTCTTTCAAATAAATTTTGAGAGCACTGATCAGGTCATGCTTAGCTGCTTCTTTTGATGTGTCAACAGAGTAGAAAGCTTGGATAACCACCTTTCGATTGCCAGCAGACATTAACAGATTCTTAGCTATGAAACCCAGTCATGTCATTAACACCACAGAACCATACAATTGGAGCTGGAGATAGTTCAGGTCCATTGAAAGGGCATGCAACTCACTCACCCTGCACGCCAAGGCTAGTAGCGCTACCAGAAGGCATGTCTTGTAAGGTAGCAGCTTCAAAGAGGCTCTTGATAAGGGTTCAAACTTCTCCGAGTTGAGCCAAGTCAAAACTCATGAAAGATTACATTTTGTAAACAGGGTGAGTGATTTAGGTCTATTCAGGTCAAAGTTGGCCAGCAAGTCTGACAGATCCTTGTTGTGACCTATATTTGCTCTACCATGATGCCTGAATGTGTCAGAAGACATGGAGTGATATTCCCTGAAAGTAATAAGAACTTTTCTCCTCAAAAAGCCAGTGACAAGTCAGCCACCTGAGAGATCAAGGCATTCAAGAGGATGATGTTATCTTTGCACCAGTCCCTGAACACCAGCCACTTCCCTTTCAAGGCTTTCAAAGTGGAGGGCCTACTTGCTCAGGAGTTTCTCTCCATGAATGATGGTTGAAACTCCTTTCTCTGCATGGCTCTCCTGACAAGAGACAAGCATGAAGAAGAAGCCTGTCCATGCAGGGATGAAACACCTGTGAGCAGGGTTGTCTCAGCAGAATGAATTTTGATGGGATCTTCCAGGGGATGTCTATTTACTGTTTCGAGCAGATCGTTCACCCATGACTTGTCCCATCTGAGTGGAGCTACCAGAATGACTTTGTAATTCTCCAGTGAAATTCCTGCTGTGAGCCATTGATTGTCTTGCCACTGACACAGGAACTGTTTCAGATCGAGATGTGCTGATGTAGACAACCACTGCCACTGAGCAAGCAATGCCATCTGCAGTGGGCACATATAGAGGCAGCCTAGGAGAATCAAATCTGCTGCTGTGTTTAGTAAACCAAGATGTTGCAGAAACTTCCTTGTAGAAACTGACTTCCTGTTTGAGATTGATCTTGAGCTCAATAATTCATGCAATTAGTATTTGAGGGAGACAAACGAGATGGAAATGGGTCGGAAATTCCATATCAAGATGAAAAGTGAGGCAAGGCTGTTAATGCAAAACAGTACTTACATCTGTTTCTGAAGGATGTCAGCAAGGTACACCAAAGCTGCTGTTGATGAGGAGGTCCTAAACAATGAGATAACACAGTTTACTACTTTTGCAAATACCGATGGGCTGAGATTTAGTCTGGAAGGTAGAACATGAAATTGCTAAATTGTTTCTTTGAATGCAAATCGAACGAACTTGCATGAAGATGGATGGATTGAGACATGAAAGTATGTGTCAGTCTGATTTAGGGTGATCACAAACTCGTCCCTTTTGATGTAAAGGTGTACTGGTCACAATGTTTCCATCTTGAATTCTTGTGCTAATATGAATTTGTTTAACCAGATGAGGTCTATCACTGGCTGGAATTTGCTATTGGATTTTGGTACCAGGAAAAGCTTTGAATAAAATCCTGGAGAGTTTGGCTAACTGTCTCCAATGCCTGTCAGGAGAGTAACAATGTGATTTCCTCCTATAAAATACCCTCCTTCATGGGATCTGTTGAAATGTCTGTCATAGAAGGGGAATATACAAGAGCAGAGGGGGCTGGATAAATGAAATCTGCAGCTCCTCCATAACTACTTGGATCACCCATTAGTTGTTCAGAAAAAGGATCATCCAAGCAGCATGACTAAAGTGGAGCAGTCTGGCGCCGACTCTGTGGGCAGTGAGGTTCACGAGTCTTTGGCAATTGTTGGGAGGCTTGGAGAAAGAGAAACTTTGTGTCATTTCTCCCTTACTGAACTGCCTCCTAAGCTGAAACATCTGCTGCCATCTAAAGCCTTGTGTGGTCGAGATTGCACTGTCGTCTATCCTTCTGTCTCCCAACATATCTCCTTTGTGGCAGAGACTGTTGGGGACAAAAAAGGGGGAGGAGTAGATAAGTAGAACTGGAGGGGCACCTCTCGCACCACCTGCTTTCATATATCCTCTATATGACCTCCAAACAACAGCAACAAGCCAAAGAGGAAACATGTCACACCATATCAAATCAAGATTTAACGAAGCTGTAAGGACATTTGCCATGGAGTGGTGAGTTGCCCTATTGATTGTTTTGGCTATGCAGGCTTAGGCAAAAAAAATCACCAAAGATGCCGCATCTAGCATTGATGACATCACCACCATATTCTGCACCAGTTTCAAAGTTGCCACAAATACTTTGCGGTCGACTTTACAGAATAGCAGGTTCGACATTTGCACTGCCACAATGTTCTTATCAACACTTGGAATTTCTGTGCTGTAATTGACCAAGTGTGTGCGGTACCAGCATGTGTTATACGATACTTGTAACAGGCTCTCTGAAAAGAAGGCCTGCGAATTCCCCTTGTCACAAATTTTGTCCGAAAAACTGCTGGAGATCTCACCAATTTTTGAAAATGTTTGACTTTCTTCCTTATCCTCAACATCAGCTGAAGGCCTGACTTTTGTAACGGTGGCTTGTAGATGGAAGAGGTGGGTAATCTGATGGAGTTAAGATTTCTTCTACTGCAGCCTTAGAACTAATTTCCATCCTTTCTATGGTGGAATTAGCATAAATTGTCATATCGGAGTTTTCCCCAAAGGGGGGTTGGGGGTTGGGGGTGTCCTCATCTGCAATTGCTTCCATATTGGCATACAACATGCCAAGCAACATGGAAATAGTTGTAGCATTGTCCTATCAGGTAAGTCAATAATGTTGGGACCACCGTCTGTACTGGAGGTTAGTAACCGATAATGTATGTTCTGCCTAGCTGGAAATTAGGAAGGAAGACTGTATGAAGGCCTGAAGGATGGCTGGATAGCAGGCTGGAACAAAGGCTTGGCAGTCAGCAGGAAGGTTGGTTGGCCAGCAAAATGGACAGACTGGTTATCCTGATCTACGTAAGGTTCCGCATACAACAGGATTTGGACAACCAGTATGTGGCATGTTCTATTGAGAAAATTGATTTTCTGTCACCATGCTGGAAGGAAGGCATGGAAGGACAGTTAACAAGTATGGCAACGATGGCTGGAAACATACATCAGTCAAATCAGAATCAAATCCCGTGCATCCTGCCTTACAGGCCCAAATGCCATTCTCGGACATGCAGGGAGGTGGGGGGGGGGGAGGGGACTTGCACTCACTGGGCTGCCTAACTAAGGGTGGACACCTCTTGCATAAGCTCCAAGCCACCATTGGAGGATTGCCAAACATAGGGAGGACACTCTGCCGGCAAAAGAAAAGCATTATTAGACAAACATAACAAAGGTGGGGACAATAATTCCCCCAATAAAAGCAACTGCACTGTCAATTCCTCAATCAAACTTCTCATGATTGACTCTGAAGATATTGGTCTGGTGTTGTTCAGACACATCAAGAGACACTGCATTATTCATCTCTAGCTGACTGGATGTGATGGTAGCTGATGGCCCTTGAATGGGTATCTTTGGCAGCTGTGTGTTTGTCAACAAAGCATCTCCAACTACGCTGATGTTGGAAGACGATTGTGTGTGCGTATGTGTGTTTTATGGCATATCAGAAGAAAAGTGGCTATGTAGTGCCAACCAAAGGTAAAGATCGAAAAATATAAAAATGAATTACACAAAAATTTTGGAAGATAAATCCTTCCAAATAAATGTAAACATTAACTACAAGACGATAAAATTCTGCAAAATGTATATAAAATAACAGATAAAGGCAACACATGTAAAATCCTTATTACTTATTCTCAAAATCGTATCATGCTTCACTTTCATCTTCATCTCTTTTGTGTTCTTTCTGAGGATGGAAGACCATATCTCCTCCAACCAAGACTAGCAAATGATATATCGTGTTTAAGAAGTACACTTCATATAGGCAAGGTAAGACTCATGATTGTCCTCACTGACCAAGTACCTGTGACATTTATTAGATTTTATCGCCATTGCTTCTGAAAAGACAAGATCAACAAGATAAAACAAGGAATTAACACACAAAATATGAAAATTCAACAACACCAACAGTAATATCACCAAATATAAAATTCAGCCATGCTTGCAATTAAAAAATACAGCAAGCATGTACGTGAAGAAAAAAAAGTCAACAAACTTCAAAAAAATATCAAAAATATATACACAAAAAATTCCAGCAAAGGTTACCAATCCTTTTGCAGACACTTGAACACATAATTTCACCACACTTATGGATGGATGATTCAAAATCACGAAGATTCTTGAAGGATTCAACAAGGCAATGCAGAATGATGTTACTTGTACCACACCAAAAGCTTAGACTAGTGCCTAGCAGGAGTCAAGAGGAGGTCACGGGTAAGAGTTTCCTCCCTTTGTCAATATGGCACATAGACATGAAAGACAAAATTTGTGTCTTTCTGTAATTGCTGGATACAAGAAGTAGTGAAGCCTATATTCCTAATATTATGATGATTGGAGAACACACACACACAGAGCAATTTTAAGGATGCAGTATCCTCATTCAGACACATACCGTATATACTCGATTATAAGTTGACCCAACTATAAGTCGACCCCCCCCCCCCCTTTTTAGGGCTGCAAAAACTGAATTTCTCTTTGACCCTCCTATAAGTCGGGGTGTATTTTGCAAGTCAGATTCGTCTGAAGGGGTGACTTCTTAGTGAGTCAGAAATGCACTTTGGAAATATAAACAAGCCAAACTGGATAGATAGATAAGAAAAATAATGACAAAACCAGTGTAAAATACAATTGTATTATTTAGTGAAATATGTCACAAATAAATTAACAACTTACAATTTGTCCATCTTTGTATAATAAAGTCCATTGAAATACATAATGCTTGACACTTTAAATCCATTTATATGATAAATCCACGAATTCAATTATAGGTCACATACCGGTATAAAAATAGAAGTTCAGAATGATCCGATTCACAATATCCCGTAATATGTTAATTCCACACATCGTACAAATAAAAAATGAAAGTTAAGTCCACTTTTTTGTGATTCACGGTATAATGTAAATGTCACTATCTAATGTCATCTGGTACAAAGCCCAAGAATTAATCCTCATTGTCTGATAAGTTCTGAAATTCAACATCGTTGTGTAGTCATTGTAAATCGTCGTCTAGTCATCGTAAATCTCGTCCGAATACGATTCCTCGGCTTTACTGTCATATGCGGGTGCTTATGCAGAGACTGAGCTTGGGCTATGTAAGAAACACTTTGATCATAAAGTCAGAAATCTATTAAAGGATGCAACTGAACACATGTCAATTGTGCGGCAAGATCACAGGGAGTTCAAATAACCACCCTCTGTTACTTGGCACTGAACAAGTATTAAACTCGCGGCTTGATCAAAAGGTTGTCATGTGGAAAAACAAAGAGTGTGGTGCCTTTACAAGCTAAGGGATTATGGTCAAAGTATATGCACAGGAAGTTGTAGAACTCTACTTAGCACTGTACAAGTATTAGATTCGCGGCTCGATCAAAAGGATTGTCAACTTGAAAACAAAGTGAGTGCTTTTACAAGCCAAAGGCTTATTGGCCCACGTGCACTGGCAGATAACTTGGGAAATATCACTTGGGAATTAAATCTGACTTGTAGAAAAGGAAAATACAAATTAAATCAAAACTTTTATTGCATCAAGCACAGTCTTTATACAGCAAAACACAAATATTAATACAAATACGGGTTGTTTGGACTGGCACAAAAATGGAAGCAATATACTTACTAGTAAACACCCACGGTAAACATTGACGGACACTTCATTTTGCGGTAGGTAGTATTTAATTTACCGGTAATGTTTTCAAATTATTAAAATCCAAATAACTGTAGATACATGTATTGTGTAATGAATACCATTAAGAAACGGATAAACACAGTGCATACCATATATGCATTACTGCATAGGAATAGTAGCATGAAAACGTAAAAATATATGAATTGACAGTATTTTTATGTACTGCAAACATCTAGTTTCCAACATTACCCCAAGATTTATCATTTTTTTTAATGTCACACTTATAAGACGACCCCTACTCTGCATGAATCGAATTCTAAGTAAAGAAACGTTGACTTATAAGCGAGTATATACAGTACTTTAGTTACTAATATCACTGAATTAGCTCAACTGTTAGATAAATGACCAAGACTACAATAAATCATTCCTACCATGACATCATATAAATGTAACAGTCAGGGTAGAGTTACTACTGATGTCAAAAATATATGAAACCTTTAGACCTGTTTATGGCCAGAGCTATCAAATATCAAGTTCTATAAAAACACTAGTAACTATTAACCTGCAAACATCTCTGTTCAATGCGGGCCTCCAAGACTGCCATGAGCGCTTCTTTGGCTTCCAACTCTTTCTCTAATCTAGCTATCTTCTCCCTGGAATTCACAAACAACACACGCAATTCATCATAAACTTTGCATTGTGAAATCTTCCTTAATGGACATCTCCATATAAGGAACATCTGCTCATGAGGAAAACCTTTAGGAACCACTTTTCTTAATTTTGCTTACATATTCAATCTTCATATATAGGAAATCTGTCCACAACAGACAAAATTTTATGATCCTTTATACAGGTTTCCCTTTACTTGCTCATTATTATCTCTGAACAGTATGCAAGTGACACTTACATGCTCATTACCAACACTGAACAATATACAAATAACACTTTACATGCACATTACCAACTCTGAACATCATGCAAATGGCATTTTATGTACACATTACCAACTCTGAACAACATGCAAATGGCACTTTACATACACATTACTGACTGAACAACATGCAAATGACTCTTTACATACACATTACCAACTCTGAAATACATGTCACAAAATTACATTTGCCCAAGCCATGACCTTGACCTTAATACAGAGATACACAAAACACCATTTAGTTGTGATATACACTTGGAAAAAATTTCATTAAAATATCTTTAATGGTTCAAGTGACACACCAGACAAAGATATCATTTACAGTTACATTTCCCTCGTCATGACCCCTTCACCTTGAGGCAGGGGTCATGGTTATATGGCACTTGACACACCAGCTACAATGATATATAATTGGATAAAGGTTAATTAAAATATCTTTGGTGGTTCAAAAGTTATACCCCAGACAAGGACAAAAGTCAAAGAATTACATTTCCCCCTGCTGTGACCATACCTTGAGGGCAGGGTCATGGCTATGGTATGCAACACACTGTCTAGTCGCAAAATATATACGTGGGCAAAGTTTCATGAAAGTCTCTCCAACCATTACAAAGTTAAGGCCAGAAAAGCAAATGTTATTGGACAGACAAATGAAAGGATGGATGTACAGAGGCATAACATAATATGCACAACTTAAGATGGGCATATACAAAGGCAAGGGGCCTGGTTAGGCATATTATCTTGAATATTGTAAGATTTACCTCAGTTGAAGTATGATTTCTTGATCATACTGACTGGACTGGTTTGCATGTGCTGCTTGTTCTAGTTCCCTTATTCTCCTCTCCAACTGAAAGTATATTTATTACATATAGAATACAGGCAGAAATAGTGATAAAAAAAAGACAAAAAGAAACAAACAAATAAAGAAAAACTGGAGCTAATTAGCAATGGGTGCATTGCAAAGAGCACAAGTCACTACAATTTGATCTGTGCCTTGAACAGAGGAACTTGTGATGGAAAACCAAAGTTAGAAGACATAAAACAATCTGGGGCTCCTGTGTATGTTGACACAAATCCAGTTTCATCAATACAAGTGACGTCCCATGTAATGATATAAAGTTGATCAAGAAGGGTCATAACTCTGTCCAAAATGGAGCAGAGAAGATAAAACCCATAAAAGTCTATAAAATCATGTTCAAATAAGAAACGTGTACCAAGAATGGTACATTATATACCCACCATGTTTTTAAAAGTCTTCTATGTAGATAACTGAAATTTATGTGCATAAACCAATTTCTTCTTTGCTGCAAGTGCAAGCCAGCCACAAAGTTTGGTCCAGGACTGTGATATAGAACTAATGTTATTGTACAGAAACCATTTTTATTCTTTCAGGCACTGTGACCTTGAGCTCTGACCTCAAAATAGACTTCTTTTTTACCCTCAGTCATCCACAAAGTTGGTCCATGTCACAGTGACCTTGACCCCAAAATCAATAGGATTTTTCATAACCCCAAGTGCAAACCATCTACATAGTCTCATAACTGTAGATGGTGGAGAACTCATGTTATTATGCAGAAACATTTTTCATCTTTCAGTTGCAGTAGCCTTGACCTTTGACCTTTTGGCCTCAAAATCAATAGGGTTCTTCCTTACCCCAAAAGCATTCCATCCACAAAAGTCTGATAACTGTAGATGGTGGGGAACTCAAGTTATTGTGCAGAAACCATTTTTCTTCTTCCAGCCAGTTACCTTGACCTTTGAACTTTTGACCCTGAAATCGATAGGGTTCTCCCATACCCCAAGTGCAAGTCATCCACAAAGTTTGGTAACTGTAGATACAGGATAAATGTAGTTTTTTTGGGGGGTAAAACTAATTTTAATTATGCAATACTTACCCATCACTATTATATATAGCTTATTACTTTTTCGTGTCGAAAAATCTCGCCCGTTCGATGTGAAAACATCCTCCCACTTTGAGTGGAGATTTTGTCAACAAGACACACCACACCCGTGCACCTCTCCGCGCCTGCGCGAACATTCATCTTTTTCATAGACGAAATTACACCAGGACATCAGAGCGGGGTGGGAGGAGGGCATTTGATAATAGTGATGGGTAAGTATTGCATAATTAAAATTAGTTTTACCCCCCCAAAAAACTACATTTTAATAGCAGCAATACATTACCCTATCACTATTATATAGCTGAATTGGTCAGTTAGGCGGGTAGGCTGATGTTAAACTGATCAAAAACAGAGAAAAATGGAAAGTACTCACCATCTGAGGGAGAGATCCACTTTACAAATTGTTGGAGTCCCTCTGGGCCACATGTTGTGTTGCAACTATGGGTCCCAAGAGAGAATACCTGCGCAATTAGCGGAGGTAGAGAAGGTAGTATGGGATCGCCAAAATGCTGCTTTCATGATGTCCTCTAAGGAAGAGTGATTAGATAGGCCCATGAGGCAGCGACGGCTTGAACTTCATGGGCTTTTAGTTTCGTAAAAGAGAGGTCTCTAACAATAAGGGACTGATAAGCTCTTTTAATTGTGGTGACAATCCACCGTGAAATAGTGGAGGCCGAAATATCAACGGAACCCTTAAGGGGAAGGAAAAGACGTTTCCTGCCCTTTCTTTCACTTTTGAAGCATTTAGATAGAAACGCAGTGCCCAAACTGGGCATAAAAACCTATCTTGATCATCTCCAGCACAGATTCGACTGAGACTGGGGATCTCTATAGGTGATGGGGCCACCGCAGGTAACTGATTTGGCTGACAAAGGAGGGAAATGGATTTGTAATTACCATTAAACCGGAGGCAGCCAGTGTCAACAGACAATGTAGGAATCTCGCTACGTCTTCTCGCAGACGCCAAGCGAGTAAAAACAGTCTTGAGTGTGAGGTCCTGAAGGGAAGCCTCACTCAATGGTTCATAGGGGGTTTGGTTAAGGACCATAAAACACATGATAGATTTCATCTGGGCGTAAGAGAGTGGGAGACAGGTCTCTGTAGCTCAAAATACTGAATGGGATCAGCAAGGCGCGGAACTGAACCGATTGCGAGCCCTGAAAAAATTTAAGTGTGTTAGAAATGGTGGCTCTATAGCCCTTGATAGTTGATACTGAACATCTTTTGTTCTCGAAACGAACAAAAGGAAATCAGCAATGGCAGTTACTGAGGGACAGCTGGGATCAACACGTTTCGTACTGTACCAATCACAGAAGATTCTCCACCTGGCATCATAGACCTTGGATGTAGAAGCTCTCCTGGCCTGAATGATGCAACTGGCAACCCGGCCCGAAAACTTGTTCTGGCGGATAGATCTCTTGAGATAAGCCAAGCGTGAAGGTGGAGAATGTGTGGGCTGTTGCGTAGGAGGGAGCCCCTGTGTTGTGACAGAAGATCCCTCCTGTAAGAAAGAGACCTGGGTTGATCTATCAATAGGTCTAAAAGATCGTTGACCAAGATCGTTGGGGCCATAACGGAGCTATGAGAATGATCCGGGCAGTGGAAGTTCTTACTTTTGCAGAACTTGCGGTAGTAGTTGCAATGGTGGGAGGGCGTATGCGAACAGACAATCCCACTGGAAGCTGAATGCGTCCACTGCCCAAGCTCTTTGGTCCGGGATTGGAGAGACGTAAAAGAGAAGTCTTTTGTTGAGCCTGGTCGCAAACAAGTCCACGAGGGGCCTTCCCCATAGTGAGAATAAGGGGGCTCTGTCACTTCGCGGTGAAGAGTCCATTCCATGAGAACTATTTGCCTGACCTGGACAGACTGTCCGCTAAAACGTTCTTCTTCCCAGGGATGTGGTGAACTCGGAGGGAAATGTTCTACGAGGTGGTTCCAGACCTCCACGGAAGAGAAGGGGCATGTGTGCCTCCTTGATGTCGGAGATACGCTACGATGGGCGTGGTGTCGTAGGAGACCATGACAGATCAACCCCTTCACTCTGTCGATGTACTCTTGGAACGCTAGAAATACAGCTTCATTTCTAGGTTGTTCCTAGAGGAATCAGAGCTGATAGAGAATCCTTGTATGGTTTCCACCCTGCGAGAAGGAGAAACTGTAGAGGGCGCATATGGAGCCCTCCTAAGGGAACCAGATCTGCAGTGGCATTCAAGGTTACCAAAAGGGATAGTTAAAGGCAAGCAGACAACAATGTTCTTGCTCGTAGTGCCTCTAGCAGTGCCAGGATTCGATCTATGTGATCCGGTGGAACCCGGAATAAGTTCTGGTTCACGCAGAAGTTCATCCCAACGTAACTTAGATGGGACGAGTTCTGACTTCTCAAGGTTGGGTAAAAACAAATCCAACCGAGTCACTGTGAACCAACAACGGGCAGGTCATGATGGCGGGACTGAACCTGAACATTATTATTCGTGAAAATACTGGAGAATCGGGGTTTCCAGTAATCAGAGATAGGGCACTACAACTCCCATAACATGGGTGGAGACTCGGGGTGCAGAAGCGATTCCGAATGACAGAACCCAGAAATGAAAGACTTCCTGGTCCAAGCAAACCTGGAGGTATTCCCACCGGTTTAACAGGGGGAGATCGAAAATGATACACAATTTCCCACTTCTTGATGACCGGAAGAATTGGAAGTAGAATGCAGGAGACTGATCGTTCAGGAACCTCTTGACTGCCCCTTTCTGTAAAAGGGTGTGCACCTCTTCATTAAATTTTTACCAAATTGGACTTGTGAAGAACATCGGGGTCCTTGATAAAGGAGGTTGTTCCCAGAACTGAAGCCGGTAACCCTCACTTACATAGAAAGGACACACCCATCATCCAAGTTACTTGACCAAGCCTCTGAAAAGAGGCCTAGACAAGTACCTACAAGGACAATAGGAGAGGACTGCACGGCAGGAGAGGATACGAGTCCCTAGAGCCATCCCCCCCCACACCGCCTTCCTTGGGAAAGGAAGGCGGGTTGGGGAAGTTCCTCTTGAGGACTTTACTCAGGAGGAGGAGGTCTCATTTGAACTTGTGCATTGGACTGGGGCTGCATCTGTTTTAAAATTTAGTGGGTGGCCCCTGGGAGCAAATCACCTTAGTGTGCTTCCTGGCCGATTACGATGGGCCAGGTGCAGTTGTGAAGGAACCATGTTCATGATCCTTCAAATCTTGTGAAGCCACAGTGGGGATGAGTCCTCTGAAGAGGCTCTTGGCTTCCAATGGAGCAGCCCTTAGAAGGTCTTTCCTATGGTTAAATAAGACCTTTGAGGAGTCCAGCACAGTGTGATGGTGGAAGAAGTTCCAATGATAAAACCATCGTGACAGAGAGTGAATTCCGGGATGTCTTGATCACAGCTTCCAGCACACATAGTAATGCGGCTGGGTTCAAAGCAGCTTCCTTCAGCATACTAAACGAAGTAGCTGAGAGTAGTCTGCATAGGAAGCTATGGTGACCAGAAGTCGGCCCTTCTGCTCAAAGGTTGAATAGGAAGGCATGCCCAGGCTTCAATTATAATACCCACTTGAGACATCTGCATCTAACTGGAGAGGTTCTTAATGGGTTTTCACTTCGGGAATGTACCCAGTAAGTAGAGGCAGAGACCAAGGTCTCAAAGTAGAGGGAGGGGCAGATCATCCTCTACGCCGTCTAGCACAGGCTGGCCTGTGGAAGAACCTCTATGACATTTCCTCAATCGTTGAGGAATGTAGAAGGAGCAGGAGATCTGGTTGTGGCTGGGTCCCGGAGATCCTTTAAACTGGAAAGGATCTTCTTGGGCTGTGCGCAAGAAGGTTTTGGGCACAAGTTACAGCGTTATCCCAGATCTCTTCCAAATCATCTAAGTGAAAGGAACTGGTGGGACTGATAGGAGGCGACAAAAGAGCTGTTTCAACCTCGATCTCACTGGAGTCAACGAGGGTAGATAAACGCATCATCATCTAGAACACTCCGAGCAGGAGAGTGGCTGGACATCATTATGTCCTTCTACATAGGTGAACTTTGCACCATTTCTTGTACTTGTTCGTCTATGTGTTCTAGATGTTCCAGGATAAAGACGAGACCGCTTGTCTTTCGTGGATGATGCTATGCTTCTGCCTTGTAGGTGAATGCCACCTGACGAGGAGGCGATGGCGGGACACGAGCCGCGGCATCGCCTCTACTCTGGGCCCCACCTCTCATACGGATTCATTGGGATAATAGAAAAGGGGTGATCCCGATCCGATCCCCTTCCCTAGTCTGAACCCTGTGGGCAGACTCCCTGGAGGGTGCAACACGCTACCTTGAAACAGCAGTGCACTTCCTTCTCTGGAAGTGCTTGGTGCGGTGCAACACCTCCCACCTGGAGTGTTCAACACGCTACCTTGAGACAAGCAGTGCACTTCCTTCCTGGTGGAAGGCAGCGACATGCTACTGTTCATGTTTGTCTTCTCCCTTCCCGGGAGGGGTGATCTACTCCTTTTTTCCTGGAACGTTCACTCCCTCCCTTACAGGAGAGGTCTCCTGTCTCCGGACTCTCTATTATTTTTTCTTTTGAGTATTGGTCCCATAGACTCCTGGGACCCGGGAGCTTGAAGAACTAGTCTTCTCGCAGTGTGTGCCCACCTGAGACTCTATAAGAGAAAAAAAAAATTGAGAATTCAGACGATGATGCGGATCAATGTTTCTTCCGCCCTCTATACATACGTCTGGAATTGGCTAGATTGCAGATTTCATTAGTCGTTTGCGAGAGGTACAACGTTTTTCTTACGTGTACACTTGAACACGTGAGGTAGTCTGGGTGAGTATCCAAGGGCCCTTCTTGTGGCCATACTTCCTACAGACTGACCTGACATTGTTCTCTGAAAAGAAAAATGTTTCTGAAAGAGCACAATAATAATAAAAATAATATTGTATTATTCTTCATACGTAAAACTCACCTGTCTGCATGTACCGGGTGTTATACACCTCCAGTATATTTGCACAAGGTAGGCAATTGTTCCCTGAATTAAGAATTTATCTGAAGGAGAACAACAATAATAATAATAATAATAATATATTATTTCCACACGTGAAAACTCGCCTCGCCTGTATATACTGCGTACTATACACACACCAGTTCATCTGACCTCTTTGCATCCACTGCATGCTAATTGCACCCCAGTGGATGTTCAAAGGTAAACAATTGTCTCATTTTACATAAAATAATACAATAATAAAACGTGTAAAACTCAACTTTTATTTCCACACATGGCAAACTCACCCTTTTTGTATATGTCGCGTGCTCTATGCACACCAGTTCACTTCGCTCTGTTTGCATATTCTTTAGCGGTCTATATGCACCACAGTGGAATTTGCCTACAGGTAAACAATATACATATACATGTTACAAGGATTAGGAGTCTAGTTTTCTTGACAAACTTTATTGTTCCCAAGGAAGTACAGCATAGCAATGTGACGCATCACGCGTGGTAAATAAAGATACAATTGATGAATTAGCAAAACAATAATATTTAATTGGTAGAATTATGTGCCTGCTAATTGCGGCGCTATCTCGGTTGTCTATGTCACGTTGTAATGAACACACAAGACTTACCGTGAGCTAAATTGTATCTGAAAAAAAAAAAAAAACACATGGTGTACCCTCACCCCTAAGGACAGAATACACGTGGCAATTTAGAAAGTCTCTTTTCTAGAACAAACACTGACGTAGGGCAGCATAAAAAACATAAGACGAGATGTACAAATGTAACCCAGATTGAATTTTGGTGAAAGAAGGATCCAAACGTGGTTGAAAACCGCAGCAGATAATTTTTCTCAGGTTACGTTCGACAATACAACCATAGGCCATGGCATCCATGAAAAAGATGAATGTTCGCGCAGGCACGGAGAGGTGCACGGGTGTGACGTGTCTTGTTGACAAAATCTCCACTCAAAGTGGGAGGATGTTTTCACATCGAACGGACGAGATTTTTCGACACGAAAAAGTAATAAGCTATATATAATAGTGATAGGGTAATGTATTGCTGCTATTAAACTGGAGTTATTTTGTGCAGAAACAAAACTTGTTACAGATTGATGGATGAATGGACATCATAACAGAATATGCTCCGTCTTATGGTTGGCATATAAAAATTGTATCAGAATATGTTCAGCTATGCTTATTACAAGCAACATCCCATGTAGAGATGTGAAATTGATTGACGAGAGCCATAACTCTTTCCAAAATGGTGTAGATAAGATAAAACTCATAAAAGGAACATCTAGGTCGAAGAGACAATATTCTTACCAAATTCTATCTCTTACCAAATTCTATCAAAATATGTTGACTGGTTCTTGAGCTATTCTGATTGCAAGCAACATTCCAAGTGTCCATGTGAAGACAAGAATATCTTTGAAAATGGGCACAACTCCGTTAAAAATGGAGTAGATGAAACTAAACCTATAAAAGGCACATTTAAGTCTATGAGACAATGTTCATACCAAAATCCATCACAAAACATCTCATGTAAAGATATGAAGTTAATCGTCAAGGGTCATAACTCTATCCAAAATGGAGTTAACGAGACAAAACCCATGAAATGTACATCTGGGTCTATGAGACAATGTTCTTACCAAATTGCATAAAAATATGCTGAATGGTTCTTGAGCTGTGCCTGTGAAAAGCAACATCCCATGTGAAAATATGAAGTTAATTGTCAAGGGTCACAACTCCATCCAAAATGGACTTAACGAGACAAAACCCACAAACGGAACATTAGGCAAATTAGACAATGTAAATACCAAATTGGATCAAAATATACTTAATGATTTTTCAACTGTGCTGGTTACAAGCATCCCATGGAGTTAAGGAGACAAAATCCAAAAAAAAGGCACATCTAAGTCTATGAAACAACATACAAACCAAACTGCATCAGAATATATTGAATGGTTCCTGAGCTATGCTGGTTACATGGATCTGCTGTAATGGATTTAAAATTGATGGAAAAAGGGCAACAACTCCATCAAAACGCAACTTGAAATGCACCATTAAAAGGCACATTTATGACTAACAGTCAATTCACCTACCAAATGGCATCCAGTTTTGTGTAAGGGTTGCCGAGCTTTGGTGGTTACAAGAAGTATGAACAGACCAACATACAGATGGAAAAGGTAATTACTACAGGACTTCCCATCTCAATGTGGAGTCCTAATAAAAGCAATAGAGATAGATATAGATAGAATACATAGTCAGCCTGACAAAATAAAATGACAGATGCAAGGATATATGAATAGATGTTTCTCTATCTGTACACTGTCAATTCCTCAATCAAACTTCTCATGATTGACTCTAAAGATATTGGTCTGGTGTTGTTCAGACACATCAAGAGACACTGCATTATTCATCTCTAGCTGACTGGATGTGATGGTAGCTGATGGCCCTTGAATGGGTATCTTTGGCAGCTGTGTGTTTGTCAACAAAGCATCTCCAACTACGCTGATGATGGAAGACGATTGTGTGTGCGTATGTGTGTGTTTTATGGCTTATCAGAAGAAAAGTGGCTATGTAGTGAAAACCAAAGGTAAAGATCGAAAAATATAAAAATGAATTGCACAAAAATTTATAAATTTATGTCATCAACAGATCCTCAGTACTTAGTATTTTTGTTGTTTGGATGGGGGTCTTATGATATGTATTTACAGCATGTAACTGTACGCCCCTGACACTTTTCTGTGAATACCTGACACATTATTGGTTTGAATGTATGGGCCAAAGGCCTACGTGTATTCCAAATAACATGACACTTTTGTAAATAACTTACACATTATTGGTTTAAATGTATGGACGAAAGGCCTACGTGTATTCCAAATAACATGACACTTTTGTAAATAACTTACACATTATTGGTTTGAATGTATGGGCCAAAGGCCTATGTGTATTCCAAATAACATGACATGTTTGTAAATAACTTACATATTATTGGTTTAAATATATGGGCCAGTGGCCTACATGTATTCCAAACAACATGACACTTTTGTAAATAACTTACACATTATTGGTTTGAATGTATGGGCCAAAGGCCTATGTGTATTCCAAATAACATGACACTTTTGTAAACAACTTACACATTATTGGTTTAAATGTATGTGCTAATGGCCTACATGTATTCCAAATAACATGGAACTTTTGTGAATACTTTACACATTATTGGTTTAAATGTATGGGCCAAAAGCCAACAAGTACTCCAAATAACAAAGTTTTTTTTATAAAAGAATACATGAACGGTTGGACAGATATAATGTAAGTTTATATAGCCACTGACAGGTTATAACTAGCAAGTTTTCTTTTCCCTGGAAAACTGAAACTTAATTTTAATATTTCAACAAGATCTGTATATAACAAGCTAAATTTTCATGTCCCATTGACCTCATTTTAGATGAAGTGTACTGCATTTATTCAGCAGAATCATTTTTGTTTCCGAATGACTGTGTGATTTTGTATTTTATCACATAATCACCATGTTCTTTTTCTTTTAAACAAAAATGACATGATGTTCAAAGAACTGTTCATCATATGCCAGTGTCCAAGAACTACATATTGCCTATTGAGATGAACATAATAATTTTTAAAAAATCACCTTATTTATATTTTCAGTTACCAAACTTACAAAGAACGAAAGACAGATAACCTGACAAACAGAAAGATTAATGGAGTTGGTTGGTTGGTTTTTAATGGCACTTTCAGCACTTTATTTGGCTATATCATGCCAAGGAAATAGCAGCAAAGTACCTTTCCTCAAGGTCACACTAAGGCAGTCAACCCAGCCTGTTGTGAGTGGTAGCGAAACCATAATAAATTGACAGAATAATAGTGATGGAAAAACAGATCAACAAAAAGTGAATGAGAGAGTTTTATTGTTATTTATTAAGGAAATGTAATAGTCCAACCTGTATGTTCTGCCTTCTAGACTCACTGAGTTGCTCTGTTAACTTGACCAATTCTTCCTCCTGAAACTGTATCTGTTTCTTGTATCCCCCTACACTCTCCTCAAGTTGTTGGATGTGTGTATTGGTTCCTGCCTGAATGTTTACTGTCACCTCGCTCTCATAGGAGTCAATTATACTCTTGTAGCCATCTCTCTCCTGTAACAGTAGCAATTATGGGTTATTTAAACTCTTGTAGCCATCTCTCTCCTGTAACAGTAGCAATCAAGGGTTATTTAATCTCTTGTAACCATCTCTCTCCTGTAACAGTAGCAATTAAGGGTTATTTAAACTCTTGTAACCATCTCTCTCCTGTAACAGTAGCAATTAAGGGTTATTTAAACTCTTGTAACCCTCTCCTGTAACAGTAGCAATTAAGGGTTATTTAAACTCTTGTAACCATCTCTCTCCTGTAACAGTAGCAATTAAGGGTTATTTAAACTCTTGGCAAGCATAGTTTTAGTTGCAGCTAATCTAGTTTCTCCCTATGAAGTGTGTATGGACATGAAACAACTGAGTGTGCTAAGTGTACTGAAATTCCCTGGATGGCCTGCAAATCCACTGCTAGTTATAATTACCCGTTAAAGCTTAACGTTGTGAATTCCAAAACAGCCTGTAAGAATTGGGTTTAATGCCTTTTGTAAAGGTTTAGGTATACTATAAAGCATATAATGCATATACTGTTTATGGTGACATTTGTTGTGGACAAAACAAATGCAGTCCTGTGTAAAGTATTGAACAAGAACACCCCCCCCACTCCCCCTACCCCCCCCCCCATCTGTCTGTAGTTCTTGAATGTGCAGTGGTTTTAATGGTCCTGCTAAAATTAAAATAAAAAGTCAGATTATCAGCCAGAATCTGGGATGCAATGACACTTTCCCCCAAAGAAATATTATCCAAGTTGTACCGTCCTAATGAACTTTTAATGCTATGCAGTAAGTTTTCAAGAAAAAAACACAGAAACAAATAAACAAAAACTGTTGCTAGTTTTTCTAAACAGTAGCCACTTGCAAGAAAATTGTATGTTTCCCTAGTTATTCCATTTTCAGCTTGTACTGATGAATAGAAAAATCAGGATTTTAAATGCAAAATAAGAATGTTAAAGTGGAAGCTGAAAATGATAATTCTGAAAAAATCATAATGACTACCATATCTGCCGGCCTATAAGTCGATGTGGAGCAAAAGTCGAATTTGCTAATTTTGTCAATTTTCAATTCTTCATCCATATATAAATCAATGTGGAGTATAAGACGAAGCCAGATCAACACCCTGACTAAGAAGTTTTCACTAGTAACATCCAGTTTCATTAACATTAATGGAAACAGAATGCTATACCAGATTAATTGGGAAAATGATTAAGATGGTATGTACATGTATTATTTATGGGTATTATTTATTGGTACATTGTACGCAACGATATGAACCCCTTTTGTCAAAAAATTAAGTGCAACTTGTATTCTTACAGCAACAGTAACCTCATTATCAAATTATATGTACAATAAAACATAAAAGAACTCCATCAAGACTTGTTGTTTTTAGTGAATGCATGTATGTATGTGTATGTGTGTGTGCATGTGTGTTTGAGAGACGAAACAATGCTATGTCAGTGTGTAACAATGTATGCATTCAGAGCAGTGTTTATTTGTAGCTTTCGGAGAAAGAGAGAGCGAGAGAGAGAGAGGTTACAGGACAACTGTAGTATGTATTGTTGAGTTACCTGATTGTGATCTTACTCATGTACAATTAAAATATCTGAATAAACAGTTCATTCTTGTTTTAATTACAATATCCATTTTCAGAAGAATCACTTGGCTTTGCAGTGTTATTTACATGCTAATTAAATATGCCTATAGCTTTGGCCAGGTCATTCCAGATGACACTAGCAGTAGATGTGATCAATTAGTGAGGCTACCAATTGGGAAATGAGGCTACCCATAGGGTATTGTAATTGATTCTGTAAAACATGTTAATGTATGCAGTACTGTATAATGACCTATAATGCCAGGTGCTTGCTCATGGAAGTTTCTCAACCAGTGACATCTTTTGTTCTTACCGACAGAAGAGTCAGAGCTTTGAATTCAAACCAAAATGCCACCAAACCTGTACATGCACTTACTGATAAAGGGTAATCTTATTTGGTGGGAATATAGAGGTCATTGTACTTGCAAAGAAAACAACACAGCATGCCAAACGGTCATCTTAGGATTTAAACTAAATGGAGTCTATATGGATATAAATATTGTGAATACCGAAAAATAAATTATGTATCTTTGAAACTGAAGGAGTATGGTATGTATTTTTTAAATTTCCATTGACTATTTTATTACTGTTTTCTCTCTTTGACAAAAGCTTCAGCTAAACGGGGAATACATTAAGCAAAATAGCATGAAGGGCTGAAATTTCTCTCTCATATCGGGGCATATTTTATTTCGATCACAAGGTGCAAGAAGATAAATGTGCGACGGAATACCCATGTCCATGTCATGGTTATTCGTTTTCTAACTTATCTATTCTAATACACACATATGTAAGCAAATTTAAACAACATATATTACAAATGCATGCTGTTTTTCCGCAATTACATCTGATGCACATGAATTAATAATGATGATCATGTAAATATTTTGGAATCCTTCTCAATGTCGGGTGCTATATTTTTTCGCACACAATCTCTTCCACAAAATGATAATTATTTTTTTACACATTATTTTTCGTACTTTGAAAAAAAAACATTTATTTTTTCATGTACAAAAAATGACATTTAATACAGTAAATAAATTTCAATGACATAATCCATATACTAGTCAATTCGGAGTATAAGACGAAGCCCAGACTTCCAGGTCAAAAAGTATTGACTTATAGGCCGGCAAATATGGTAGTTAGATATGTTTTATGTTGTGAATAAGCAGATGTGCCTTTGTGACAAGCAGTAGTTTTTTCTGCAGCCTCTTGATAAAGTCTGCCTGCTGCTGGACCTTCTGTTTCTCCCTGGTCAGTTCTGTCTTCAGGTCCAGACACTCTCCCTTCACTATCCTTAGCTCACTTTCACAGCTAGTCACGCTGAAATAGTGTGAGTTAATTTTTTAACTAGATTTGTGTTTGTAAGCCACATATGCAGACCCAAAAATGCAGAAAATTTGACAAATTGCTATAATTGCAAGAAAATCTAATCAGTTCCTCAACATATAATAACAAATACTCCTACTACATTTCACTTGTTGATCTCAAGTGGTTTTTGGTTAATTGTGCTAAGAAGTCGATCTCAAGTGATTTTTGGTTAATTGTGCTAAGAAGTTGATCTCAAGTGGTTTTGGGTTAATTGTGCTAAGAAGTTGATCTCAAGTGGTTTTTGGTTAATTGTGCTAAGAAGTCGATCTCAAGTGGTTTTTGGTTAATTGTGCTAAGAAGTCGATGTCAAGTGGTTTTTGGTTAATTGTGCTAAGAAGTCGATGTCAAGTGTTTTTTGTTTCCTTGTGCTAAGAAGTCGATGTCAAGTGGTTTTTGGTTGATTGTGCTAAGAAGTCGATCTCAAGTGGTTTTTGGTTAATTGTGCTAAGAAGTCGATCTCAAGTGGTTTTTGGTTAATTGTGCTAAGAAGTTGATCTCAAGTGGTTTTTAGTTAATTGTGCTAAGAAGTTTTCTTATTTTGTCAAAAAAAGTCTTTGTACTAAAAGTTCAAAAGTGTGTAAAAATAATTTGACAAGAGTAACAGAAACAGCACAGTATACACCCACCCTGTTTTTAATAGTCTTCTATGTAGGCACTAGTGGGGTATAGTCAACTCTGGAGATTACTGACCAATCGGTCAAAGTATGCGGTCTTGAACTAAACTTAATGTGCAGAAACCATTATTTTCTTATTAGACTTACCATGACAGTGACCTTTGACCATAAGAGCCCAAATTCAACAGGTTTCTTTATTAACCCTAAGTGGACACCAGTCAAAAAGTTTGGTTAAAGAACTTACTTTAAAACGAAAGTTATTATGCATAACCAATTTTCTATGAGCCACAATGACCTTTATCTCTGACCTTTTGACCACAAAATCAACAGGCCTCTTCTCCAAAAACTGTGGTCAAGGTACATGGTCTAAAACTAAAGTTATTATGCAAAAACCATTTTTCTTCTTTTAGTCAGTGACCTTGCCCTTTGACCTTCAACACCAAAAATCAATAGGCTTCTTTCTTACCCAACATGCAAGCCATCCACATACCTTGGTGAAGGTACATGGTCAAGAACTGAAATATTTGTACAGAAAGCTTGAACTTTGACTTTTTTACCCCAAAATCAATCAGCTTCTTCCTTTACCCCAAGTGAAAGTCATCCACAAAGTCTGGTCCAGGTCTGTGAAGTAGAACTAATGATATTGTACCAAAACAACTTTTTTTAAATCACAGTGACCCCGATCTTTGACCTTTTGACCTCAAAATAGTCTTCATCCTTACCCCAAGTGCAAGTCATCCACACAATTTGGTAACTGTTGATGGTGGAGAACTTGAGTTTTTATGTGGAAACTATTTTTCTTCTTTCAGTGACAGTGACCTTTACCTTTAATCTTTTAAGCCCAAAATCAATTGGATTATTCCTTACCCCAAGTGTAAGGCATCTAAAAAGTTTGGTAACTGTAGATGGTAGAGAACTCAAGTTATTGTGCAGAAACAATTTTTCTTCCTTCAGTCAGTGATTTTGACCTTTGACCTTTTGACTCCACAATCAATAGGGTTCTTCTTTGCCCCAATTGCAAGCCATCCACAAAGCTGGTAACTGTAGATGAACAACTTGAGTTGTCGTGCAAAACAAAATTGATAACAGATGGACGGACTGACAACATCATAACATAATATGCTCCGCCTTAAGGCAGACATATAAAAATTGCTTAAATGGCTTGAAACTCTAATCAGGTCATTTATATATACAAACAATTATACCTGCCATATTTCATTTGTTTATCCCAAGTGGTTTTTGTTTAGGTGTGCTGAAAGGTTTTTAAGAAAAAAATCCAATTAGCTAAAAAATAATAAAACCTGTCAATAGTGGCCAACCATGGGAAAAGGCAAAAATGGCCTTTGTACAGGTGACCACTGTACACAGGTTCACCTTTCAAAAATTGTTTTATGAACAAATACCATGCACTGAATATCATTATTATTATTATTATTATTATTATTATTACATTATCAAGATTGTTTCATGTGCATTATTCAACAAAATCCTAAAATATGTGTATACGTTGTACTCCCCCAAATTTATGTTCCACACAAGATTACTGTATCCTGCTCACTTTAATCCATCCTATAAATTAAATCATTACCAACTTAAAATCATCACCGACTTCAAATAATCACTGATTTTAGTTTGTATTGTGCACCATGACAAAATACTAATTTTAATTCTGATTGACAGCTTACATATGACTGTAAAACTAAGGACTGACTCTTTGGCCAGCTAGCTTGTATAAATTAGGCTTGGAAACAGCTGTTCACACTTCAAAAAAAATATCTGGATTAGCCAGTTGTTCAACTCGCTGAGATCAAAAGACAGTTGGCTTATGTGAGAGGTCTGTGATGAACAGGGAAACAAAAGAAGCTGTATATAGCCATTTTTGTGACCCTTGAACCAAAACTTCACCTGCCTTTACATAAAAGTTTTGAGTATTCAATGACCCCTGACCCTAATGAAAGGGATGCAATTTGTATCTCTATTCAAAGATGAACTGTTTTCATCAAAAAAACTTTAATTCACAGGCAAACAGAGGAAGATATTGAACTATATATGTAACACTGGTGATAGCCCGACTACTTTTCCCACCATCCAGCAAATGAGTTGCTTCGACCCTCTCCTGTAAGGATAAAACTGCCTCACTTTCGAACCCAACATATTGACACCTTTGAGTTAGACTGACAGTGTGACTGGAGTACGGTGAGTACAAGCGAGATATGAAATGTTTACACATCTATTCACATGATATACCTTTATCTAAACCAGTGGTTCCCAAACTTTTTTGATCGCAACCCTAAGTACCATCTTTTGCGATCCAAAATGCAGTACCAGTATAGGGTCGCAAGGGTCCTCACAACCCTCATTTGGGTCGTGACCTGGGGTTTGGGAACCGCTGATCTAAACAATGCCTTGTTCATCAAACAAATGTTTAATTTGCATACTTACCGCGGTCACTGTTGATACACTTAATTGACCACCTAAGGCAGGGAGAAACCACTGTTGGTTAGGAAACACCTGGCCACTGACCACAGAAGGCAGATGACCATTACACACCAGACATTTATATAGGAAATTTGATAGGGGGTAATTAAAATGGATGTTGTGACCTGGTGACAGCTATGTACAAGTGACAATTAGGTCATGACTGACTGTATGTACAAAAGCTTTAAAAATTGCTGTAATGGCCTGAAAATCTAATAAGTCATCTCATTCTGACCATGATAAAATGTGCACAATTTAACTGCTCTAACATTTATAACTTTTGTACTATCCTTCTGCTGATTTCCCTGAAAGTCCCTCCTCTGTGGCTGAGGCTGTGTTTGAGGGAAAGTAGTCTCTTTTGGTGACTTGTTTTCAGATTTCCTCAATCTGGCCATTGAAGAGGAGATTAGACGATAATGGCTGCAATCATAAGTTGGTTTTATGGTGATTTTTAAGAAAGGTGTAGGTGAAGAGCAATGCATCTCTTTCCGCCAGAAGTAAGTTAGTAACTGCTGTTATGGCATTGGCCAGGGTGTGCTGGGCAACTCTGTTTAAAATGTGGGTCATTCTAGAAACAGAATTCCACATGTGTCCTGTGGGATTTGGGGTGAGAGATGATAAGCTGTATAAGCTTGTCGGAAGATAGCCACTGATACCAAATCCAACAAAGAACCCAGTGTCACAACATTCCACACCAACTGCCGTGTGTTGCTGAAAGGCTTCCAGTCCATGCATACTAAGTATGGTTTTGTCATCCCCAATGCTGTAATGTATGGGTCGACTGCTGGGGTTTCGATATGAAACACTTGAGTGTGGGTCTTATAGAACCTCCTACTAAAGTTTGTAAACAGCCCAAAAGATCAGTAACTCTACCAGATTGTGGAAGCAATATAAACACCGGTTCATCCTTTTTAATCAATAAGTCAACAGATGCCGGAACTTTAGTCCATGGTTTTTGATGGAGAAGGATGAGGAGGACAAAACTCCAGTGGCAGCAAGCATAAGACTTCCTCAATTGAAGCCCGGAAGGCAGTCTTCTCTCATCATACTGAAATCTAACAAAGATGAGGGAGCCTGAGATCCGGTTTCATTGTCTCTGTAAAAATGTGGCACCGCTGACATCTGTGCTATCTGTGATGTAGCTGGAGAAGAATGAGCAAGGTGGCAGCTCACCATGCTCGCAGAACATCCAGACTGGGATACGGTTACTTCCAAACGATCACTAAGTAAATGCTCCCTTTGAGTGTCAAAGGTTTGAGATGAAGTGAATCGACATCCCATGTGTACTGAGGCACCAAGCTGGGCATCAGGTGCATTGAGTGACTTGTGGCACTATGCAGGTTATGCTAATCCATGAGAGTGACTTTATCACATGGGTTTGGCTAACTGGTCAAAGACCTTTTGTCTTACAATGTACAATCAACTATGGTGGTGACCTGTTGCAATCAGAGCCATATGGCAGAGTCTGGTCATGTCGGAACAGGGCCATTGTAGTTGGCATGATGTTGTCCAGTTCATTAAGTTGGAATGGCGTACAGGATATTTGAACCACATAACTGGTCCGTAATTCTGAAATGCAAGACGGTAACTGAGGTAGTTTGCTTTGATCTTGATCTCATTCGATGGCAGGTGATAAAGGCAATTGGTCATTGAACCCTTGCAGTAATCAGCCTACAGACTCTACCAAGAAAGGTTTATCATGATGAGGCGGTGAGGGAGGAGCCATAGCTGTTGCTGACCGTGATAGCTTAGATTGCTTTATGGTTGATGAACCTTGGGGATTGTGATAACCGTCAAAAAGTAAATCATTCACCGAAGTCTCATCAGCAAGTATACTGATTGCATCTTCGGCCCTCAAAGGTCGCTTCTGCACCTTCCCTTTTTGTGCCCCCAATACTGCAGCCCATTGACTTTCTATCCACAAGGCACATATCTGACATGTATTCGTAGATTGGCAACCGGAGCAAGTTACACATGTAGGATGGTTGTCATTCCCAGGTTTCCAATGTTTACATACCTTACATTTGGTCCTGTCCAGGGTCTAAATCTGTAAAGACAGAAAATACAGCACACAATATATACAGGTGTAACCCAGCATGCATCCTGCTTTATGAACTCCAGGAGTGAACATAAGAGCTACACACTCTGTGACAATATACTTGTGAGAAGGGTGCATGTGGCAGTGGATACAGGTAAAGTATTGAACCATTGCTACTATTACTTACGAAGTGGATGCAATAGTATCAATTCTAATAAAAAGTTACCTGTAGGAAAGGCCAATTGACTGCATATGCAGGTAAAATCACCAAAGCATCACTTATAATAACTACGAAAGTAGATGCTATTATTAGATTATGTATAGAAAACTTACATGTATACATCCGACTGCAGCGGAAATTATACAGCAATTTTATTCAAGTTTTTGATAGCACATAAAATACAGCTACAGCAATGAGAGGGAATGTACTAGCAACCTGTACAGGTACGTACAAGGGCACCTAGGTGTGTGAGGGCAACAAGGTTATTAACTCAAAAATGACAGAAAACTTTGTCATCGACAGAATGGAGCAAGAAAAGTTGGACAATTATAGACGAAGTATACTTTCCTTCGCAGAGAAAACTCCTCCAACTTGCTTTAGGGTAGAAAAACTTCCAGAATACTTGTATGGATTGCGAGGCCTCTCTGTCTGTAGAGAGCGTGCTACTCAACACAAGCGGAAGTAGCAACTTAAGTATTCACTGGAATTGGTGCTAATCCCTGTATCAAGGGGGATCACTCTATCTAACTGCCACCTATGTGGGCAGTCAACTTTTAGCTTCTTAGCTAAAACATTTTAGCCTGGAAGGGCTCTATTTGTGAGGTAGTAGTAGTTCTCCTAAGGTATTATGATCATGTAACGTGTTTGAAGAAGTGAGTAAACAAGGCTCTAGACAGTGGTTCAGATCACACATCAGCAACCATAGTAAGTTCCATGAGGACAAAGGGCCAAGGCTTTCTGTCAAAACAAGTTTAAATTGGCTTGAAGGTAGAAGAGGTCTTTGTTCTGGCCCATGTCCTTCCTTCCATGATGACAAACATGTTTGAAATTGTGATACTGTGGCCCTTGACTGTGATCGAAGCTAACATCTCAACAAAAAAAAAACACAGGAGGAAGTTAATCTCATTAATCAACATATCTGGACTACAATTTTCTGGACACCATATTTTCAAACTTTATAGTAATTTTCAATAGTACATAAAATGTCTGGACATGTACCTATTTTTATGCAGACGGTAAAAAAAATATTAGAGTTGGAATGCAAACAAAGGAATATTTTTATTCATACTCAATAACAGGTGATTTAATAATTATACCCCCTGTTCCGCTAGCCCTCCAAGCCTTTTTTAATATCTTTCTACTAGCTGAGAGGGCCACAGACCAGCAGGTAACCAAATCTTAAGATTCTCTGAGGGATCACCATATTTTTGTCACTGCCATTTTAAACAATTTCTAGTCATGAACTAGCATGTGAAGAAGGGCAAAATAATTTTACTTTCAATAAGTCGAGTCCAACTACAAAAAACACAGACATTAATCTACAGTCACATTATGTGCCAGCAGAACTGGATCTATGCAGTTTGTTAGGAGTAATCAGTAGAACAAACAACATAGACTCTGATCTGCTGGCGCATTATGCGACAGCAGATCAGGGTCTATGTTGTTTTGCAGTTGGACTCAACTTATAAGCAAGTATAACCGATATTTGAAACAAAACAAACACTAAATAAATAATGCATGGTATTGCTAGCCTTGGTATATTAGTAAACAGATGATCAATTCAACCCTGATAAATACACTTACATATTTATTGTTTAGTTACAGAAACTTATAGTCATTAGAAAATTAAAGTGAAAGAGAACTGATAATTAAGTTTCAAACTGAAAGAAAAAAATATCAATCTGATGAAAGACTAAACAATGCTTTTTAATCCCTTGACTCTACTGACCGGGGGCATATAGTGTTTCTATTATCTGTGCATCGATCCGACTGTGCATCTGTGGTAAATTTAGGTTAAAATTTAAGTTAAAAACAGAGTAACTACTTTGATTTTGCTCTCCACTCAGCAGGCTGAGTGTCTTCAAGTTTTCTCTTTTCCAAGCCACTACCAGTCCTTCACACTTTTCTATCCAACAACTGTCTTTTCTCGATTATCCATCTCTTACATGGTCCATCTCTTTTCTTAAATGTTCAGACTTCCATGTAGCTATTTCAATCATCATTTGTGCTACACCTGCCCCCCCCCCAATACTTCCTGTTTCAATTGCTTTTCTTATCTTACTGTTCTCTTCTTACAGCAATTCCTCTGTGCTTAGCAATTTTGTCTCAAGCTCTAATTCTTTCCATTACAATTCTTCTTCTTTCTATGAGGAACTTGTTTTCCTAATTTCCTTCTCTTCATCTTGTACCCTCTTCTTTCCAAGCCTAACCTTTTCTTTTTCTTTCCTTTGTTTTTCAGTTTCAGATTTTTCCTCCTCCAACCTATGCTTTTAGTTGCTGTGGGCCATTCTTGAATACCCTGACACCTCCCTGTTTAGTGGAATTTTCTCTGACTGGCTGTATTCAGGATCACAAAACTTCACAGCATCCTTCACTATTTCTCATCCCATTCACTGTTTTCTCCCAAATGCTATTACTCTCCTTTGTTAACCACATTGATGTTCACTGACAGATTCCTTTTCACATCTGTACAGCAATGATGTAGTACCACAGAGACAGACTCCTTTCCACATCAGCACTGCCACAAGGTAATACCAAAGCTCCCTTAACAAGCACTGAAAGAAATTTGTACTTCAACCTACCTCTGTCCTGTTTCTTTGAGAACATCTGTTTCATATACACTCCATTCTTTAATAACTCCATTCTTTAATAATGTTAGTAACAATGTTCTCTTCCAGGTATAGGTGCCTTGCTAAACCATCTGCTTCTGTTACAGAATCTTTATCCAGTCTTTTAACTGGAGATAAAGAAGCCAGTGCTACAATCAACTTGTCTTGTAGAATGAAGGGATTTCCAGAATCTCTCTGTGCTGTTACTCTGTCTTCAACTTCTGAAGTTCCTTCCTTGCTTCTCCAATAACAATATCTTCATCACTCAGATGGGTTTTTTAAAGCTGATTTCAGGACCTTTCAGATCTACTGGTGCAGTGGCATTCACAACATCTGCATTGACACACTGCCTCAAAATGGTGTACATCAACTTTGTCATTCTACTGTACAAAACGTGTACCATTGGTAAATCTGTCTGAAACTCACTGTGGAAATTCTCAAATTGTGGTATTAGTAACAGTAAAAATAACTTTTTGACTTCCATGTGAGGTCATCTCTCTGCTTATCCTATACTCTTGAAGGTGATAATCCTTTGCATTGTCTTTAAATCCTTCTCCAAAAAAGTTACATACTCTAGAATCGTTGTCCATTGCTTAACTATATGCTGTAGTGCTGGACCAATGCTCAGCCAGTGAACTAGTGTGTGCATGACAAAGACTTCCTCTGGAAGACAAAGAAATAACTGTATACGTATGTAATCCTCTCTCCTACTTGCTGAGATCTTGAACAATCCACATGTCTATAGCTAGTTCTTCTATTTCCTGTCTGTATTAAGGTATGCCCTTACTAAAGCCATCGTGCATAGTGTGAAATTGCATGTAGCTATATCAACAAGACCTTTCCATTCAGAGTTAGCATCTTTCAAAAGCCTGGATACTTCTCTGAAAATTGTTTTGTTCACATTTGGTCTATCACTTCCTAATACAATTAGTGATTCCACAGGCAGGGAATCGTCCTGCAAGGATTCAACAATAGCTTTGGCAAATGACTTCCAATATGATGCAGCAAAAAACAATGCCTTGTAAAACCTGCACCAGTCTTCATCATGTGTTGGGGACCAATATCTGATCAAAACTCCATTTGCTTTTTCACATGTGCCTGATTTGTCTCATCATACTGTAATAAGAAGTAGTTATCTGAATTTCTGACATGAGACACCAAAGCAGCAGAAAAGGCTTACCCAAGGTCATCTGATAGGAGAGTTTTATTCTACTCATACTAAAACACTCTGCTACTGGATATATGAACATTACTTTTGAAAGTCTCGGCAATACCATCACTGGCTCTGAAATTAATGTTGAATTATGCACATTTCACTGCCAAGATTACTTCAACATGCATAACTTCTTCTGCTGATAATGTGTAGGTTAAAAATTGATGGTCCTGCTTTTTTACTTCATGGTCTCACTCATTTACTCGATGGTCCTGCCCTTTCACCATCTTCAAGTTTACCTTTAGTCACCGGTGCTTTGAATATTACTTTGGTCTGACTTAAAGATAGGATGGATTTATTAAGTTTCTTTTGAAGATTTCCCTTTGCATATTAGAGAATTTGCCACTATTGTCACGCCTTATTGAAGTCTTGGAGATGGTGCACAGTGCATGATATATGTCACTACCCTTTGCTCATGACTTCAGTTCATGAACATTTTCATCTGTTTCAGACAACCAGCATTCATTAAAACTGGTTCAATCCCCTTTGACCTCTCTTCCAAAGGGTTTGTTTACTTTTCATTAGGTATAGTTACCTGAAAATACATGTCACAAGTACATCAGTACACTCTGCACCTTTATTTTTATTTTTGCTGTAAAAATCACTTCCATAGATGAACATATCACTCCTTGGTTTAAAAAAAATGCTTCAATAATGAAGTGAGAAATCTCTCTTTGTTTAAAGCAATGGATGCAAGAAACTATTAAGATTCACAATGCTTTAAAATATTTCAATATGTAAACAGTGGTTAAGGGCAAGTTTTCAAAAGTGTTATATAGTTCTAAACACAATGGGTACTGACACTTTGTGTGAATACATACAGCTTATGTTGTTGAATATTATCAGCTTATATTGTTGGATATTATTCAGTAACAGAAGTAGTAGTAGTAGCAGCCATTCATTATTATTTTTAATCTTATAAAATATCCGACAACTGTTAAGTGGCTGGTCTGGGCTGGGCAGGGGTACCACACCTGAGAGAAATACAATACATAAAGAAAAGTGCACATAAATTAAGAAAATAGAATTATTAGCTTTGACAGACAGAAAACAAAATGCTGAATATGCTTCTCTTGTACTTTTCTTTTCAGTGTTGTATTTCTTGCTTACCCAAATCTTTGAAATATAGAAATGCCTAGAGATTATAGGAAAATATATCATTCCTCTAAAAATACAGGAAAATAAAGCACACTTGATGCAATGCTAATGGAGGCAAATTGTTCGCTGTGAGTTGTGTCCTGTCTTAGTGCAGGAGGGTATCCTGGTAGTTGAGGAAAGGAGAGGCTGTGTTGTTGCAATTCCAATGCAACATACAACTTCAGCCTCAACTTCAGCTAGCTAGATGGGTGGTCAGAAGGACCCTGTCTGATCAATCAGTTATTCATGCCAAGCTTCAGAGACTATGTTAATGACAGATTCCGTTTTACTGATCTCAAGTCTTTTGAAAGTCACTATTGTGATGAAGGAAACATATACCAGTGATACCGCCAGGGATTAGCTGGAGAGGGGGCGCTTCCCCCTTGGCTTCTAAAATGAGGAGGAATCAGGAAAATTATAGGGTGATATAAATCTTACACTAAACACCTGAACACATACTATTCCTTTTTCCCTTCCATGTATCCAGTACTCTGATGAAATTGAAATCTTCATATGAACCAACCTGTAGCTGTAGTAGCAATATTTTCTTGACATTTTCATAAAAAAGTTAATCTGTTTCTTGATTGCAGTGTGAAGGTTAGTCTGTGCAGTGGAACCCTTCTCACAATCAGCAGTTTGGAGAGGCATGTGCATGGCTAGCTTTTCTAGTTTTAACACGACCACAACCACTGAAATTCTGACTTGAATTTTTTTTTCTTGTTTCTTGGGGATTCAACACATGCAGTCCAAATCTGAGCCAACTCCCATCCTGAGAAACTTCAATTGTTTTTGTCTGATCTGAGGTCTCCAGAAATGCATCCAGGTATTAACAATCTCAAACTTATTAATGACATGTTCAGCATCCTGATCCAAGTCAGAAGTTTCAGTAGAGGGAACTTTAAAGCAATCCCTTATCAACTTACAACCAGCCAGTCTTGAGCACACCTGAATGGATTTCTGGTTATGTGCAGTCAGGGAGTGTGAAAGACGCATGGAAAAGGCTGCCTGACACACAAAAAACACCTTGGTGATCAAGACAAAGGCAGACAACTTTACACAGAGCAAAACACACAGTCAGACTTCATTTAGACTATTTTCTGCCTCATTGATTTTTATTTGTAGGAGTTCAGGTTTCACTGCATGAATTCTCCCTTATAGCTATTTTCAAATTGCGTGTCAGTCTATTTTGCACGATTAGCAAAACTGCCCAGCAGCATCACTGTATGCTGTTGCATTATGAAACCATATTATGGGCATGGTCTCTGAGAGTGATGGCAAGGGTCATTCAAGTAAGGATCTATTTTACTTAAGTATATCACCCTAGGGTGTAGCACTGACATGAGAACACAATGAATCAGCAGTTATCTCTTGTTGGACTCTGAAGTGGTTGGGGAGCATGGGTGATGATGTAATTGTGTTCCATTGTAGGAAAACACAACAAAACCACACCCAAACGTGGGAGTCTTGGTTTCAAAAGAATCAGGAACAATTTATCCAGCAACTCATCAGAAGAAATTGTTTTAAGTCAAGGAAATTGGTTTTGATTTCTCACTAATGAATCAACTGATGAGACTCAGAAGCAGATTAAGCTCTCAACATTTGAGAAAGCAAAACAATGGCATATACAAGCAAATCAGTCATGCACTGCGCTAAGCTTAAAGTGAAGTGGATACTCTGAATTAAGATAAATGCTAGAGAAAAGTACAGAAATAATCTTATTAATAGGAATAAATTATCAATTACAGTCAAACCGGTGTTCAGCGGTCACCCATGGGAAAGGGCAAAAGTGGCCTTTGAAGACAGGTGACCTCTGAAGGCAGGTTCAGCTCTCAAACTTGGTTCATGACAAATACATGTACTAATAGCATTAGCATTATTATTATTATTATTAGTAGTAGTAGTATGCTATCAAGATACATATATTTAGTTTAGCTAATTAGCAAAACGAAAAAAAAATTAATAAAATAAAAAGTTCCACTTTAATCCAACATGTACATTAAATCATCACTTATGAGTAGAAACGGCGTCTAAATAAAGTTACTAATTGACAGCTTACTTGTGACTGTCAAACACAGGACTGACTTTTTGTTTGGCCAGCTGGTATAATTAGAAATGAAAACAAATGTTCACACTTCAAACAATTTATGGATTAGGCAGTTGCTCAAACTCACAGAGATCAAAAGACAGTCGGCTTTTGTACGAGATCTTTGATGATTAGGGAATGTAAAGAAGCTTCCTGCGGCTATTGTTAGTAGCATATAAACCACAAGGGATATCACAAAGTGCAGTGTACATGTATTTCTACTCATTTGGTGTGATTGTATGTAATCTCCTACACTCCGGATTAACGTTGTTCTCAAAATAGGCCATAATGTCTCGCTTACGCTTAATAATCCCTTGGATCTGAGTTCAACTGACTCCCAATTCTGCTGCAACTACACAACTACTTTGTCCACCATCCAGGAAACAAATTGCTTCAGTTCTCTCATGTAAGGACAAAAACCATTTTGCTTGTGAAGCCGACATGTTGACACCTTTGAGTTTGACTGACAGTGTGATTGGAGTTGGGTAAGTACAATCGAGATATAAAATGCTTAAACATCAATTCACATGATATACCTTTATCTAAACAATCCCTTGCACATCAAACAAAAGAAGTGTTTAATTTGCATACTTGGAGCGGTCACTGCTGCTGGAGACACCAGTGACCACTTAACGCAGGGTGAAACCATGGTTTGGTTAAGAAACACCTGGCTGCTGACTGCTGAAAGCAGGTGACCATTAAATATTGGTCATTTATATAGGAAATTTGCCAAGGGGAAATTAAAATGACCGCTCAATACAGGTGACCGCTGAACACAGGTGACTGTACTAGATATAACTTACAAAAAGGTCGAGTACTGAAATAAATAGTAAGTACTGCTGACCATTAGGGTAGGCAATGAAGTTGATAACTTAAGTGCAAAATTTGTGTCTACCATAATAACAGGGTGAGACTCGGCAAGAAAATAGATGGAGCATAATTCCCTGTGATGAGAAGGGATCATAATTCCCTGCGATGAGAAGTGATCATTCAAACTGTTAAAAAAACTCACAAAATGGAAGGTACTAACAAGGCCTCTTGTGAGAGTGTGCTGACCAGGCACAAGCAAAGTGGGTGCTGATGACTGATGGGATTTGGCACCAATCCCTCTATACAAGGAGAAACCACTCTCACCTGACTCAGACATGATTTTGGTCCTTTATTTTAAAAAACTGAAAATGTGTATGGGGGTTTGGGGGTTCTCCCTCAGAGGGGTCTCAAGGGCCAAAAATGCATATTAGACTCTGCAAGCATACAAAAGTGCTCCTGGTGGTCCTTATTATCATAATGTTTTGCAAAGTTGTTACTTCATTCCAACAAAAAATCATTTGAAAAAATAACAATCTTACCCAACTTTAAACAATACTTGAAGAATTTCACAACGTTCATTGTCACATCAACTTGTTCACCAATAATAATATTAGTGCTGAAGGTATTACATGTGCATGTCAGTGTTCACACAATAATTCAGTCACAATAATTTGTTAATTTTTGCAGCACATATTATATCACTTTTCTCTTTTCATAACAAATCTGTAAAAAAAGCCAAAACAAATACATTAGCTATATACAAATATTTCACATAAATTCATGTCTCTTCCCCCACTGGACACAACCTGTTGATACTGATGTGCTAGTCTTTCTCTTTTTGCAGCCTTGGCAAAGATTTCTTTTGCTTTCCTTGTTGTAACCACTGATTTTGTTGGGGTTTTTCTGCTTGATTTTCAATTTTTTCTTTTCATTCTCAACACGAGTTATTTTCCATTAAAGCTCCTCCTTGTATTGTTGACATGCAGTTCGCATATTCTGACACAGGGTTACATCTGCTCTCTCATGATAGAAATCTTCTTTCTTAAAATACTGTATTGCACTTTTTCCTGATGCCTTTAGACCATATT
Source organism: Margaritifera margaritifera (assembly GCA_029931535.1). Lineage (NCBI taxonomy): Eukaryota > Metazoa > Mollusca > Bivalvia > Unionida > Margaritiferidae > Margaritifera > Margaritifera margaritifera. The sequence goes on along the minus strand of JAQPZY010001698.1, from coordinate 1,300,716 downwards.
TGATGTTCTTTACCAAGTTGTAGGTTTCTCTGTTTATCATCCCTGATTTGGAATCAATAATATCATTCATAACATTGAGGGATGACTCGACTTGTGGGCTATGAAAACAACTCAGTACAGACATGACTATCTTTGATAGACATGGGTATCTGGCAACAATATCATCACTTCCCCACCAGTGATCCATATGTTGTCCCTCCTTAAATTCTGGAAGGGAATCGGTTTGAAATCTTCTAATTTACAAATCATACTGGTCCAAATCCTTCTCATTTAACACGTTAGAAGCTAGAGCTGTCCTTATCCTAAAAAACCCAGCTTTCTCTGCAAAAAATATAGAATAAAGAATACATACCACAAAGGCTGTAATTTGTGCTTCTAAGTTTCAATCTGTCTGTATGCAGCTTCTTTTGGAGATGCTGCTCCAAACTCTTCCAGCCGCAATTGGAGTAGTTCAAATCTTTCTGGCAAAGATTGCAAAATACTAGTCCCTGGCATTGTTTTCTTACAAATTGACCAACTATGTTCCCATCTACTTTGCGTTCAAGTCATTCCCATTTCCACACATTTTTCAAACCTTTATTCAAACTTTTTTGTCTGTGTCTCTATCTATAAATTGAGATGCCATGTTTTGTAAGCATGCTTCTTTCTTTCCATTTCCATCAGTTTCCATTACGCAAAGATTCATTGAACGAGTAGAAACTTCTGACCAATTAGAATGCTCATTACAACGATCATCTGTTAAATAACATGCAGAATAAATACTATTACAAGGATCACTGTGGAATGGGACTGGACAGCCATTATTTAAAATCCGGATCGTAGATGATATAAAAAATGGACCATAAAGAAGAAAATCAGATTCAGGTCTGGAGAAAAGTGGAATTCTGCTTTAAACCGGAAAAAAATCATCACTGCAGTGACTTCAATCTTGGCAAGCAGACTTTTTAGCAAGCCAAGAGATGTGGTTAATATCTTTTCTACCTTGGGAAGGCTGGATTTGCGAGGTAGTGGATGTACTCCGAACATATTATGATCAAGTAATGTATTTGAAGAAATGTGTTCATGGAACATGGATCCCCAACCTGAAGTGTGACAGACAAACGGACAAGGGTAAAACAATATGCATTATCACTGTCATGGTGGTGCATGAAATTTTTAACCAACACCTTAAGAAAACTGTTGACAATGATGCCGTAACTACTGCTGGTGCCAGAAAATTGACTTTCTTTCCACTGACATCAGCTCAACAAATAAATTGCAATTTAGCTCCTTCTCCTTGGTCAAAAAAAGTTATGGTTTACATGCATTAAGCCATGGACACATTTTGGATGTCATATGTATGGATAGTAAAAAAAAAGAATACACTGTACTATGTGGCTAAAACACAGAGTTACATAAATTTGAGATATTTACCAAACAGTAAAAAGGGCTATGAATAAAACTAACAAGAGGCCTAAGTGGCCCTGAGCTTGCTCACCAACTCACATCTGTCTAACATCCAAATGTAAGAGCAGATGGCCAAGAAATCTGAGTTAGTAGAGTGTTTTCTGTTGAAATTCTTCTAATGCTGTTGATTCCATATGATATGAAAACAACAGTTTCAAGGTTTCTTACATACTTAATGGCACATCAGCATTATTTGTCCAATATTTAAAGGAGCATATGCCAGTACACTTTATCTCAAAGTTCTCTTCAGTGGTCTTTACCATCAAGTTATATAAATGTTTTGCTACTTTGTGTAATGGCAGCCATATCTGATGGTGGAAAGGCATAATTTGTATAGATCTGAAAGGCCTTCAAGCTATGACACTTTCTGTCAAATTTGGTCAAATTTTGTTAAGTGGTTATCTCAACATTGTTTAAGGCTGTACTATTTTTAGTAACAGCAGTCATATTTCTTGACAGATTGCCATCATTTGTACAAACTTAAAAGAATTTGATGAAAAAATATTATTCTATAAAATTTCAGGAATCATTTGAAGGATTTTTTATTTTAGTAATGGTAGCCATATTTCATAACAGACTGGCATATTTCATATAAATTTAAAAGCCTTTAATACAAGAATGCTTTCTATCAAATTTGGTCAAATTCTGCTGAGCAGTATCTGAGATGAAGTCATTTTAAGTTTTATTTCTTTCTAATTTTAGTAATGGTGGCCATATTTGATTGTGGAATGACATCATTTGTATAAACTTCAAAGCCATTTAGGCCAGAATGCTTTCTGTAAAGTTTGGTAAAATTCTGTTGAGCAGTGTTTTAGAAGTAGTCGTTTAAATGTCGTTCTATTTTAGTAATGGTGGTAATATTTGATAGTGGATTGGCATCATTTGTAAAAATGTGAAAGCCCTCTAATCCAGAATGCTTTCTGTCAAATTTGATCAAATTCTTTTTAGATGTTTTTGTGAAGAATTCATTTAAAGCTTCTTCTATTTTAAAAATGGCAGCCATATTTAAATGGTGGAATGGCTTCATTTGTGAAAATATTAAGCCCTTTATGCCAGGATGATTTGATAAAATTCTGTTGAGAGGTTTTTGAGAAGTCATTTAAAAGTTTTTCTATTTTTCGTAATGGTAGCCATATTTGAGGGTGGATCAGTATCATTTAAAAAAATGTAAAAGGTCTTCATGTCGGGATCCTTTCTGTCAAATTTTGGTGAAATTCTATTCAGCAGTTCTGGAGAAGAACTCATCAAGCTTGAAAATTAGGTCACAGTGATCGACTTTAGTATAGTCAAGTAACTCTCTTTGAGATGCATCCACGGACCAATTTTCATGTGTAGGTGAAATACAGCCTAATATATTGAGGGTGTAACTAACAGATAGCTGAAATACAAAAGTCACTCAAGCATGAAATTACATTACAATGACCTAATTTTGGTATGGTTGTGTTACCCTCCATGAGATGCCTACACATGCCAAGTTTCACAAGTGTAGGTAAAAAAAGGGTCAAATATATTGATGGTGTAACAAATGGATAGCTGAAAACACAAAAGTTATTCAGCCATAAAAATTAGGTCGCAATGACCTAATTTTTATATGATAGAATTGCTCACCTTGATAGGCATCCACATTGCAATATTCATAAGTGTAGGTAAAATAGGTCTAAGATGTTGAGAATGTAATGAACAGATAGCTAAAAATATAAATGTCCCTCAAGTGTGAATATATGGTCATATTAACCTAGTTTTGGTATGGTTGAGTGACTCTTGTTAAGATGCATTAACATACCAGTTTTCATGAATGTAGATGAAATAGGGTCCAAGATACTGATGAGAATTACTTTCTATTAGATGCAATCACATACCATTTTCACGAGTGTTCCTGAAAAAGGGTTCGAAATACTGAGGGTATGACAAACAGAAAGTTGAAACTATAAAAGTCACTCAAGCATGAAAATTTGGTCACAGTGACCTAATTTTGATATGGCTGAGTTACTTTTATTGAGATGTATCCACATAACAATTTTAATGAGTGTATGTGAAGAAGGGCCTAAGATATTAAGGGTGTAATGAATGAATGTTAAAAAAAAGTCACTCAAACATATAAATTAGATTGCACCTAGTTTTGGTATGGTTGAGTTACTTTCATCCCGATGTATATACATACCAGTTTTCAAGAGTGTAGGTGAAATAGAGTCCAAGACATTAAGGGTGTAATGAATGAATAGCTGAAACTACAAAAGTCACTCAAGCACATAAATTAGATCACACTGACCTAGTTTGGGTAAAATGCATTCACCCACCAATTTTCATAAGTGTCGGCAAAACAAGGATCTGATATATTAAAGGGGTAACAAAATACTGAGAGGGTAACAAATGAATGAACAAAGAAATGAACACATGAACAAATGGGCAACATGCTATACCCCTCCAAATTTTGTTGGCGAGGGGATAATCAACAGGAATGTGGCCTGGACATGCAACTATAATTACCTGGATTGCATCTGTCCCTGTTTTGCCAGCATTAGGGCCTCTGTTCTCTGTAACTCTGCTATTCTCTTACTCATTTGTTCTGGAGACCTGAAGTCAGAGAAATACTATAAAAAAAATAAGTGTTTGGTAAAATATTTCTTTATGCTAAAATTATCTATTTGCTTCCCAATGAAACCAATTTTCAGTCAAAGTTTTTAATGTATTCTCTAACTTAGCTTCAACTCAGAATGCATGCTTCTGATTAGTTAACATCAAATTAGTGACTTATCAGATATCAGAATATTTTACAGGAGTTTGAGGCCATCTTTGGGCAACCGGTCTGGGATTTTCGCCCAAACACAAAGTACACGTTTTTAGATGTTCCTGAGTGTGATCACTGTAACAACTAAAGCTGATCCTGGAACAAAAAACAAGGCACATCAACACTTGTCATGTTCCAACGTCTTTTTCTTGTCCACTTGTGCTTTATAGGTGGTGTGAGTTCTTAACCTAATAACACTTAACCAGAGAACAAGGTTCTTGATGTTAGAACGAGAAGAACCACAAGAACATTGTTCTTGTGTCTCCCCCAAAGACACCCCAAGTAAGAGCGTATGAAGCTGCTACTTTTACATGCTGCTAAACACTACACATTTTCATGAATCTTATACTGATTGGAAAAAAATAAACATATCAACATTTTGAAGCATCCATCTGTTATATGTGCAACTTTTACTGTCCCATACAAAATATGCATAAAAAGATGCAGATATCCAACATTAAGCTCAATCAATTCTCTTTTAAAGGTGGGACTCATTAAGGAATTATCAAGAAAACAAAATGAATTTCAACTATTCTCTAACAGGTGGGATCAAATAACTATGCAACTACCTCCTAACTGCATGGAATTACATGTAGGTAAGGACAATCACAATGATACAATTCAGAACCCAGTTTCATTAAACATCTTAAATTTTTTCCCTCAAATTTAGATTTTTGAATATTTTTTGCAGTGCTTGGTTGGTAACAATGATTTTTCACAGAACATACAGCTAAGGAGCCTTGACTTATCTCTGAGGAAATTTTTAAGATTTCCTCAAATTTGAGGAATTCCTGAACCCTTTTTTCAAGAATAAAAAGGTTTCATGTGTTACATTTAAAACTAAAAAGTAAGTTTGAATTCTTTCTACTATCTCTGCCTCTGACAAAATTACTGATATTGTCTGAAGTATCGAAAATAAGATAATGTAAAATCTCAATATGAGGAGAAATTTTGATAATTTTTTTGTGTAACTGGGGTCAGGTCACTGTATGGAGCTGCTGCAGTACAAGATTTAGGATGAACATGAAACTAATAAAATCCCTGCTGGCCTATCTAAAACAAATCCAAATTGACAGAATATTTCACATGGACCTTTTGAACAGTAATAACTATAAAATGTGTTCATGGAATATGAATTTCCCACAAAATTACCTGAAACACTGACCTAAGCACATAACTTGTGCAAATGGACAGATGGATGGACATAACGATGTATGTTTGAATGGAGAGTCAGACAGAGAAAGGGTAACAATAAATGCCCAAACCAAATTCAATGTGGAGCATAATAAACTGGCAGTGTTTCAACCAGTTGTGACAATAAAGGGACCAAACGGCACCCTTCATTTGAAAAGTTGGGTCAGTGGTGTTATCATAACAGGTCTACCTCAAAATAAAATGAGATATCATTTACAGTCTATTTTACTTATTATTTACATGAAAAACCAAATAAATAACCATCTTTACATTAGGATTCTCCTCTCTGATGCCTCCAATCATACTCTAACTGCGTGGGAGAAGTCAAAGTCTACAATTTTATGCCCTTCTATTATAGTTATCAGTCTTTGCAAAAGTTTCAGCTTTCAAATGATTTTTTGAGGGTATGATAATGTTCTTCTTTTTTTTTTGCTACTGTGGTATCCAATTCTTTGTCGGAAGTTTCACTTTCTGTTTGACTTTCATCGTCTTTTTCTGTGGGTTTTACCAGCTTGTTCGCTAGAGTCATCATATCTGTAGTAATGTTTATTGCTTTAAAAATCTGAGCGTTACTGGGGTAAAGAAATCAGTTATCCATGGTTCCATATCAGTCTTAGCAAAACTTCTGTAAGTTTTTACAAATGATAAATGGCACTACATATCTGTGACTGGAAGCACATGCTTATGAAAATCATGGAGACTACACATTTTTCTTTTGGTTAAAAATATTAATAAAATAGGAGTGGAAGTTAACTTAATACGTTACTTGAATTTGTTTCATATTTTGTCATCAAGATGTTATGAGGTACAAAAGCTGCAAACAATAACATCCAACACAAAGTAGATTCACAAGTAATTTTAATCTTCACACAAGCTATGGCTCAAGACGACTGCACCTTACACAGAACAGATCGGTCTTTTTACACCAGGGCAATAGTTTATCAAAACTACAGAATAGAGACAAAGTCAGGGTTCATTAACAATATCAATTCTTGCCTTTACAGTGACGACAGGACACAGACCCAAATCCCAAGGGTCAGTCTGATAATCAGAATCAGATGTGTGAACTATGTAGAACTTGTTTCTAACATTACCATATGTGACCGCTTAAAGTCTTTTAATCTAACACTACCCTATACATCCATACCGCTTGTCTTAATGATAATCAATATTTATTTAATAACTTGGTGGGAAATGTTAGTCATTAATATGACAGTAACATGAGACTATTGCAATTCGGTCCCATGCCAAGCTTATTCTCTCACCAAGAAATATTATGGAATATACTGAGTATATGACTATTTCAGGACAATTCTGAGCTTTGCCATGTATGGGATTAGGAGAATAGGGAGAGCCAAGCATAGCAACCTGCACAATCAAAAATGATTGATTGATGAATTTTGTTCATTTTCATAAAACAATAATTGGAGTATTTGGGACATTTAATGATTGGTTGGCACATCTGTATCAGATTAAAGGCAAATGTGCCTTGTTCTTTTTTTTTTTTGCACCACTTTTGCCACATTAAATCTCTTTTTTTGCGTGACTTGGTGTCTATTTTGTGTAAATTCCACAAGGGCATGTCATGGCTGAAACACTGAACTGGCATTACACTAAAAAAGCATAAACTATAGTTTGCAGTGTCTTTTTTTTCTTTTTTTTTCTACAATATTTAGGCCTTACGTTCTTTAATACTGTATTATAAAAATTTCTAAAATAAGACAGAAATATCAAGATGTTATAGCTATTAAAAAAATATCCTGTTGATTTGCAGCTGAATAAACTTTATATTACCCATTCCTTTCAACTTACTGCACTTTGGATTTTCCTTTTTCAGCATTTTCCCACTTTTCCAGTCTTAACTTCATGTCCTGATTCAATGAAAATATAACATGTAAAATTAGGGCAGTTTAATAAGAATTCACCAGAAATGAGTTCAATGTCTTTTCCTTGACTAGAGATTGAAGTCTGAACTGTAAACAAGTAGCTCAAAAATCATTAAGTATTGCTATGGAATAAATTAATTGAAAATATACAGCACTGGGTCCACTTAGGTTCTAAGTTTATGCCATAAGGTCAAATGTTACTTTTGAAGAAATTCAAAGTATTGAGAGTACTGATGGCTGCGAGAGTAGAGGTGATACTAATTGATAAAAGATCAGATGGAAGAACATAACTCCCGAGATACTGATATTCATTGTCCCTTTTATTATGGTACATATACTGTATCAAACAATCTTTATAATATTTTTCTACATTTTCTTTTCTTTATGTGTAACTAGAGAGCTTGAATTAAATTTAAAACATCATTTGAGAAATTATTGTGATTTCCTTTTATAAGCATTTTCTACTATTGTTTCAAGTACATATTACAATCAGTGGAACAATATCCAAGGGAGACTACAATAATCACTTGTCTAAATTTGAGTTGTCTCCCTTGACATAAAAAGCAGTGAATCTATACATTGTTGCTAATTTTAGTAATACCATAAGTTTGCTACTATTCTTAGTAATACAAACCAGTGTTCCAGCTAAGTATAAATAGTGTGGCACTATGGCGTGTCCGAATTTTTTATTTATTGCCCCAGTCAAATTTATCAACACCCCCTACCAACTTTCTGGATGCCTTTGTTAAATTTCCAATCACCCCGATTATTCACTTCCGACCTTTCATTCTGTTCTGGCACTATGCTCTTGGCTGGTCTTGCCACAGTTGTTCCCTTGCTTAAGGTCTCACTGGATAGTTTCATATATTTTAACACCCCCTCCCAATTTTTAAGGTAGAGAGCATGAACCTAATAAGCATGAACCTTGTGTTTACAAATTCACACAGAAACTAAATGTAAGTTGGTTTACATTTACTTTGAATAAGGCATGGAATTGGTTTGATTTATTTGGTGACAACTTTTGACAGTTAAACTAGCACAAGAGATCAAATGTGTAACTTAGGCTTCAAATGAATGACGAACTTGGTTTGATGTTGTTGCTGTTCGTCCTTCGAGTTTGAAGATGACCATGACATCACTAACTGGTTTGGTTTCTTTGCGTACTGAGTGGCTGATCAGGCCAATTTGTGCTCTGAACTGTCTGTGGCACACTGGACAGGAGATGCCGTCTGGGGTTGCTTGATCAATAGAGGACATGCTGCAGTTTCACGCTGCTCGTACTTCTGCACTGCCTCTGCAATTCTCCTCAGTTCAAAGTCTGTAGTTCCAGTTTGGATGAGACTGCGCCAGGTGGAGTAATTCTGTGCAAGATCTTCCCAAGTTTCAGGGTTAATGTTGAAATGTTTCAAGGATGACTTGAGGAAACCTTTGAAATGTTTCTTCTGACCACTGTAAGATCACTTTCTCTCCTTCAGCTCACCACAGATCTTCTTTGGTAGTCACTCTTCTGACATCCTAGAGATGTGGCCTGCCCATCTCATCTGTGATTTCATCAGCAGAGTGTGGATGCTTGGAATGCCTGCCTGTGTGAGAACCTCAGTGTCTGGGACCCTGTCCTCCAATCTTATCCTAATCAGTTTCCTCAGGCAGCTCATGTGAAAATGGTTCAGCTTCTTGACATGGCGTCTGTACACTATCCAGGTTTCACATGCATACAGCAGTGTTGGCAACACAATGGCATTGTAGACCTTCAGTTTTGTTCGCAGACTGATGCCTCTATGCTCCCACACATTTGCATATAGTCTACCAAAGGCCACACTTGCTTTAGCAACTCTGGCATTGGTTTCATCATCGATGTGGACTGCACGTGACAGTGTACTGCCAAGATAGGTTAACTTATCCACTGCAAGGAGGGTTTGGCCATTTACCGTGATGGTAAATTCTACATAAGGCTTTCCTGGTGCAGGTTGGTGCATCACTTCTGTCTTCTTGATACTGACTGTAAGACCAAAATTGTCACAAGCTGAAGAGAAATGGTCCATACTCTGTTGCATGTCATACTCGGACTTGGCATTCAGGGAACAGTCGTCAGCAATCAGGAGATCACGAACAGTCACTTCCTGTAACTTCATCTTTGCCGGTAGTCTCCTCAGATTGAAGAGCTTACCATCAGTACAGTATTTGATGTCAATCCCAGTGTCATACATGCCAACCCTTAAAGAGGTATAAGCGTAATTATTACTAATAGAAGTGGCAAAAAAGCGTAATCTGAGCATAAAAAGAGTAATCTATATATTGCATGCCATAATTACAGGAAACTATGAAAAATGTACATTCATTTTTACTACTAACCTGGATCTGCAGCTTGTTAAAATTCTTGTCACAAATCGGCAAAATCCACGTGAATTAGTGTCAGAATACAAACACAAAACATACTGACAAATTATTTATATACAACACTCACTTTAACTAGTTTACATGTCTAACTTTCGCTGAATGATCGTCAAGTCCACAAAATCTGCAATGAGCATGACGATGAGCTCAATCTGAGTGCTGTATTACATCTCTCATATTCTTCCTTTTAAATTTGTAAATCACTACTGATTTGTCCTTTTTTTGATCTGACATATTTTGAAGTTTAAAAAGATCCCTCTCCTCTAACATGTTTCAGTCTTATAACATCCATGAGTCACATTGATAAAGCCTGTTTCGCTCAACTTCTGGCACCATTTTTTTTAAAAGTAAAGACTGGTCCGCTACCTAAAAATATTGTAAAAATATAATGAATCTGTGAGACAAGTTTTCAAATTGAAGAAACCCAGCTGTTTTCTTGGAAATGTCTCATATACAGCTGCTATAAAAAGAAAAAAAGGAAAGAACATGTAGGTATACGATGGACTCTATTCTTACCCAGCAGTCTTCTTTTTTTTAGAGAATATTCCCAAATTTATATGATGCGTAGGAATAAAGAGATGATAATAAAAATGGCAAACACAGCTTTTTATTGGTTTATTTTTATTTTTTTAATGTACCAAAAAAGCATAATTCATATCCCGACAAGCATAAGATGTAATTAGGTCAAAAAAAGCGTAATGATTACGCCAAAAGAGTAATGGTTGGCATGTAAGCAGTGTCATAGTCACAAAAGGCATCAGTAAGCATGACAGAGAACATCATACTGAAGAGGGTTGGGCCAACACACAGCATTGCTTGACTCCACTGTTGACTGGGAATGGTTCAGATGACTCACTGTTGTCCATGACACAAGCGAGCAAATGTATGTCTGCTACAGATATAAACTGTGATGGTCGAGGGGTAATCAGAAGCAAGCGAATCTGTTATAATAACAGTGAACTTCAGTCATGCATCGGGCCCATATTGTTTGTTTCAGCTGCCTTGTCAGAGGAAAATATTCAAAATAGCCTTTGACTGTAGAAAATAATCAAAATAGCCCTTGACTGTAGAAAATTAACACTGTAGAACTGGGCTTGGGAGTAGTGTCAGTTCCGTGTAAAAGCTATCAGTTGTACAAGGAATTAACCTGAATACCTTAATCAAAATATTACAAGCATGGTTTACGCAAAAATCATTGGTTACTTTTTATTTGTACCTTTAATGGGGAATTATTCTCATTTTTCTGCAATCTGTCATCACTGATCAAAATTCACCAAACAAACTGTCCAGTGAGACCCAACTTTGGCCTTTATCATTAAATCTCATACTGCTGCGCACGCAATCGTGCTTCATTATTCCGCCACTATACTGTGTTAGAAAATTCTAACCACAGAGAGTTTGTAATTCACTCGCAACGACAGGATGTAAAAAAAAGAGGAAATTAACAGAATATTTTTGGTAAGTGCATTTTATTTTCAATTTATTCAACTATACAAGCTGGGATATTGTTCAGGAATGGCTGACACTTCTTAGGGACAAAGTTGAAGAAGACAAGAATGGGGAAGTGATAGTGAATCAATGCAAGGACCACCAATTAGCACTGGACACCTGGGACTCTTCTGCAGGAGTGGACACCTGGGACTCTTCTGCAGGAGTGCCAGCAATGAAGAAACTAGACAGCATCCTAGAAAATCTGTACAAGTATTATAAGTACAGTTGCCAGAACACAGCCAGTCTGAAGGCCATACAAACAGCTTTTAATGAGGTGAGGCCCTTCTTGCAATTAAGCAAGCTAAACATCATAGATGGTTTAGCCCTGAGCAGGCAGGCATTTCAGTTGTAAAGTGTTACAAGGCAGTCATCACAGACCTGGCATCCTGCACTGTCAATCATTATCCTGTTGCTGAAAAACATGGAAGATCCTACATTTGATAGCTCTATCGTTGTTCTTTCTTAGGAGATATGTCCACTTGGGTCTCATGAAAAATTCAGTGGACAAGACTCTAAAGATGCTCGAGAAGAGAAAAACTGATGATGGAACCTTGCCCATGAAAGAGTGTGCTGAGAGAAGAAGTCGGCACACAACATGAAGCATGTAGAGCTGATTCTTAGAAGACAGTCAAGAACTCCTTCCTCAGTAATCTTATTTCCATCTTTGAGAGCAGTTTTGAAGATGCCGAAATAATTGAGCATTTGTCAATCCTTGCTTTAAGTGGAACAGAGGACCTGCCAACACTCTATGGGTTGACAGAAATTGAGGCTTTAGCACAACACTTCAACCTGGACTTGGAGTAGCTACTTATCCAGTGGCAGGACTATCTGCAATTGCTGACAGGGATGGATTTGAAAAACCGTTCTCGGATGAGTCAGCATAAGCTCATGTTTGTGGTGAACATGAGAAGGGCCTAAACAAGCAGTATCAATTGGTGGCAAGACTGATAGCAAGAGCATATGCCCTACCACTAAGTATACAGCTGTAATAGTAAGAGTATTTTCAAAAGTAAAATTGATGAAGACTGGACACAAGAGCAATCTCAAAACAACAACATTATCAAAACTGCAGAATGTGAAAATAAACAGCTCAGAGATTAAATCTGAGACTTTTGTCTGCCAGAATAACCTGTAAGTTTTTGCTGTAAAGAACAGAAGGCTAACAAGTTTTCTTATGAAGGAAAACTAAGAGAAACTTGGGCGGCTTATTAGGCAGGCTTGATAGTCAACATAAAAATCAACAGTTAATATAGCTATTGTACATCTTGAGTTAATTGATGAACAAAATCACGTTTAGAATAAATTTTGATAAACTAATCATTTCACATGGTTTTAAAAAAATTCCCATTGCTGGTTTCTTCTTATTGTATATTTCCCATTGCTGGTTTCTTTTTATTGTATATTTCCCATTGTTGGTTTCTTTTTATTCTATATTATCTTTTATAGCCTAGATTGGGTAGTTTGATTTGTGCATAGACAGTTAGGACTGCTCTTTTTCAATACTTTGATTTATTGCAAATGCTGAGTGTTGTGGTGATAGTTATCCACTTTCATTCTTTTAGCAGTAGAATAGTTTTTTTGTTGTCAACATGACAAAATTCATTGTCAAGGGTGCTCTTCATAAATGCTGCCTGTAAATTTAACTCTTTAACTACATATCACATTTAATCCAGTACCTGGTCCATTATACAATTTCAGTATTCATCAACTTGTTTTTTTTTTCTTTTCTTTTTCTTTAAAGTTCTCTAGTCAGTGTTCTCAGTATGTGCCAAAGTTTACTGTGATTACTGTACTAGTATGTAAATAATGTACCACTAGTATATCAAATGTCTAAAGTTAGATGTATTTTTTATATTTTAATTCATATTTGGTAATAAAAAAGAATGCTAGCTTTTAGTTACATTTTGGTTGAAAGTGAATAGTTTGGTTGAGAAATAAATGATTCTTTGTAAAAGTTACTTATTTTTCTCTCTTTTTTATTGGTTACTTGATGACACCCTTTCACACTTTAAGTGCCCTGAACTTGACTTGGGATGCCTTCTCAAAATTAAAAACTGCCCGATCATGTTCAATATGCCATGGTCAGCGCCCCTGTCATTTGAAATCCTAGCTGGAACAGTGCAAACTATATCTGATAACACCAAATGGACACTATGCCATAAACATGGAGGGATTAACAAGATTTTGTGAAAAGTGGGTAAATAAAAAAGTTTGCTGGATGATAACCTTAAACTTTCTTAGGCTGGGAAAAGCATTCCTCCTGGACAATCTCGTCATGGGAGGGTATCCTACTTTTATTCTAGAAAACATCATTAAGGTAAGAGACAACTTGAATGGAATTTCTTGCTATGTGTTTCACAATGAAACATTTAATTATAGAAAATAAGAAATTCATTATGCTGATGATAATGAATCTTATCATTTTCTGCTCATAAATGAAAACGAAGATAAAACATGAATGATTCTATCATAAAACATATTACTAAAAACATTACTTCGCATTCTATCTGTAATTTGTTGAAATCAGACATTCTTTGCTCTGTTCTCTCTTGTTTCCCCTTCAGACTCTCATTTTGTTCTTTCAAAAGCAGAATATTCTCTTGAATCTCCCTGTGAAAAAAAACAAACCTGTCAATTTTAAGAATCTGATCCTATAGTAAAACCTGAAAAGCAATATGAGCATACAGTTCAGCAAAGCCTCATTTCCACAGTTTATCAGAACGACATATATGCCCCCAAATGTGCTGCTTTGACTTGTTTCACAAATGTGCTGCTTTAACATGTTTCACAAATGTGCTGCTTTGACTTGTTTCATAAATGTCTTGCTTTGACATATTTCACAAATGTGCTGTTTTGACATGTTTCACAAATGTCTTGCTTTGACATATTTCACAAATGTCTTGCTTTGACATGTTTCACAAATGTCTTGCTTTGACATATTTCACAAATGTCACGCTTTGACATATTTCACAAATGTCCTGCTTTGACATGTTTCACAAATGTCTTGTTTTGACATATTTCACAAATGTCTTGCTTTGACATGTTTCACAAATGTCTTGCTTTGATATTTCACAAATGTTTTGTTTTGGGAAAATCCTACTGTAGTGAATTTAAAATATTTTTAATAGTATTCAAAGAAAGATTAATTGATTGTTTTAATCAGAAACGTAGCACTGATTTATGTGGAAATAAAACACTTTTATTTTATAAGGAAATTAAACATGTTTTAGAACATGAAAATAAAAATATATTAAAAATATTAGATATAACATCTGATTTGACTAAATTATGTGTCTGCACACAAGCTCAGAATAGAAAGAGATAGATACGGGGAATAGAAATAGGGGATAGGCTGTGTGAAATGTGCTGGATGAGAAATATGGTAGATAATAAAGATGAAATTTCATTTTATTATGGTGTGTCCTTTGTATCTTTGTGTAAGACATTTATCAAGAACAATATTGATACTCACCCTAGTATAAGTTAGTAAGTTTATGTATGTCTGACAAAACTAATGAAACCAATATCTTGGAATATATGTTCATTATGTATTTAACATGAGAAGTAGTTTGATGCATAATTAAATACATTGTAATTTGTTTCATAATAATGATAATCTCTTGTGCAACACTATAGTATGTTTTTTTTATGGGCTTTAAGAATATATAATTGTTTGCTTTTTTATGAGCTAAAGAACAGTGGCAAAAATGTTGATATTGTCCATCCTCCGATATAAAAATTTAATGTTCCTTTATATTATGAGCACTTACATTATTGTGTGTACTGAACAAATTAGTATTTTAAATTGTTTCGAAACAATGACACTTCATAACATCGATGATAGACTGCAGTCTAAGTCATTAATAAAGATTTTTGATATAATGATTTGATTGGTTTACTGATTTGATTAACTGACTGGATTGTCAGTTTAGTTTTTGACAAGAATTCAGAGTGTAAAGTGTTATGGTTGGAGAGTTTTCACTGAATTATCATACACAACAGCAAATAAAGTTTGTCACAGCAAATGTTTTGCACGACTGAACAGATTGTTTGAAATGTGAAATGAGATCAAGTAATACTATTGACCAATCTAAAATGTGTTGTTGACACTGTAAAATTCGTTGTCATGCAGAAAAAAAATTCACACTAAAGTGATCTTAACAAGGAAATGTTGGACATTTTTCTAACAAAAGTTTTTAAAAACAATTTTTATCTTCACATTTTTAACTTTTAATCTTGTCAAAATTTTAAAAACTGCAACTTTTAATCAGCTCTATATAATCAGTATTGTGCTGACATACTGTTAAACCACATACATACATACATACATACATACATACATACATACAAACAGGGCATACAAGACACAAAACAATAAAAAAGATAATTCGTTTCTATTATGTCAAAGTAGAGGTACTATAATGAGTTGATAAAAAAACAGAGATTAACTTTGTCCATTCATGAAAGCCAGATTTTACTGGGTGAAAGTCACAGGCTTTGAGCAACCATAGAGTGTCAGCCAGTGGTACAAGTATAGTTCATGCATCAATAATTACCTTGATTAGCCAATACAGCTCAGGTCCCACGTGAAAAACATGCTGCATGCTGTCTATCTAATTCCTATACTCATTCAAGTGTACAATACAGTTAACCTGTTGAGGGTAATCTATCACAATATACAATGTTTAGTCATCAATATGGAAAGTTTACTACTGAATAAACATATTTATTTCTCCTTCCTGCTGCACTGGTCAGAAAGGCCTTTCTAAGTTGACTAGAATGAATATAGCAAGGATGAATCTATGTGGTCATAAACACAAATATTTAATGCATGTTAATAAAGCATAAAAGCTAGGTCATAGTGACCTACTTTGGTTATAAGGGTGTAGTACTAACAAAGATGCATCCAATTATCATGTTTCACAATTAGAACATAAACAGCAACCATAAACACAAAATTTCAACAAATGTCAGTGAAGCACTAAATATAGGTCACAGAAAGCTCTTTCAGTAATAAGGATATAAAACTTATAAGATGCACACTCACCAAGTTGCATGATTCTAGGTAGGATAATATGCATATAGCATGCCAAAACCTCATGTGATCATGAACTAAATGCAAAAACTTGGCCAAGACCAGTAAAAGATGATATATAGGTCACAATGAGCTTCTTGACTTGTAAGGGTGTGGTAGAGATGCCCTTCATCATCAATTTCACAATTCTAGCATGAATGATGCCTGTGAAATGAACAACTCAACATTTAATGCAATACAATAAAGCATAAAATATGGGCCATAATGACCTAGTACTGAAATGAAGGAATAGTGCTCATCAAGATGCCTCCTCCAACCAAGTTTCATGATTCTAGAATAGATAGTATATATGCATGCAAAAAATCCTATGTGATCATGAGCTAAATGCAAAACTCAACCTAAGCCAGTAAAATGTTAAAGGTAGCTCACAGTGATCTGCTTGTATGAATGTGGTACTAAGAGAGATGCATAAAATCATCAAGTTTAATGATTCAAGCAAGAACAGTAAAAATACAAAACTGAACCAAAGTCAATGAGCATGAAGTATGGGTCACAGTGACCTACTTTTAAGATGAGGATGTGGTATTTATCAATATGCATGCTCTCACCAAGTTTCATGATTCCAGGTATAACAGTATTATACAGGAGGTCAAACAAACCTATGTGGTCATGAGCTAAATACAAAAACTTAATATAAGCCAGTAATGCAAAATGTAGGTCACAGTCAAATTCTTTTCTTGTAATGGTGTGGCACCATAGAGATACATATATCTAGTTTGATGATTCTGGCATGAACAGTGCTCGAGACTGAACCCAAATCAGGGAAGCATGAAATATGGGTTACAGTGATCTACTTTTGTGATGAGGGTATTCATCACGATGCATCCCGCACCATATTTCATGATTCTAGGTATAACAGTATGTATACAGTGTGCAAAAAACTTACCTAAGCCAGTAAAATGTTAAATGTTGGTCACATTGACCTTCTTTTGTAATGGTGTGGTGCTGACAGAGATGCATACAACCATATAGCTTGGTGATTCTTGCATGATAAGACCTTCAGAAATAAACTTCAAATGCAAAATTTAACCAAAGTTAGTGAAGCATGAAATATGGATCACAGTGACCGGCTTTTGTGATCAGGGTTTAGCACTCATCAAAATTAATTGCCTCAAAATGTTTCATGAATCTAGGTATAACAGTATATATACAGGGTGCAAAAAATCTATTTGGTCACGAGTTAAATGCAAAAACATAACCTAAGCCAGTAAAATGTTAAATGTAGGTCACAGTGACCTTTTCTGTTGTAAGGTGTGGTACTAACAGAGATGCATACAATCATCAAGTTTGATGATTCTAGCCTGAACAGAGCTTTGGAAATAAACTTAAAACACAAAATTTAACCAAAGTCAGTGAAGCAGGAAATATGGATCAGTGACCTACTTTTTGGATGAGAGTGTAGTACTCATGAAGATACATCCCATCGCCAAGTTTCATGATTCCAGGTATAACAGTATTTTCTTTAAAAGCGTGTAACAAAACCTGAGGTAAATGTACAACATACATAAATGTACACAGTTAGCCCCTTCAGTCCCCTCACCAGGGAGTAGGTGCAATGAAACCCACTCCAAACTTATGCCTAGGACCTAGGCAGAAAGAATGGATGAGCTTCAGCAAGACTGTAATATGTATATGCTTTTATCTGTGTTGATGCCACAAATGTCAGTGGGTAGTACAGTAGCTCTTTTCCACCTCATAAATGTTAGCTAAAAAGTATAAATTTCATGTAATAGAAAGTGACAGCCACATACAAGCAGTACTTGTCTTAATATCTCCCAACAACAAAAAATCATCTCACTTTAGGTACTGGTTTTCATCTCTAAGTTTACGATTCTCCCTCTCAAGTTCTTCAAATGATGTCAGCTGACTTTTCATGATCTTCACAACTTTCTCATCTTCTTCCATACTGCTGATTCGAAGTTCGAAGTCCTACACAGAAGGGAAAAATAGCTATTCTCAATAAATAGAGTGAAACTTGCCCATACTGGTACTTGAATAAACTAGTAAACTGTTTAAGTCACTATGTAATCTTTGTCCTGAATTTACTTATGTATTAAGCAAAAGAATATTTACCATAACATACTAGTACACTGATTAGTGTTAACTGGTACTGTATGTACTCAACTGCAATCAATATAGACCTTGTTCTGCCATCACATAATGCGCCAGCAGATCAGGGTCTATGTTGTTTGTTTATTGATTACTGCTAACAAACTGCATAGACCCAGATTTGCCAGCGCATTATGCAACAGCAGATATGGTTCTGTACAGCTTGCAGTTGGACTCGACTTATCAGCAAGTACATCCAGTATCAATCTCCAGTCCTAATTAATGCAATAAAGACCAATTAGCATTTTTCAACTGGTATGTCTTCAATGATGAGACTGAAAAAGGACTAACTCCTCCATGTATTTGTTACAACTGCATAAACAGTGTCAATCTCAAAAAGCAACCTTATCATTTGCTGGTGACAAGTTGAAACAGTGTCAAGTCCAATGCCCACACTAGCAGATCTGGGTCTATGCAGTCTGTTAGGAGTAATCAGAAGAACAAACAACATAGACCCTGATCTACCGATTTTATTATGCGATGACAGATCAGGATCTATGTTGTTTGAGTTGGTATCAACTTACATGCAAGTATATATGGTAACTGTAAATTCATATATTTTATGGATAAATTGGGACAGAAAGATTTTTGTGGTAGATTTCCATCTCAGAGGTTTATCTATATAAAAATTGACTTATATGTGTAGCCCAGTGAAAATTCCACAACTTGCATTTAGCAATAAACAAAACTATTTTTTTACCACAAGTTCCATTTAAGGAAGAAATTCAAGTATTCACAGCATTAGGCCTGACACAGCCTAATAGCAGAGTTGCATCTAGGACTTAGTAAATGTGGGCACTTGCTCCCACTAAATCTGAAAAACGAGGGGCTAATCTAGCCATAATTGGGGCCTCCCAGTATGGTGTAAAAAAAACTTCAATAGATTCCAATAGCAAGTATAAGAAGTGAATTCAATGCATATCATGTTTTCTGTATATTACAGTATAACACCAAAAACTGAAATCAAAGTCTTGTGTTTTCTAATAATAGTATATTATCTACACACTTATCATTAAAGAATCAAACCATGGACTGCAATTATGTCACTCCTCTGTCAATTCTTATATCTTAAAAAACAATGTCACATATATTTCCTTTGTGTCACATGCTCTGATTGGTTACAAGTTCGAACTAAGAAAGGTCAGGAGACAACATATTTTTCAAAGATGAGAACTAAGAATTTCTAATGAAAACAATAGCAAAGAAAGCCAAAACCAAAGCCCAAATCAAAAACTTGTTCCTTGAAACATGAGTTGTCAAGTTTTGTACATTCTGTGAGCACTGATCATGTATTGTGATCATTCTGAATGCTGATCAAGTGAGGCCTTTTCACCTTGAACCGTGTTACTACACCACTTTTACAAACCATCATCACTGCCAAAACCTGCAACTTTTTTAAAGACAAAATCTCCTTCTTATCCAAGAACTGGACAACTCGATTGAAAAGAACTTCTGCAGTGTGTGACAGGCCTTCCACTAAAACATTACCAAGAAAATGAGTTGTTGAAACAAACTTGGTCGGTTCAATAATCGAGGACAATTTTGAAAAAAAAGAGCTTGGTGGGTTGTCACATATGCACAATTGTGATACAAGCAGATCAGGGTCAATGTTGTTTGCTGCAATGATCATCAGAGCAAATAATATTAACACTTATTTGCTAAAGCATTATGTAAGTTTCAAGCAGTGGGGTTCATCTGACTACTGTAGGATATCACGATGTCGATGGCAACTCTATACATGCTCAGCAAATAATTCGAACAACAGTGAACTGCATCATTTCAAACAGACAAAAACCTGTTACATTGATATACTGAAATGTAACCTGTCTAGACAGGAAAGAATTTCATGACAAAAGAAACAGTTACCAATAATTCAGATTGATTACAACCAGAGCACTGTCCACCACTGAACATTTCACGGGAAGTTATAAGGACATGCAACAGAATGCAATTTCATTGACTGATCACTATAATTGGTGCTATTTTTAGTAACAAAGGGATTCCTCAAGATTTGTTGTTGATCACTAGCTGGTAAGACATGTGAAAAAACACACATAAA
This sequence comes from Margaritifera margaritifera, assembly GCA_029931535.1. NCBI lineage: Eukaryota > Metazoa > Mollusca > Bivalvia > Unionida > Margaritiferidae > Margaritifera > Margaritifera margaritifera. Next base: position 1,280,254 of record JAQPZY010001698.1, on the reverse strand, counting down.
TTGTATGGCAAATTCTGACTGGGCAATATTTACCCATTTCAATGACTTTTCAAGTTTTGGCCAATCACTGAGTAAAACAAGTACACACAAAAGAGGTTTTTAGCATGAACTGATGTTCCAATTTTCACTTCAGATAAAACCTACAAATTTAAGATATTTGCATGGTCCAACACTGTAGACAAAAACCAGAAAAAGTTGGGAAAAAAAGAAACCAAAAAAAAACAAAAAAACACAGAGTTTATTTAATTTATATATTTTGACTTTTATTGCATACATGCTATGTTAGTTAAAATATAGCATTTAAACACAGGATTAGCCATCAGTCAGAAGGTCCAACATTTTGCCAAATGCATGGGTCCTGTGACAAATACATTGGCGCCTGGTTTACAGTAATTTAGAACACCGTGTATTAGTTGTGGAAATGTGTATACAGTGAAACCTGTCTATAAAGGACACTTGAGAGACCTCAAAATACTGTTATCATTATAGACAAATGTTCTTTAAAATGAAGTGAAATACATAAGGCAAGTGACTGATTTGGTGTTTTATGGCACAGCAACACAAGTAGGTTATTTAGCGCTGAGGAAATTGGAGTCAAGTGCCTTGCATAACGACAGACTACAATAGCTGAGCACTGCTGATTCAATGGTGGAATTTTACTCTGCACCCTTTTGGCCACGAGTCTGGCACAGTAACAACTGAATCACCATGGCTTCTTCCTCCATTAGTCACCTCTTAAAAACATGCAAGAGAGCACATCAGGTCTATTCTACATCCCTGAGACTGCATGGGGGAATAACAGGTCACACATGTTGTACTTTATAGGCAGCTGTCCTTTATTTGGAAGAACCTGTTAAGTCAGGTTTCACTGTCATTGATATTGAATACAAAATTTTGTACAAAACATTTTAACATAAGTCATAAGCCTGACAACCAAATTTATGTTGGGTGTTTTGTTAATGTTTCCATTACCTTGACCTTCTGTTCTGCTTCTACTGCCTTGTTTTTGTAGTCTTCCAGCTCTTTTAAATGATTTTCAAGGTCTGATGAATGCCTACAAATATAAATTAAAACCAGAAATGGGTTAATGTAACATGAATGCCCCAAATCAGAGCCTAAATATGACCTAAAAGCAAAACTTTACCAAAGTGTGATGGACAGAGAGACATATAGCTGGTCAGATACATGTACATATGGACATGGGTAGCATAAAAGAAATGTTATTTGTCTAGCATAAATTGAATATTAATACTAACTGATCACAATTTTATTAAATGATACTTAAGTTGACAATCCCACATAATATTTTGAAATGCACCATTTAATAACACCTCATGACATTACAAATGATGTCATAACATTATAACAAACAAAAGCATAATGTCCTAAGCATTCTAATACGCTTCACCATACTATATTGCTGTATTGCTGTTTTACTGAATAAAATCTGTACTTTTCATCATTGGATACATAGAATCTTACATTACATATTTTACTGTTTCATCTGAAATATATGAAACTCACTGAATAATTTCAATCTTCTGCCTGACAAGGCTAAAAAAAAATGTATTCAATTATTTACATTATTTGAAATAAGCATTTGTGTAAGATCCTCTATTTCCTTTAATTGGACACATAATCCAAGGGTCACGGGTTCAATGCCCATCCAGGCCAGCCCAGTGTGTCCTTGGGAAAGGCACATAGCTCCAATTTCCTCAGCATGATATAGCCAATAATGTGTTACAAGTACCATTAAAAAAACCACCACCACCACCATCAAAAAAATTCCTTTATTTTCATATCTGAGACTTTAAAGATGAATATCAGTCTTTGCGATGGTCTACTAATAGACTTTTTGAAGTCCAATTAAAAATAATGTAACTATAGGTGATACCTTGAGGGCTATTTAGGAAGATACAAAAAGTATTAGTCATTTTGTTGAAAAATGGAGCTTTATATTTAAGAAAAAAAAAAAAAAGTTCTTTCAGGAAGTTGATAATATCAATGCCACATGAAACAAGTGTCAGATCAATAGGAACTTTTAGCAACCTGGCCAAAGTAAATGGCTTACTAAGTCAGGTAACTCCTACTTTACCTCAACTGGAGTATCAGTTGTGATTTGGTTTCATCTAACTCTTGTTGACAAATGTTCAGTTCCGCTGAACTTCTCATCAGCTCATTTTTCACCCCTGTCAGTTTTTCCCATGCTTTCTTTTTGGCCTAAAAGAAGAATAAGCAGGATTTTAAACTAGTAGTAAATAGTCATAAAGTTGCAATATTAAGTTTTTTATTGCTACCTGCATAAAACATCAAAAGAATCATTCTTCCAAGAAATACATCTCATCTGCAAACAGCCCTATGATGTAACATGTTATATAACTTTCAATAACTATAAAAAAATATTCTTTAAATTTTCTGAAAACACTAATCTCTGCCATCAGCAATTAGAAAACGATAACTATGTCTCAGTGTTTGCTAATGTAGGAAAGAAATAAATGCTATATGAGGCTTTATAACTTCACCATGAAACTAAAGCTACTTCCATGGCTCACCATGGACAATCCTCATGCACATAATTATAGCTTCTCACCCCAACCCACCCCCTTCCCCAACCCAGACCCCTTTGTCTCCTTCTGGATTGTGACCCGGGGGTTGCAACCCAAAATCTGTTACATATATTACTTATTATATTGCCATGATTGCACATAAATAGTTTGGTTAAATAAAATAAATATGTTAAAAAATATTGATGTAATTACAATTTTATGTATTTGACCTCTGACCCCTCCCATGGACAGAACCGAAGAGGCCCAAAAACTACACCCCTTTCGAAAATGGGAATAATGAAAGTAGAGTGGTTCCGTCTTGAATGACTCCCCTGACCAGTGGCCACCCACTTTTTATGGCCAGAATCCCTTGGCACCGACAAGTTTGTGTTCAAAAGTGCCTCTCAAGGACGGCCACCCCTCTAACATGACCTGCAGTCAGCATATTAGTGCAAAAACTGTCAAATTTAACCCTCATGAGCGACCACATTTTTTCCAACATGCTGATAAAGAACCAAACTTTATTCCATACAAAGAGGTAAGTAATCCAATTATCCTTACTGCTGTGGGATCCTCATATGTCAGGTTTTGTCACTTTGATAATTTATGGCTATTATTACTGCCAATAATTGTCAAGATTACAACAGCTAACAGCTGCAATGTGCAGTATTGATGAGCACAAGTTAGTGGGAAAATAGTGTGATAGCCTTTCTGGCTTCCCTTAGATGCTGAGTTCTTTCACTCTGATAATTAGCTGCTATTATTACTGACGACGATTATCAAGATTACAAAAGCTAACAGCCATGATGCACCATATTGTTCAGCACAAATCTACATGATGTAAAAATGGTATGATTGCCTTTTTGGCTTCTCCAACATACAGAAAAGAAACATAAACTCAACAGGGTACCATACTATGACCTATGAATCACATGACAAGATCACTTCCTTTATAAACACATGGCATTTCATTTAAATGCTAAAATGGTTTTAACAGTGATATAGTTGGCAACATAGGAATAAATTATTGCAAAAAGTTCAACCTGTTGTTGAGGAAATGAAAACTTCTCTATTTAGAAAAAAGTTAAAGCAATTCAACTCAATGAAAAGGGGGAGAGTTTGAAGATACTTGCTGAAAAATTTTATGTCAGAAAGACTCAAATATACAACATCATAAAAGATAAGGAAAATATTCTGCAGAAACGGGAAAATGGAATGGACAAAAAAAGAAAGATTGATAGCGCCAGGAGATGCTTGTACCCTGATTTGAACAACAAGGTTATCTAATGGGTTTTGCTTTGTGCATGCCAAGAACATTTCACTTACAGGTCGAATGATTCAAGAAAAGGCAACGATATTAAGACAAATGTAAGAATATATTGATGATTATTCATAATATTCTTTATAAAATGACATTACAGTAAAACCTGTCTTGAGTGATCTCTGCTATTAGCTATCACCTGTCTCGAGTGACCACAATCGCAATGCACGGATCAATTTCATTATATATATGCACTGTCATGAGCGATCACCTGCAGAATGCGACCATGATTTTTTGGCAAAAGATGCATTTTGACACTGCTATGAACGACTGCATGGAAAAAACACCATATAAACACCACTCACCTTGATTCAATCCTTTGTAAACATGACTGCTTAGAAGTGTCTGCAGGCAAGTACAGATTTTCCTAAACAACACTGCCATGAACAATCGTATCGCAAAAACAAAACACCTCTGACTTTTTTTTAATCCTTTGTAACCACAACTGCTTAAAAAGTAAAGACTGTTCCAAAAAAAAAACAAATTAGGCTGGCTACTGTTTTCCTAAATATTACAGGTCATGCTGGTAGTGTCATTTGTTATAGACTGTAAACCAGACTAAAGTCAATGTCACTAACTGCCATTGTAGTGCCATAGTCAGGTGAATACCCATTGAAATTAACCATTCTTTCTTGAAAGGGAATAGTCATGGACATACATAGTTCAAAGGTTTGTATCGTTTTTATCTTTTGTGAAAACTCACACAATGCCAATAATATCACAATGAGAAATCTTTTGACTGGGCTTCAATGTAGCGGTGGAGTACATCGTTTGTCTTTCGAGTTAATCCATAATCATTTTCAAGATTTGATTGTCATTGGTAAAGGGTTGTGTTACTTGCTGCTTTTTTGATGTTAGAGTGATTATAACCCACACATCATGCCATCATCTGTTCACCTAAGTGCAGCTAGTTACACCCTTTGTTTACAGAGTTAATCGATTCATGTCATCAGTGAATTAAGCCTTTGGCTGTTGTCTCTAAATAAATTTATTCTGTTTCTGGATGAGTTAATTATGTCTTTTGATTTCATTCATTGGTACATATAAATATATTCCATATTTACCTAAAGCCTGATCAAAACCATTACCGTCGTTATTACAACTGATCACTGATAACATTATTACCTTGATAACAATGGCTGAAACTCCAAAGAAAAAGAGAAAATTTCTAACACTAGACAAAAAAATAAATGTAATTGAAAGAAGTGAAATTAACTTACGGACATGATAAATAAATATTACCTTAGTTAATATTGTAATTCATATACTAATACATGTACATGTGATCTTCAAATATAAATGTAAATGTTTTACGATAGCTGTATATCTATATTGCTATATAAAATTATTTTCAGATGAATGCATGCAATATTTTAACAAGAACTATGAATAAAGAATACATGTACAGTGATTGTGGGTATTTTTCCTTCTTAAACAGTATTGAATTTCAACCTTTGAAACTGGTCCTTTGCACAAACCTGTTATGAGAGACCACCTGTATTGAGAGATTGCTTTTTACTGGCATAAGGGGTGGTCTCTCAAGACAGGTTTTATTGTAGTAACAGTTTGTATCATACTGATTCCACAACATGCATGTGATTTTTAATTGAAAATAATAAATGTTTCAGAATTAGTTGTGACTTTATTACTTCCTATGTAATTATTACTCACATATGTGATCCCCCTCTAGAACAGCCACCCCCCTTATAAGGCCATTTTACAGCTGCTGAAGGAGTGGCCTTATAAGAGGGGTACCACTGTATCAAGGCAGGGTTAACCATGACAACAGCAGTGAATAATCTGATAGTTTATAGCTTAAACTTTATTTATTTGACATTTTGTACATGTCCTCACAAGTCATATTATGCACGATCCTTTATTATATAATTTTACTAATTATTCAAAATATGGTACAAGCAGTTTAATTTGGGCACTGTCATCCCACAGTATGAATGGATAATATATGAACTGTTCCATGCAAAAAGAACACATAACTATAGAATATACTGTCTGTGGAGAAGGGAATGCCAAGACTCAGTGTGCAAGCAACTCAAGGTAACTTCACAAAATGCTGGTGATGCAAAGAGAATCAAATTTTTACTAAATTACCAAACATGCACATAGTCAAAAAACATATCAAATGAAACAGCCAGAACATGAAAGACAAAAGACCCATGTGAGCTAAACATAGCTCACGTGGCTAACATCTGCCTAAGAGTCAAATGTAACAGCAGTTGACCAAGAAATCTGGGTGAGTAGGATGCTTTATGCTGAAATTTATTCCACTACTGTTGATAAGCCATTTGATTCCATATGACTTTAAAAACATTTATTACATGTTTTCTCCATTTATTGTATCTTCACCCCCATTTTATGGCACATATGCATCATTTGTAAATTATTAAAAGGCCTTCATGCATAAAATGTTTTCTTTGATCAAGTTATTTTGAGCAGGGTTTTCAAACAAAAAAAACTTTAAATGTTTTGTTACTTTTAGAAACAGTGGCCAAATGGCAGATTGGCATAATATGTATAAATTTTGCAGTCCTTTATGCCAGGATGGTTTCTATAAAATTTTGGCAAATTCTTTTCAGCGGTTTTTGAAAAGAAGTAGTTGAAAGGTTTTACTATTTTTTTTTTAAAAGGCAGCCATATTTGATGGTGGATTGACAGCATTTGTACAAATTTGTTAGCCCTTCATGGCAGAATGCTCTCTACTGACTTTGGTACAAATTGGTCCAGTGGTTTTTGAAAGTTAAAAATAGCACATTTTGATAGGTGATGGACAAATACTATTGGACGATCCATGTCAGACACAAGACCATACCATAAGTTACACTTGGACTTATGGACAAGCGAGCTAAAAACATGAATAGAGTAATGTTATCTTTAAAAAAAGAAGGCCTTGAAAATTTTTACATTTGTTGTGGTTATTTAAACAAAGTTCACAAACACTGCCTGTGACAGTGGAGGAAAATATGCATTTGTGTTTGCATGATAAGTGACAAGTTAAATCTTCAAGAAAAATCACAGTGTAAGCTTCAGCTGGATTTCTCTACATATTTCCTTGAGTACAGTGTATTATGCAAGGATGAATCAGATCATGAACCTGAGTAAGAGAATGAAGAAGTTTGTATTTCAATGTAGATACAGACAGCTCATATTCAAGAGAGCAACCTTTCCCTGCATTACTGATGGCAGGATTATTCTTACAATTGTTTGGAAAAGAACTTGGACCAAATATATTGGGAAAACATACACTGATTTGGAATAAACCTTTTCAGGAATAAATTGTTCCAATTGAAAATTATGCATGATAATACAACATTTTTTTTTTTGAGAATGGAACCTATTCACATTATAAAGGCCTATTTTTGACCTCTAAGGACCCCCAAATCTCATGCACAGCTTTACAACCTCTTGTAATTCTTGTTCCATGTGTATCTTCTCTTTCTGCATGATGTTTATTTTCTCCTCATAAGAGGACTTTCTCCTTTGTAATTCTCTTTGACATTCCAACAGCTCTTCTCGTGTCTGTTTTTCTTTATCAGCCATATACTGAAGCTGTGCTTTCATCTCACCAACTTTCTCCACCTCTTGCTGAAATTAAGAAACCAAGATCCCCACTTGAGTTTTTTATATCACCAGCATTTGCAAAAAATTAAATTTAAATATGTTCTAAAATAAGATTTCATTTAAGTAAAGCCCAAACAGACCTTTCATACCTTCAATTATAAGGTGTAGTAAACAATGTTCTCTTTTCAAGATTAAGACCAAGACCATCTTACATTAGCGAACTGAAAGCTATCCTTTGGCCAATGTGCATCCAAAACACCAAGCTGTAACCAATGCACTACAATGTGTCCTAATGATAGGATTATCAACACTGTCTGAAAGCCTTCCGAGTTCAACTCCTTTTTTAATTTGCACCTCACAAAAAAATTCATTGTCGGAAAAAGATTTTCTCTAATTTGCTATGGCCTATATTGTGTTAAACAGCTTCATGTAATGCTCCGTTTGGCTCACACTGTATTTACTGATCACTCTGTCTAATCACCCACAACTTCATTTTTTCTCAGATTTGATCTTTTCATTATCAAAATTTTAATTCACATGTATTGTGCTTTGCCCTTTTCTGATGTGTTAACAGTGTGCTTTTCCTTGTGATAACCTGTCCTGCAAACAATCGACTGGTTTTGTCTGCAACTGAGGGGTATCTCTCACAAATACTGCAAAGTATGATCGATCTTTGTTGGCCTCAAGCTAAGCAATCTCCTGCAACCAGGAATCTGCAAACTCGCATTTTCTTTATTTAGCATATTCTCTGTCACAGTCAATTTTAGTTTTAGGCCGTTTTGTTGACTTTCCATTCAGTTTTTCACTATCTGGACCTAGTTTTATATGAAAATAATCCATTGAGATACATTCCCAGGAATATTCATTATACTTGCTCATAACAGTTACAAGGAGTCCAAAGATTGGTTGAAAATAACGGATTCCTCAAGGAAGCCCTAATCTCCAGCCACTGAAATTCTTTGTGATGTAACTAAATAAAAAATATTGCCTAAACTTGTACCATCTGCTCCATTTTGTTGTAACCACAGAAGCTGTGGCTGGTTTCAGTCCTAACTGATAAATTTCAGCCTACACTATGTAAATAACATAGAACACACTTGTATGGTATTCGCTTGTAAGTATGAATGGGGGTTGTGTAAACACTGCTCAGGCAAAATGGAAACTACTGCCCTTTTAAGTTATAGGCCACAATTTACTTGCCCAGAGATAAGTAACCTTGCAAAAGCTGCTGATCTGAAGAACAAATTTCTGACTCAGACAATACAGACAATGGATTTCTGCACACCTGGGATTAGTGATAACAAGATTTTCAAGATTGCCATTTTGGTGATCATACTGAATGTCTGAGCAGCAACATTTTCATTTAAGACCAACTAGACCGTGGGATGAATGTGTGTTTAAAATTTCATGGCAATCCTCCAAGTAGTTTAGGAGAAGCAACAATAACAAACTTGTGCTAACAGATGGATGCCAGATGATAGACAACAGTCCATCCCATAAGCTCGTCTGGTCTATGACCAGTAGAACTAAAAATGTAAATTGTTTTATTATCTTTTATTTGCTCATCTCAAATAGATTAAATAAGTGTGTAGACTTGTATGACACTTGTAACCAGCAGAGTCAATTATGAATTACATGTATTGTGTGCAATTACAACTAGCCTGTGTTATCCCTGTTGATTATCATTACCTTGAAAATCTCAAAATAATTACTGTGTAGACTTCTAAAACATTATATGTAATAGCATATGTATAATCTGAACTTGCGTTATTCCTGTATCTTTCTCTTTATTTTTACAATTTCAGGTCTCAAATAATTTCTGTGAAGACTCGTGTCAGACTTTTAATTAGTAGGACCAGTGAACAATTTATCATATTTATAGATATATTACTTTTCTATTTTAATGAAATTTCAATAAGAAATCACAATGAAAGGAAGAAATAAATCTTAACTGTTTCTGTGGAGATCTCTACTTGAGGTTGTCTCTTCTGACAAAGACTTTTGCACCCACACACACAGATATATATACAGACAGACACATGCATATAATTAACACAAATACATGAAATACATGAAAAGTGGAAATCATTGATTGTTCCACTGCCAAAAAAATTGATGTATTTTTAAAGGATACAAAGATTTTGTATTAAATCATACACACACACACACACACACACACACACACATATTAGCGACATATCAGCGGAGCCCCTAACTGGTAGGAAGCCATGCTGGGCACAGAAATCTATCTTGATCATCCCCAGCACAGATACGACTGTGACTGGAGATCTCTACTGGGAGTGGGGCTACCCAAGGAAGTTGTTTTTTTGCAAAAAAAACTCGTTAACAAAGGAGAGAAACAGACTCATAAATGTTGTTGAACCATAAACAACCTTTTTTTATAGACAAGGCATAAAGCTTGCTCCTTCTTCTCGCAGATGCTAAGGAAAGCAGGAAAACAGTTTTAAGGGTAAGGTTCTCGAAGGAAGCTTCACCCAGCAGTTCACAAGGGGGTTTTGACAAAGCCCACAACATGCACAAGAGATTCCATTTAGGCTTTGGTGAGCGAGATACCAGTCTCTGCAGCTCAAAATACTTGATAAGATCGGAAAGAATCAATGGCCGAATCCTTCGAGAACTCAAGCATACTGAACAGGGCTGCCCTACAGCCCTTAATAGTAGAAACCAAGCAGTCTCTGTTTTTGAACAGGAAAAGAAGAAAATGTACCACTGCACTCAGAGACAGACTGCTAGAATTAATGCATTTCCTACTGCGCCAATTGCAAAAGATTCTCAACTCTGCATCATAGACCTTGAACACAGACCATCTCATGGCCTGGATGATGCAGTTGGCAACCTTGCTCAAAAACTTGTCTTGGCGGATAGATGACTTGAGATGAGCTAAGCGTGAAGATGGAGAATCTGTGGACTATTGTGCAGAAGAGACCTGTGCTGTGACAGCAGGTCCATCCTATGAGGTAATGTCCTGGGCTGTTCTACCAACAGATCGAGTAGATCATTGAACCATGATCGTTGGGACCACAGACAGGCTATCAGAATGAGCTGAGCAGTGGAGGTCCTGGCTTTGTCGAGCACTTGCGGAATCATTCTGACAGGTGGGAAGGTGTAAGCAAACAGACAATCTCACCTTAGACTTAAGGCATCCACTGCCACGCCCTCTGATCTGGGAGTGGGGAGACATAAAAGAGGAGCTTGTTGTTCAGTTTCATTGTGAACAAGACCATCAAGGGTCTGCCCCACAGTCTGAACTGGGACTCTGCCACTGATTAGTGCAGAGACCATTCCATGAGGACTACTTTGCCTCTAGTGAATAGACTGTCTGCCAGAATATTCTTCTTGCCCGAAATATGTTGAACACAGAGAGTAATCCCCTCTGAAGATGCCCAACAAAGGAAGTTCCAGACCTCCAAGCAAAGAGAAGGAGCATGTGTACCTCCTTGTCGCCTGAGGTATGCTACTACTGACGTGTTGTCAAAGGAGACCATCACACAATGACTCTTTATTTGGTCCACACACCCCTGTAGGGCTTAAAATAACTCCCTCATTTTCAAATTGTTTATGTGAAGGGTAGCTTCTTCCAGGGACCCCATGAACCCTGAAGATACATCTGTGTACAGATAGGAGTGGGGTTCGGGGGCATGCACTGGGACTCTGGCCAGAAACCGGTCCTGATTGGACCATCAACTCAAGTGGGGATGAAATTCTGACCCCTGAGGAATCCGAGTAGACAGGGTATCCTTGTGCAATTTCCAGTTTGCCAGAAGGAGAAAATGGAGAGGGCACAAGTACAGTCTTCCCAGGGAAACCAGGTCTCCAGGAGGGATAGATATAGGCAAGCCGATGACGTCTCAGCGTAAATTGCCACCAAAAGAGCCAGGATTCTGTCTATCCTGTCCAGTGGTACACAAACTCGCCCAAACCTCTGAAAAGAGGACTAGCCAAGTGCCCACTGGGATCCCGGGAAGAGTGATGAATGGCACAATAATGTTCGGGTCCCTAGGGTCTCCCCCCATTCCCTTGGAAAAGTGAGAGGATCCACAGGCTTCCTCCCTTGACCCTTCCCACCACCTTGTCCAACTAAAGACAGGTGAGAGGGAGGCTCAAACTGATGTTGCTTCCTGGACTGTTGAGGCTGCATCCTTTTAAAGAACTCTGAGGAAGGCTCAAGGGGCAGTCAGGATGAGGATGCATTCTGACTGGTGTTGTTGGTCCCTCTGGTCCAGAGATGCCATGGAGGGAATGAGACCTCCAAAGACAGTCTCTGCTTCCAATGGAGCAGTTCTAATAAGGTTCTTACTGTGATCCAGTAAGACCTTGGACATGTCCAGAACAATATCCCTGCAGAGTTGGAGTAGCTCAACCAATAGTGCCATGGACACTGACAAAGCATGCCTCAAAGTTTTGTCAACCGCCTCCAGCAAGTGCTGCAGCGTGGAAAGAGACAAAGATTCCTTCTTCAGAAGACTGGAGGCTCTGAAAAAAGGTCAGCACGTGAGGCTATGGTTATTAGTGTACAAGCTTTAAGCTCCAGCGCCTCCAACATCTTGTTTGGAAGGCGAGCCCAGGTCCCATCAAAATCCCCACTTGTGATGCCCCAGCATCCATGGAGAGGGCAAAAGAGGCCAAGCAGAAGAGTGAACTGTGTAGCTGGACACTGAAAAAAGCAGTCACAGAGTAGAGGAGGGAACAGACCACCACTTATGTTGCCTGGCAAATTCCTAGGCCCTCAAAAAACTCTGAGAAAGTTTCCATACCATGGTCAAATGAGGGAGTAAAAGGAGATCTGGTTGTGATGCGGCCCCCAGGAGTCTCTCGAAACTGGAGGATTTTCTTGTCGTCAATGCCCAAAGGCTTGGGACACAAATCCAGCGGGAGAAGCCTTATTAAAAGACCATATCTCTTCCTCCTCCTCAGCAAACTCGACTGAGACAACCAAAACTGAAAGGACATCATTGTCCTGCTATTGCTCTTACAGGGAGATGGGACTTCTTGACCCAGTGGCTCACTGATGAGTGGGAGACAGGGGAGTAGGGGTATCCTCATTCTGCAACTCCTCACAGGGAGTGGTGGGACTGCCCCTAGTAGCAGGCTTATAAGGAGGATGCCTTTCGTTCCTCCTATAGGGGTAGTCATGTTCTGCCCTTACTCACAAATTTTTTAGAAGGACGGGAAAGCAGAAGATGAAGGTCCGTGACCTGCCACATCTGAACTGCTCTAAGGACAAGGCCTGGGCATCCATGGTGCCGTTATTGGGAAGGAAGATTCACTTCCCTGAAATGGATGTCCCCACATCTCATAGGGATTGAAAGGGAACACAGAAAATGGGGGAATGCTGATCTGAACCCCATATCTAGTCTGCTGAATATACGCTATCTCCCTATCCCCAACAGGATTGATTGGTAGACTAGTGACTCAGGGTTGGGAGGGGGGTGAGGTATTTACCTGATCCTTGTCCCTGTACCGCTGATGGGACTACACTGACCGGTGATCAGTTCTCAAAGACCAGTGCCCGATCTGATGGACAAGCCTCCATCAGATAATCCAGAGCGATATCACTGCTTTTCCCTTCTCAGGGATGAACAATCTGGTTTCTGGCACCTTCAGAGTGCTGTGACTCTTCAGAGGTATTATGTCTCTCTACTGTGCAAAAGACAGATCCCCTACCCTCCTGGGATCAGGAAGTGCCTACCCTGATAGAGTTCTGTGACTCTTCAGGAGTACTGCATCTCTGGACTACATGATAGACAGATCCCATATCCTCCTGTGATTGAGGAGTTATATTCCAAGTCCTGCAGGACTCTTAACAAAACTGTTCCAATGGGGCAGTAATCTTGTCTAGGGAAGAGGAAGATCCCATTCACTCCTGGGATCAATGAGATAAGGATCACATATTCTCCTGGGATCAAAGAGTATATGGGGAAGAAAAGCATTTCCTCCTCCCTTTATAGTTGTGCCTACTTTTGGCCATATCCCAAACATTGTTGGGACATAGACAACAGAATGGGCAACCATCCATTCATATGCACTTTGTGCAGGATACACATGGGGTGAGAATCCCACAGGGCCTTCTTGTTCCCACATTTCCCCATATTTTGCAACATACCTGAAGAGAAAAGTATGTACTGCCAAAGCCAGTATGCTCTGAAAGAAATCTGTTTATGCAAATATTTGATTTCGAAGTAATGCAAAAATATTATTTCATGCAACAAATAAATTAGTACTGCGTAAGCGAGTACTTGTTCGAAAATGTACCTATGAAGCAGTGCTATAAAAATATGACAATACAGTAACTGAGCGTCATGCCTAAGCAAGTATTTACCACACAGGAGGAATTACTTAGCCTTACACCAGGCACAGGAAGGGGAAGAACAGAGAAGAGCACCACTAGATGAACATGGCACAATAGATTATCAAGAGAGCTAAAATCACAATCAAACAATGCAAGGACTGAAGGGATAATCACTCAGTTAAAACGGAAAATTAGAATAATCTGCGAATTGAACACGTCTAAGCATTACAAGTGTCCGAGGAAAAGAGGAAGAGTATCAAGCATGAGCTAATTATATGGTAGTCAGAATGGTTCTGGGTTCTCTGGGTTCTAGATTTCTAGAATGTTCCATATAATGGGAGGTTGGAATTATGAGCTCAGACGAGGGGACTCAGCATCCCAGAAGGTAAACAAGGCAATAGTGATATGTATTGTATCATTGCTATTAAACTTAGATTTACTTCATTCAAATTGAATTATTTGCACACATATATGCAAATCCTTGCACCCCAGAGAACCCTGTTCACATATATTTACAAACTGGTTTTGATTTTAAAAAATCCAATCATACTTATATGTGTTACCATGCTCACAAAATATCAATGTCAGAGTGAAAACAACTAAATAAAATGTTTGTATGCGTTAATGTCACTGTATCCAATGAAGTACAAAAATGCAAGCAGCGACCTTTGAGTTGACCCCATGGTCAAGTAGGTCTAGTTTTCAACTTGTTCACAATAGTATGGACATGCTTGTGATTGGATCTACATTATTTTCATTCAGAACCAATTACATATTGCAAGATGGGGTGGGGTTTTTTTTAAAGCATAATGTCAATGCCATCATTTGATCCAGAGGAGTTGTGATAACCAGTATGGTTGCCATGCTGGAGATCAAATCAGGACCAACTATGCAATAAGTATTATAGTGTAAAACCAAGTTCTATACAATCATCCATTCCTGTAAGTATGAATGTATATGGTTTAGCAGTACAACAGTACAATCATGGCTATACAAATACAAACTAGGTAGCAAAAATGGTAAAGGCACAAGATACACATTTTTTTATATAAACTGCATTCTTTTAGAAAGTCTAAACATTAATTGGGACAGCATCACGAGAGACACATCCCACGGCAAACAGGTTGCCTCCATCAGTCACCTCTTAAGACATACAGGAGGGTGCAATGGGCCTATTCTGCATCCCTGGGCTCACAAGGGATCATTCAGGATGAGTAGCATAATTTTCATTCAGAATCATCTACATGTCATAAGCGGTCTTTTCAAGACAACCCAAAGGCAATAAGACCATTGGTGGAGGAGAAATAATGATCAGATTTTCAAGATAACCTCTATCATGGCCATGTTGGAAGTATTCAATTAGGACCATTTACATGTCATAATAAGTCATTGTCATTTCAGCACAATTTTCATTTACGACCATCTACATGTCATAAGAAGTCTTTTAGAGAAACTCGATGTTGATATGACCATCCATTCAGAAGCAACAGCAAAAACATGATTTGATTTTCAATGGCTGCCATGTCGGATGTCAAATCAGCACCAATTTCTTTCAGAACCATCTATATGTCACAAGAAGTCATTTAGTGAAAACTCCAGGCCAATATGACCACCATGTTGACAATGTTGGACCTCATATTGGCACCCTTTTCATTCAGGATCAGCTACATGTCATTAGCAGTCTTTAAGTGAAAACTCCATGTCAATACAACCATTCATTCAGGAGAAGTAGCAGAAGATTTCAAGATGGCCACAGTGGTGACCATACTGGATGTCCAAGAGGCACCTTTTCCTTGAATAAAAACTAAACCTCAAGATGAAACTGTGTCTCAAGTTTCATTACTTTCCTTCATGTTGTTTTGAAGGAGTAGCCATAATTATCTTGTGCTAATGGGTTGATGCCAGATGACAGGCCATTGCATAAGGCCTTCTGGTTTCTGAACTAAAAATTAACACATCAATAATAAGTTTTTTGTTTGACAAAAATTATATGCAGCCTCTGACTCCCATACTGCGATTTTTTTGCATTCAAACAGCACAACATGTGCATTTTTTTATACATAATTTAGATTTTCTGAAAACTGTTGGTCTATTCAATCTGATTAAAATCAGATCTCCACAGTCCTACGTGGAGATCTGACAGTCACCAATAAAAGTTAATGTTTTGGTGACCTTAGGCATTCCCAGTCCGCTTATTTTTTTTAGTCTATCAGATAAATTGTTGCAAATTCATGTTAGGGAGAGTTATTATTAGTAATGATATGTTCAAATGGCATGTGTCAATTTTAGAAATTTGAAACCTTTGAATTGATTGGTGAACCACAAGGTCACAGAACATAACCTCTTATTGGTGTCCATCAGATCTCTATGTAGGACTGTGGAGATCTGATTTTAATTAGATTGTGGGTCAATTGTACCTCTCTTTCCATCTGCATTGTCTCACAGTCAATTTCCAAATCAATTTTTGCTCTCTTGTTAGCAGTCTGCATAGAAGATAACTCTAACTTCAGTTTGGCAATTTGACTCTTTGCAGCGATCACTTCTGCCACATTCAGCTTGTTTTCCTTTTCTTTATCTGTCAAAAAAAGCAGCATACATGTTAGGGGTTCTCTTTGATGACATAGAATGCTGACAATCAACTCAGCTGAGGCCTCATCAATATGAAGCTGCCTATAAACTAGGGTTGAAATTCAATAACAATTAAGGAAGTTTTTATGCAGAAAAGAAAGTGAGTGGGTCTGACAATCAAGGGCTTGAAGTAAACAATACATAGGATCACATTTGCCCAGGGACAAGAGGTGGTCCTCACCACTGATGAAGAGTAAAATTTTCTTTTAATAATTCAACTCCCAACAGCTAAATGTTATTACAGTTACACGACTTTCATTTCCACAATTTCATCCCAGCTCTAGAAAAACTCCATGGACAAAGCTAATGCAGTACATTTTCATGAATATCAGCAGCAGAAGTGGAAGCATCTGAGAAATGCAGATCAATGTATATATTGTTGTAAAAATAAGCAACGATTCAATCCCCAGTGCCAAAGTAATTCAAGGTCATTCTTTGTCTAGTAAAATATGTTGCAAGAGTTTGATCAAAATATACATTAAAGAAAGTCCAAATTTAGAAATTTTATTAAGATTATTTCAACAGCCACTTTAATAATTTAAAACAGTTACACTGATTAATTACAGACACCTCAATTTGGTACCTTGCTTTGGTACATCTGGGTGTCCAGAAAACAGAAACAGCACTTACAAGCAACTGACATTGTCCCCAGTTCATAGCTTGGTAATTATTGAGATCCCCATCTTCTAACCAGGTACCAACTTACAGGGCATGAAAAGATAATTGCAAATACCCAAAAACTCGACGAGTTTTTCTTCGACAATCACTGCCAACTGTGAAGTATATATATATATATATATATATATATATATATATATATATATATATATATATATATATATATATATATATATATATATATATATATATATTGTTACGGAATCATACCTCTTTTTCCTTTTTATAATGATTTAATTTATTAGTTTATGATCTCTGTTCTTAGTCTAAACTGCAGTTACCATATGAGTATACATACGACAACCTTTCGATCGATAAATGGTCACATGACTAAAATGCGCGCGAAAGGAATAGACCTACTTCGTGTACTTTTAGAAATTAACATTGCAAGGTCACATTCCCATTCTGAATCAACATGATGTTTACTGGTTAAGAGTTAAAGAGCGTGAGAACGTAAACATAGTTCCTGATTGGTTCGTAAAGGGTTGTATTATTTTGTAATACCATGTTATTAAAGACGGAGAAAGGGTTTTTCAATTTGATTCTGCGCACTTAGTAAAGTATATATAGGAAATAATCCTGTATTAAATCATTCTAGCAGTTACTTGAGAGAAGAGAGGTCATATTGAGATTTATTATCAGTTCAGTGTGGGAATTACTTTGAAGATTCTTTATTAATACAATACATTTAGAAGTCAGTATTGTTCTTCATCTGAATTAATATACAGTTCCGTGGAATTATCGGGAACATTTCTAATACTTGTGAGATTCCAGACTTACAAGGATTATTTGGATTTACTTGAAACTTATCAACACATTAGCACATCAAATGCTATTTCATTCGGAATACTACATCCGGATTATTTGGATTAACTTCAGGAAGTGAACTTTAAAACATTTTAGGACTTTTTAGGATATTCTATACTGTAAGTTATTTTTAATTCTTTCACTTTGATTGTTTGTTGAACTATTTTAATTCTTTTAATACTTTAGGAAATTAAAAGATTTGCATTTTAATCTTGAAAGCTTGTTTGTGTCTTTTATCTTGTTACATTACCCCTAGAGTCGTAACAATATATATATATATATATATAATTTGTTAAACATAACTATACATAATTATGTTGTATCATGGGACAAGTACTGTCAGTTGTGGGACAAGTGGTACAATGCATTCTTCCAAAGGGACAGATTTAAGAACTTTTTTCTCACTCTGTCCAAGAACATGGACAATTGAACTAAGCAAAAGATCTCATGAAAATCAAACTGCATGCCCAATTTGATTGAAATTCATTAATAATTAAGGGTGTTATCAGGTGCAAATGAAAATGGGTATGACAATCAGGAGCTATAACTCGTCTAAATGACAATGCGGAATGGTGATAATTAAACTCACCCAAGGTCTTATCAATATCAAGCAGCATACCAAATGTGGCTTAAATCAAATAATAATCAGTGATTTGTTGATTCTGAAAGAAAGTGGGTGTGTCTGACAATCCGGGGCTTTAACTCTGCAAAATGATGATGCAGAAGGCTGACAATCAAAGATAGTTAAGGTTGCATACCAAATTTGGTTGAAATCCAATAATAATGTAGAGAGTTATTGTGAAGAAATTGAAAGAGACAGATAGATGGAAAGGAAGGAAGGACAGTCCCAATTCAATCTCCTCTAAAATTTTCTATGAAAGCGCAGGACTACAACTGAATTGGGTGTAAAATGCTGATACATGTATTTATTTCATTTCGAAAATTAAGATATACCTTAATTCTATAATTTTTCATTCATAAAAATTGTTCATTTCAGAATACGAAACATTCTACATAAAAAATTATTATTATTTTTGGAGTACTGTGTAAGAAAAATACAGGGACTGGACCTGAACATGGTCTACGAGACACATGATACTCACCTACTTAACACTACTGACATAAAATATAAATGTACGATAAAAAAAATAAAGTACTCAAAAAGATTTTTGTTGTTCTTAGTGCGTTTGTGTGTGTGTGTGTGAGAGAGAGAGAGAGAGAGAGAGAGAGAGAGAGAGAGAGAGAGAGAGAGAGAGAGAGAGAGATGAATGAATCAATAACACTGTATCAGTCTGTAAGATCATGTGTATTCCGAGCGTATTTTTTTGTAGCTGTTAAGGTGTGTTATATAACCAATGTGATTAAGATGGTCAAAGTCACAGGGGTTCATATCGCTGCTTACAATTTACCTATAAATAATACACATACATGTATTATTTATAGGTAAGTTGTATGCAATGATACGAGTACCTGTTGTCGAAGTTATGTGCAACTTGTTTTCTTCGAGCATCAGGAACCTTATTACCAAATTACATAAAAAAATTAAAGAACGCCAAAAAAGGACTTTTGTTGTTTTTAGTGAATATTGGTGCAGGTGAGAGAGAGAGATGGATGAAACATCACTGTGTCCATGTAAGCTTGTATGTATTCAGCACAGTATTTATTTGTAGTTTTTGGAGAGAAAAAAAGGGAGGTTACAAGGCAATTGTAATCTGTATTGTTCAGTTACTTTATGATTGTGATCTTCTTCATGCACAAGGGCACTACTATATTCCTTTGTCAATTAAAACCTCTGAATAAATAGATCATTATTGTTTTAATTACGATATACACTGTCAGAAGAACCAAATGGCTATGCAGTTATTACATACTAATTACATACCTAGAGCACTGGATAGCTACTTCTAGTCAAGGCTGGATTGAGGAAAAGATTCCCACAGATGAGATCAAATTAGTGACGCTATTAATAGGTAAATGAGGCTATCCACTGGAAATGAAAATATGACTATGGACTATAGAGGCCATTGTCCAAACAGCAATAGATATTGTAATGACAAGCAATCACACGCAACACTTGTTCTTCATACTTGCTGACAAAGATAATAATAGAAGGGTGTATCATTGAATAATGTAATGACGGTAAGTCTTTAGACACAAAATTTTTTTTATTTTTCTTTATGTCCCAAGACTTATATGCACGTAAAAAATATAGCATTTTCAGTGTCCCAACACTTATAGACACAAAAAAATGTCATGACAAAATTGGCAAGATCGCCATACGTCACACAGCAGTGACCAGCTCTTGTTCAATTACCACATCAATAAACTGTTATAAACTACTATGATTGTTTTTGTTATTATTTTGCATGTACATATTTTCCAATTTCTCCAACATGAAATAAAATAAAGGTAAATAAAGACTTCATAATTCATGGGCCACTTAGAGTTTACTGGGAGACCTGTATCATAGTGTACAGTACTTACACAGTGCAAATCATGCTCAGCATCACTTACATCCTTGTTTATTCCCAAAAATATTAGATGCAGATTTTACTTTATTCATCATTTTTACCAAATCGCATTCTTCCAGATCACATTTTAGCTATACGCCCACTGCTATTTTATTTACTTTGTTTCATCATTTTCAAGAGTTACCGTTTTTCAGTGATATAAGCGATCCTACAAAGTGATGTAATCTATATGAAAATACACATGTTTAATTATATAAGGCACATAACCAGCATATATTCACATAAATGTCATATATTCATTAAAGAATAATCATAATATAGGTTCAAATTCTGAATACAGATCCACCAAGATCATCATCGATCTATTTTAGTTTTGTGTTTTGGCTTAACACAAGTAATTTTACTCACATCATTCGTTTCACTTTAAATTTTGGCAAGCTGGTTCTTTTGGTGTCTCCTTTTGTTTATAATTGGCAGATTTGTCGTTTGTTTTCTGACAGCAATCCAGGCCAGTTAATTGTTTATACCCTGAAACTGGCTTGAGTAAAGAGGGAATTTTGTCTGGCAGCAATGCTGGTACCTGTTTGTTCTACAACATTACTCAACACAAATTAACTGTTTTCAAATCTGAAGTGGATTGAGAAGGACAAGATGCTCATCATAACAGTGGTACTAAATTAATCATTTTATAAATTCTTTATCATGCACTGAATTTGTAGCCATCACTGGTGTAGTTCTTTGATGTGTAATTGCCTTTTACTCCATAATATTAGCACAATTACCATAGCTGAGTAAACGGGTACTTTTTTAAAGTCCCTTACATCAAAGCAAACTACCACTGAGTTTTTACAGTATTCAAATTATTTTCAAAGCATTATTTCTGAAACTTCTTTATCATATTTTAAAGACATTATTGAAGTTTAGTGCAGTGGTGCCTATGATTCAAAACCAAGGGATGTACTTCATTCAGGGCAAGTTAAAATCATCAATGTACATGCAGTGATGCCATGATGTAAACAAGCTCACTAAATGCAAGCATTGAACCAAACACTATTTTTATTGCTGTCATACTGGTTTCACATTTTAATGAGTTAGGTATTTACATTTTCAAGGCAAAAAAACATAAGTACCGGTGACTTTCGACAATTTTAATGTAATAATGCATAAACTGACAACAGTAAACTAGAGCACAAAAGGGAGAAGTTACTGTTAATATGGGTACAACATCCTGCTAAAGCTCAATTCTTGTCATTGTCCCATCAAATTATACATGTTTGAATTAGGGAGAAATGATAAAACAGAGGAAAAATGAATATATTTATTGATTTTATCAACTTATATTGATTTATAACATTTCCATCTAATAATTTATAATGAGTGTCCCATTACAATCATAAAGTCATTTTTCTTTTTCAATGATGTTACGATTGATAAAATACGCCTATCGATCAGTAGAAAAAAATACCTAAGGTCTCCCAAGACTTATAGTACATGAAAAAATTGCTATAATTTCGTGTCCCAACTTTTAAAGGTCATAAAAAATTACTTTTGAAAATAATTAAGGGTGTCCCAAGACTTACTGTCTCAAAAAAAATGTTAATTTGATAAGAAAACATCAAACGGCTTCAGAACTCATTTTAAAATGTGTGAGCTATACAGTAGTGCTTTGTGACAATGATGTCTTTAGTAAAAGCACTCATTAACCATACTGTTTAAGGACTGAAAATAAGAACTTGATAATGAAGGCATCTCCAAGTAAAAACAGTACAAGCACTTAAAAGATATTATATAAGAATCAAATTCAATGAATCAATGACTTTCACGTTTATGATAGAAAATGACATGATCTTTATATTTTATTTTCGTATTACTATAATGAAATAAAAAGACTACTTGACCAGTTGTCTATGGTCTTCACTTTGGCATGTACTGAGATAATTTTTACTGGATAATAAAACATCAAATGACTTCTGAACTCGTTTTAAAATGCTCTCAGTTTTGTTACATTGATCAACTTAATAAAGGCACTCATTAACGATATTAAGGATTATGTGCTGCAAAGGCCATTACCCAGCTGTTAAACAACAACAGCAGATATTATAATGACAAGAGATTATACACATCATTCATTATATTTTCTTGCCGATAAAAATAACAATAGTAGGGCAGATCAAAGTATAAGAGTGGATTCACAATTAACAAAACAATTACCCTTTCAAAATGAGACGAGCTGAGGTCTTTCTGCATGATTAAAATTTAGTGATGATTTCATTTAGTTTCTTTATTTGATTCCTCAGTAAATAACTTACCCAAAGTTAACATTTGTATATTTTTTATACAAGATTATTTCAAACATATACTCATCAAACAATATATTGGTCATTTGATGTATTTAAATTATACATTAGTATTTTTTCAAAGCCATTTAAAACATGTAATTCTATTCTTGATTCAAATTGTGATTATTTTATTTCTTAATCCCCTGTTTCATTATGCAACTAACCCGAAGTAAAAATATTTTTGTTTTTCATGTAAGATTATATCAAACATATACTTAGCACACAAAATATTGGTCATCTGACCTAAATCGAAGATCAGTATTTTTTCAAAGCCGTTTTAAACATGAACTTCTCTTCTTGATTCAAATGATGAGTCTTTTCTTGCTAAATCTCCTGTTTTATTATTTGATGCCTCAATTAAAAACTTACCCAAAGTTAATCACCATTTATAACATATACTCAACAAACAATACACTGGTTGTTGGATGTATCTAAATCATACATTGGCATATTTTTAAAGTGGTGTGAAATGTGAACTTCAATTCTTAATTCAATTATGACACATCAAATACAAAGTTAAAGAATAATACAAACATAAAAACATAAAAATACAATGCCCTAATTGTGCAAGATTTTATCTATTAAACTTTTCGTAAAATGTTTGCCACTATTTTTTTATTTTTTTTTGCAAATACAAATCTTCACAGTAGAACTTTCACTGAATGAAAATTCAAAGGATTTGATGAAAAATACAAAGTTCTATGTAAAAAACAATATGATACATTTAATTAAGATTGTTATGGATAGACGATATACAAAATATTAGAGGGTATATATATATATATATATATATATATATATATATATATTTCATATATAGATATATATATATATATATATATATATATATATATATATTTCATATAGAGATATTCATGCATTCAGGCATTTTAAATTAAATGTCTTAGCATTAATCAAGCTGTTAAAGATGCCATGTTCCTTTTCACTAAATTAGTACAAATGTATTAAGCAAAGAGCAAATGACATGTACTGATTCATGGCTGTATAAAATTTCCATCATTTCCATCAGGCTAAATCAGTGAACAGTGCAGACTAGTGAACAGCAAATAATGTATACATGTTAAACAAAATTTCAATACTATTTTATCAGTCAACAAGAACAGAGCACACAATAAGTTCTGCATATCAACTCAATAAAGGATTTATACAATCAAGCAAATTGACAATACCCTCAACTACAGAGTATTGGAATGACAAGATGCTTTAGGTACTCTCATACAGTAAGGACTTGCAAGACAAAGACTGGGTGATGTAATTCCGTGCTCATTCTACTATATTTAGAGACAAGTTCCCATGGCAGGGTCAAAAAGTGAGACATACACTGTAACCAAAAATTAGGGCCAATGTTTATAACTTTTTGAAGAAAAATGAGTTTTTCCAATTGAAAGTTGATCCCAAATTTTTCTAAAATTCACAAAGTAGGCCCCTATGCCCGATTATAGGAGAATCAGTGTATTTTTTTACTTGAGAGGGGCTGCACCAAGGATGTTTTAAAAAAGATGCATAAACCTTTAATATTCTTTTCTAAATTATTACTGGCGTTGACAAAAATGCTTGCTTCTTGATTTTTCAATGTTGAAAAGCACTCAGAAACTCTTACCTAGTCTGATGAATCAACCCCCGAAGTTTCAAGTTGTGACTCAATTATAGTGTTCCTGTATTTGTCAACATATACTTTCAAATGAACGAATAAGTGGAAGTCATATCTGATTGGTTGCTGTATTTGATGGAATAGCAGTATGTAGCCACGAAATTCAAAATGCCCACAGGAAGAAGGGTTGTGTTAATCCACATGGATTTACAAGTCGTTCAACTTAGGATTTGATCCAGAAATATTCTGTGCATATTGCTGAAAGGACCCTTCAACCAACTGTAACTCGAGAGCTGATAGAGAAACATTGGTAAGTGTCTAAAATGTACACCGATGAGTTGTGGATACATTTGTCTGCACCAATTGCACAATTTAATGAATAGGCGAGATCAGACCCAAAAACTGTCCATCAGTAACAGTACAGGTTTGGGGGCTGATTTATCGGACTAACTCTTACCAAGTAAGGACTTAACGGACAAGGCTGATGCTGAAGACTGCTCTAGACGACTGTTGCCCAGGATGTCACTTTGATCTAATCGGAACTTTGGAGTTGATTTGCTCCCAGTGCCATGAATAAAGGCATCAAAATCCCTCTTCATCCTTATAACTGCGGTGTTATCTTCAGCAGTGTCCATGGTTGTTGCAAAGGTATCTACTGTTCCAACTGGAAAAAATTTGTACATCACATTCACTGATGGTGGTAAAAATTTTATATATATATATATATCTTTACTCTGTGTAGCATATTTTTAAGCAGCCATAACAATATCAACAAGTCTCCCGAGGACTGACACTGTTCTGGCCGAAAAGAATCTCCAGAATACAATACCATTTCTTCCTTTTAACGGTCAAGTGTTGAAACCATCTCTAATAGTCTTCAGCAATAACATGATTTTCAAATTAGCTGCTGTGGTGGACATATTGGATGTCAGATTGGTACCAATTTCATTTAGCACCAACAAGACATCAGATGAAATATTCTGGTGGAAATCCCATGCTAATATGACTTTCAATTTTGGAGGAGTAATAATAATAACAAGATTTTCAAGATGACTGCCATGGTGGATATCAAATTGGCACCATTTCCATTTAAGATAAACTAGATGTCATAAGAAGTTTTTTAGTGCAAGCACAATATCAATATGACCAGCCATCTAGGAGAAGCACATATAACAAGATTTTCAAGATGGCCATTGTGGTGGATTTAAGTCAGATCGGCACCATTTTCATTTACAACTAACTAGACATCATCAGAAGATTTTCAGTGAAAACCCTATGCTGATATGACCATTCATTCAGGAGAAAGAGTGATAAGATTTTCAAGATGGCCACTATGGTAGCATATTGGATGTATGAGCAGCACCATTTTCATTTAGGACCAACAAGACATCATTAGAAGTCATTTAGTAAAAACCCCATGATGATACAAAAAACCACTGAGGAGAAGTAGCAATATCAAGATTTCAAAGATGGCCACTGCAGTGTCCATATTGGATGTTCAAGCAGCACAATTGTTATTTAGGACCCACTTGACATCATAAGAAGTCTTATGATGAAAACCCCATGACAATATTACTCTTTTTCATCAGGAGTATCGATAACAAGATTTTCAAGATGGCTGCTGTGGTGACCATATTGGACATCAGATCGGCACCATTTTTATTTACTACCAACTAGATATCAGAAGTCTTTTAGTGAAAACCCCATGTTGATATGACCATCCATTCAGGAAGAGTAGTGATAAGATTTTCAAGATGGCCACTGTAGCAACCATATTGGACATCACATCGGCACCATTTTCATTTAGTAACAACTAGACATCACAAGAAGTCTCAAGGTGAAAACCCCATGTCAATATGACTTTCCATTCAGGAGTAGCAGTGATAACAAGATGTTCATGATGGCTGCTGTGGCAGTCATTCAGGATTAGTAGCAACAAGAAGATTTTCAAGATGGCCACCATGGTGGCCATATTGGATGTTCAAGTGGTACCATTTTCATTTAGGACCAACTAGACCATGGTATGAATGTGTGTGTAAAGTGTCATGGCAAGTAGTTTAGGAGGAGTAGCAATAACAAACTTGTGCTAATGGACAGATGGATGACGGACAACAGGCCATCCCGTCAGCTCTCCTGGTCTATGACCAGTATAGCTAAAAACGAGCATACAGAATGACTAGAACAAAAAAAATTGTGCTGGGTCTATTCTAAAAATAAAACTGACGGGGGAAAGGGCTTGAAAAATCTACTTGCCCGCTCAATTTTTACTTGACCAAAATAAACTTTTACTCAACCAGCTATAATAGAAAAGTTGATAATGCTCTAACTACCTAAATTCAATTGTGTGAAAGGTTGTTTTCCAGAACTTATTCTGTGACCCTTCTAACACTATTTGTATGTAATTACAAACTCAGACTAGACTGCTCTACTTTTGGTAAGTGTTTTATTAGTACTGATGAGTGAAAACGAAGCACTTGTATGAGCTTGATGAAAACAAATGGAAACTAAACTTCCAGTTTAAAGTATGGACTTTTAATTGACAAAGTTGGCAATATTCTCAACAGAACATCCTTTTTATTAAAGAGAAACACTGGTCAGCCCTGAATCAGAACTCACCCGATCGGGTGAGCAGCACTTGCCCAATTGGGTGAGCATAAATGTGAACCTCCAGGGATGAGGGGTGTCTCCCGTCAATTACTGAAATCTCCTGCATACGCAAAATAATTATTGAGAAAAAAAACTTGCTTCCAGTGTAGTATATTTATGGTAATACTGCCTGTGATGATGTGACTGTGAACTGGCTTAAACGGAGCAAGACAATATAGTTTAACATCCCTTTGATTCTTTCAGAAGGGTCAGATGGCTTCAGTGTTTGAAGTTTGTTGACATGGATTATACAATGTGTGATCAAAAGCAATTCTGAAAATATTAAAGACATTAATTGATTATGGGATGGATTACAAAAGAGGCATAAAGTGGCATAAAACAGGGTAGGTTTGGCTTTATCCATCTCATAAAAGCATATTAAACACAACAACAAATACGCCATCACTGAAATCCATGTTCACAAAATCTACATCAAATGTGAATAATGATATGCGTGCCAAGACATTGCCTGCCAAATTTATAGCAGAACATAATCTCCCATTTATGGTAGCAGATCATTTTTCAGATCATGTCAAAATAAAGTTGCCTGACTCCGAAACTGCACAAAAGCTTCGGGTCTTCATTGGGATAAGAAAGTCGACAATGTGCTGCAATGAAAAATTTGCCATTTTCATTGAAATTCCTCCCTCTTTTGAAGTCAAAACTCCAGACCAAATTTTGCAAATCTCCTAATCTGTCCTAAGCGGACTTCTCTGTTCTGTCACATGTATGGGTGAGTGACTGGAACATTCACTTGACCGTTAGAAATTTTTGTGGTGGTAATGGAAGTGGTGATGGTGGGAAAGCCACTGAAAAAATGGAGGCAATTTAAAACAGAGTTTGCAAATATATTGAGTGATTTTCATGCATTCAGTTGACTTTTCTGTGCGATTTTTAACAAAATTTGTGTGAATCTCACAACTATACATCACAGAATAGATCCTGAAATGTGTCTCACATTTCTGTAACAAAAACTGTAGTTTTCAAAGGTACATCTATTATCAATTAAAGTATGTAAAGTTTACCTATATTTGATTGAAAATTTCATGACCTGCAGACATTTAAGCTGAATGTTCTTCTGAGTAAGCCAACCTGATATTCAACACCAGTGTTGCACACTGAACGCAGGCTCACAGGTTTCCGCAATTTTTTGTCCAATGTCCCCCAATACTTGACATAGTGTGACCAGAAAATAATCAAAAAATATGCCTACTACTTTTCATTAGTGGATGTCCAACCATGTCTCTGTTCACGCTAGCAATGGCCAAAGTCGCGACAGGTGAAAAAAGCTGTATGATGGCAATGAATATCTATTCTAAAATAATGTATCTGGCCATGAAAACATTAAAGGGTTTGTGGTAGTCGGCTGAGGTTCAATGTAAAGTATTTGACGGCCGTTAGTATAATGTATTTTCGAGGTTAAAGTCACCCGTACGGCGAGGA
The DNA here is from genome assembly GCA_029931535.1 of Margaritifera margaritifera. NCBI lineage: Eukaryota > Metazoa > Mollusca > Bivalvia > Unionida > Margaritiferidae > Margaritifera > Margaritifera margaritifera. The sequence continues at coordinate 1,251,877 of JAQPZY010001698.1, read as the reverse complement.
AGATTTAATTTATTTTGAGGTTGAAATGATGACAAAAGAGACTAAATTCATGCAAATACACCATTTGTTATTTAATGAATGATTTGTTAGTTTGGAAAGAAAAGTAATTCAGATAATATAGGTATTTATTATAATACATGCTGGTAGATAATGAGTGAACACTAAAGTTAAATGAGAGCAAGATCCGGAATGGAAAATTCCATGGTGCAGCTCATTTCAGGTTAACCCGATATTCAAACATGTTAATGTTTTCATGAGTTACTTGACCACATGAGTTACTTGAGTACATGATAAAACTTTTATTGCAAGAACATAAATGTCCAAGGAATATATGACAGTACAGTGCAAATGACAAAGTTAAGGTGGCAAAACTGTCAAAGCAAACAAGATTATCTCATTTTTATAACAACATTAGTGCATTATGTATCATTATTTTCTTTTGTCCCTCTAAAACGTTGTGTCCCCCAAATTTGGAGGGGGAACAGTGTCCCTGCCCTTGGGATCCTATGTGCAACACTGCAACACTAAGTATTGGTTGACACATGATTAACAACAAAATGCAAGCCATTTTACATTTTGAACGCAGTTGGAATTACCTGAATCATGCCAAGCAGGGTCTGGTACCACTCTGTAGTACATTCAGCTAAAATGTAACGATTGCAAAGCCCACTTCTACAAAGCTTTTAGCAGTCTGCAGTAGACATTCAAAACATTAATTATTATGGCTGAAAAAAAATTAAAACCAAATGATCTTGACAACAAAATATCCCTTTTTTAAAATAAAGTTATATTTATATATTTTTTTTTTACTTTTACCGTTTCAAAACCTAACTTTTAATTGACATTATACTGTGCTGACATGCCATTAAAACATATACATACATACTTACACATGTACATACATAAATACTGAGACAGGACATAAATGACAAAGCAATTAAAAAACATTCTTTTCTTGGATATCCAAGCAGAAATACTATAATAAGTGTTTGTTTTTAAATCATTGTTCTTAAACTCTGCTTCAGAAGCCTATATCATTGTATATCCATGGAAACCAGAGTTTACTCCTAAAAGTAACAGGTTTTGAGCTACAGCCAGAATTAGATGGCTTGTTCATGCATCAATAATTACCTTTATTATCAATTAATAACCATTTTTGCACAAAGTTTCTCTGTTGCTTTGTATCTGTTTGGATAGAGTTTGGAAGCCAATACTGTATGCCACGCAGTGAACAAGCTTCAGTTAGTTCTGATTGATGGTTATTGTTTCACCCTGTACTTGAACAAAAAATAACCACCAATCAGAACTGCATGTACATGTAACATATTTCACTGTGTGACACACTGGAAGTGTAGCCTTCAAATTCGATCCAAGTATACCAGATGCGATGCAACAGATAAACTTTGCGTAAAAGTGGTTATTAAATGATCAGTAAAGTACTTAAATCATACATGGGGAACAAATTTGGAATGTCTTTTTCTGTTGATATATGTTATCAGTGGCTAAACATGTGGATGGGATAAAATAATTAGCATGGAATGGGGGGGTACAGATTTTGAACCATGTAAATTAGTCACCTTGTGTTAGTAGAAGGCGAATGGGTGTTGTCAATAGTTTCTCTTTTTTACTGACAGAAATGAGTGCATGTGCTGGCTACAGATGACTCAGATGAATTCTTAATTTAGAGAATAAAAAGGTAAACTACTAATAATTATTCATGACTGCTGAAGATTAAAGTAACTTGTATATTTTAAGTATTGTTTTGTATCGATTCTTCACCTCTTGTATCAATATGGAAAAAGTATTGATACATCTATATATTGATTAATCATTTCACCCCTACAGTGATATTCTTCTGTTGTAAGGGTGAAGTACTAACAGAGATGCATATCATCATTGATTTCACAATTCTAGTATAAACAGTGTCTGAGAAATGAACATCAGACACATTTAACCCCAAGTCAATGAAGCATAAAATATGGGCCATAATGACCCACTACTGAAATGAGGGAGTAGTGCTCATCAAATTGCATTCCTCACCAAGTTATATTATTCTAGATAGAAGAGTAAATACATAGTATGCCAAAAATCTATGTGATCATGAACTAAACACAGCCAAAGCCAGTCAAAAGTGCAAAGTAGGTCACTGTGACTTTTCTTCTGTACAGGTGTGGTAATAAGAGAGCTGTATACAATGATCTAGTTTCGTAATTCTACCATGAACAGAACATTGGAAATAAAACAAAGATTTAAACAAAGTCAATGAAGCATAAAATATGTGACCTAAATGCAAAAACTTACCCCAAGCCAGTAAAATGTAGGTCACAGTGATGTTCTGTTGTTGTAAAGGTGTGGTACTATTAGAGATACATATAATGATCTACTCTGATGATTCCATCATGAACATAGCTTGAGAAATAAACTTAAAACACAACATTTAACCAAACTCAGTGAAGCATGAAACGTGTCATAGTGATCTACTTTTGAAATGAGGGATTAGTACTCATCAAGATGCATCACCTCACCAAGTTTCTTTATTACAGGTAGAACAGTATGTATACTGTGTGCAAAAAAAACCCAGAGTTAAATGCAACAAGAGTACTGTGAACTGCACATTATATACCAGCCCCTGTTTAATAGCCCCAAACTTGATGGGCTTTTCTTTACCCCAAGTGCAAGTTATCAAGAAATTTTGGTCCAGTTCTGTGATATATAACCAGGGGTCAATTTAGCAGCTGGCCCACTGGCCTGTGACTTGTGGATTTTGAGGAGGGCCTGTTAATACAGACAGCCTCAGGCCCATGGGGTTAGTTAAATTTTCGAAAGTCATTATTAAATAAATTCTATTCAATCATGAAGTTTAATCTGACAATAATTTCCAATGCCTAGTATGTCCATTGTTTTGTAAAACATCTAAAAGTAAATCTCATCACATCTTACATAGTCTGGTTTTGTGGCCTCTTACATTAAATTATAAATTGTAGTGTAATGAGCCAGTGTACCAGACTATATCGGCCACCAAGTTTTTAAACCAATTCAAATACATGATATATTTATGCATTGGTTTATGAAGCAAAATGGGTGCCTTGGTGGACAAGTGGTTATAAGCATGAAGTCTATGACCCGTTGAGTCATGAACTGTGTTAGACCACAGACTGTGTAGCTCTGGTTCAAGCCTAAAAAAACGGCACAGAGATGATACGTCTGAAGGGTCCACCTTTCCTTCATTGGCATCATGGTTTACTCTGGGTACTCTGGTTCCTCCACCTTACAAAGGCAGCCTCCCATTGCTCCCCTACTTAGTGTAGAGATAGGTGGTGGGTTTTAAATACAGAAATCCCAACCCTCCTTAAATGCATGATCAAGGTTGTGGAATGTCAGCTTGATCACTCTACCTCACCAGTTGAGGGTGCTCCGATAAAGTAGCAGAGGGATCAACAATACTGTACATGCATACATACATACATGCATGCATGCATGCATGCATACATACATACATACATACATACATACACACAAACACACACACACACACACACACACACACATACATACATACATACATACATATACATAAACAATGGTGGTGGCCTTAAATCACTAACCACTAATTACTAACTATGGAAAAAATTCTGTTGAATTATAAGCCACCACCAGAAAAAAGAAATACAAAACAGAAGAAGAAAGGCAAAGGAAATATGAGAAAAGAAAGATTGCCTGATTATTTGCCAAAACGGGAGTGGGAGTCTAGCTGGTTGGTGTACAGTGAAATAGGTACGATATGCAAAGCATGTTGTATTTACCACAAAAAACAAGACATTTACAAAAAAAAAAAAAAAGGAATTTTGGTTACAGGATGTAAAAACTACAAGAAGGCCAGAATCATTTGCCAAGGAAAGTCAGACAGACATCAGATTAACATAAATAAAGTGAAATGCTTGTGTGGATCCAAGCAAAACTGAGGCATCCACAGCACATAGAGTCTTGAACACATTAATAAAATTTATTTTTATTTGATATAAAGGGCCAGCTGTTTTTCTCTAAGGCAAGTTGTTTTCCATGTTAGCTGGCCCTGCTGGTCAGTGAAAAAATATGTGTTAAGTCAACCCCAGTAGAACTAATGCTCTTGTGTTGAAATGTAGTTTTTTTTTTTTTTGGGGGGGGGGGGTAAAACTTACTTCAATGATGTAATACTTACCGGTCACCATTGCATAGATTACCTTTCTGTGACAGAAATTACCCTCATCCATATAATAAAAATTCCATCCTCCCATGAGTTGAAAAGTTCTAGAAAGTTCAGAACCAGAAGGACACATGTCACAGGCCAATGCACAGTAGCCATCAACCTTTTTATGGTCACAGACTACTTGTGGGACATCAGAGCAGGGGGAGGAGGGAATCTGGCAATAGCGACAGGCAAGTATTACACCATTAAAATAAGTTTTATCCCCCCCAAAAACTACATTTTAATATCAGTAATACATTAACTGTCGCTATTGTGTAGCTGAATCTGTCAATATGGTGGGAGTCTGATGGCATCAAAAACTGATATAAACAAGGATATACTCACCTTTAGGGCAGGAATATCCACTACTGTAAGTTTGTATCTGCTTGGGCCACTTTTTGTGCTGTGACTAGCAGTCCTAAAGAAAATATGCCTTTATTCTGGTGCACCAGAGAACAAAGGTAGAAGGAGAAGATAGTGTGTAACTGCCACAATGCGGCTTTCATAACATCCTCCAGTGACAAATTAGTCTGATAGGTCCATAAGGTAGCAATGGCTCGAACCTCATGAACTTTAATCTTCATGAATGCAACGTCCCTCTAAGTAAGGGATTAATATGCCCCCTTGATCATCAAGAAAATCCACCTAGATGCAGTGAATGCCGAAATATCAGCAGAGTGCTCTAAGGAAAGGATAAGACATTTCCAACCCTTCCTTCTCCCTCTATAAGTGGCAAAAAGAATCTTGATCATCCCCAGCACAAATACAACTGAGACTGGTGATCTCAAAAGGGAGTGGAGCTACCAAAGGAAGCCGTTTTTTTAAAAAAAAAAAACTAGTTGACAAAGGAGAGAAACTGACTCGTAATTGCCATCTAATTGTAAAAAACCTTATTGTATTGACAGGGCATGAAGCTCGCTCCTTTGTCTCACATACACAAAGGAGAGCAAGAAAACAGTCTTAAAGGTAAGGTTCTTGAAAGAAGCTTCACCCAAAGGATCATAAGGGGATTTTAGTCAAAGACCATGCCATGCATGAGAGATTCCATCTTGGCATTAGTGAGCGAGAAACCAGTCTCTGCAGCTCAATATATCTGATAAGGTTGGAAATATAAGGATCTGAACCAATGTCCGGGCCATTTGAATATCTAAGCATGTTGGACAAGGGCTGCCCTATAGCCCTTAATAGTGACCACCAAGCATTCTCTGTCTTTGAATAGAAAAAATCAGTCACTGCACTCATAGAGGGACAGCTAAGATTAATGTGTTTCCTACTGCACCAATCACAAAAGATTCTCCACTTGGCTTCATAGACCTTGGACATGGAGCATCTCCTGGCCTGAATAATGCACCTGGCACCTTTGCTCAAAAACATCTCCTTGCAGAAAGATCACTTGAGATGAGCTAAGCGTGAAGGTGGAGAATCTGGGCTGTTGTGCAGAAGAGAGCCCCTATGCTGCTACAATGTCCTGGGCCGATATACCAACAGGTTGAGAAGATTATTGAACCACATTCATTGGGGTCAATGAGCTAAGCAGTGGACATCCTGGCTTTGTAGAGCACTTGCGGAATCATACTGAATGGTGGGAAGGCATAAGCAAACAGACAATTGCACTTCAGGCTGAAGGCATCCCCTGCCCAGACCCTCTGGTCTGCAACTGGGGAAATGTGAAAGGGGAGCTTGTTGTTTAGCCTTGTCGCAAACATGTTCACCAAGGATCTCATCCAACAGTCTGAACAGGGACTCTCCTACAGATTGGTGCAGAGACCAATTCTGTGACAACTACCTTCCCTATCATGGACAGACTGTCCACCAAAATATTCTTCTTGCTGGGAATAAGATGAACTCTTAATCCCTTCCGAGGTTGCCCAGCGAAGGAGTTTCCAAACCTCCACGCAAAGAGAAAGGGCAAGTGTGACTCTTTGTTGCGTGAGGTATGCTACCACCAACATATTCTCATGGAAGAACATCACACAGTGACTCCTTGTTTGGTTGATGCACCCCTGTATGGCTAAAAATACTGCCCTCATTTCCAAATTATTTATGTGTAGGGTAGATTCTTCCCAGGACCACGAACCTGAAGAACTAGCCCTTCCAGCTCCAAGTGAGAGCCCCACCCTGAATCTGATATGTCTGTGAACAGATGGGAGTGGGGTTTGGAGGTGTGCATGGGGACCCTGGTCAGAAACCGGCCCCCGAATTTTCCCACCAACTCAAATGGTGGTAAAAATCCGATCTTAGAGAACTCTAAGCTGTCGGTGGATACATCTACGGTTTCCAGTTCACCAGGAGGAGAAACAGGAGGGGGCGCCAACACTGAAGTCTTGGCTCTCAGAGCCTCCAAAAGAGCCAGGATTATGTCTACTTTGTCCAGCAGGACACAGACTAATCCCCTGTTTGTGAGGAAGTTCACCCCTACACATATGAAATCCTAAGATGGAATTAGCTCCAATTTCTCTAGGTTTGATTTAAGGTCCAGATGGGTCACTATGGACCAGCAGCTAGACAAATCTTGTCTGAGGGACTCTAAGAAACCATTGTGGATCAACCAGTCATTGAAATACTGGTGGATAGGGATCCCAAATGACCTTAGGTGGATGGCGACTACTACCATTACTCTGGTAAAGGCTTTGGGTGAGGAGGCCAGGCCAAATGGCAGAGCACAAAATTGGAAAATCTCCCTGTCCATACAAAACCTGATTTACTTCCTACAAGGTGGAAAAATTGGGATGTGAAGATATGCATCCAGAAGGTTAATGGGAACCACCCTGTCACCAGGCCTTATGGCATTCCTGACTGAGGCTGTGGTCTCCATCTTGAATGGTTCCTCTTGAAGAAACTTGTTTAAGGCGGAAAGGTTAATAATCAGCGGAAACTTTCCGCCTTTTTGGATACCAGGAAAATCAGTGTGTAGAAGGCCAGAGACTGGTCATTTAACACCCTCTCTAATGCACCCTTCTGTAGAAGGGAGTGCACCTCATCCTTTAGCCATAGCAGACATGATTCCTAGTATTTCCTTTTTGTGGGTGGACCCTGGATCTAATCCTAACAGGTACTGACTGGGTTGGAACAACTGTCAGTTGTCCAAGGGTTTTATCTATCTCTGCAGAGACTGATCCTATATATGCTCCTGGCATAGAGCAGCGCCCTTCACCAATGAAGAGCAAATCTTCTGAGACCCCAAGGGACTCAGAGAAGGATCCGGTGTTTTCATGAGATGAGGAGGAAGAAGGCCCTTTCCTCCTCCCATTTAGGTGCATCTGCTATCTGCAAGATCCCAGACCTCATCTGACCATAAGCAGCAAAACGAACACACATCCATCCATTGGCAAATAGTACAAGCAAGGCTGGTGGGGTGTGTATCCCATGGGGCTTTATTTACGCCAACATTTGTCCACACTCTGTGACATATTGCTGCAAAAGAAATCTCTGAAAACAAGGAACAAAAGTCAACAAGTGTCAATCGAAGGGACTGACGCTCAACTGGGTGAAAAGAATTTCCAGGTATTCAAGATAAGACCATTTCTTTCTTGTAACTGTCGAGTGTTGAAACTATCTCCGATATTCTTCAACAATAACAAGATTTTCAAATTAGCTGCTGTGATGCACTTATTGGATGTCAGCTTGGCACGATTTTCATTTAGGACAAATTAGACATTATTAGAAGTCTTTTGGTGAAAACCCATGTCATAATGATCATCCACTCAGGGGGTGTAGTGACAAGATTTTTAAGACAGTCATCATGGCAGCCATATTGGATATAGGACTGGCACCATTTTCATTTAGGACCAACTAAGAATCGTAAGAAGTCTACTGGTGAAAAGCCCCTGTTGATATAGCCATCCATTTGGAGAGAAGTAGAGATAACAATATTTTCAAGATATGACTTTACATTCAGGAGGAGCAGCAAAAACAAGATTTTCAAGATGACTGCTGTGGTGGCCATATTTCATTTAAGACCATCTGGACATTATAAGAAATCTTCTGGCGAAACACCATTTCAATATTACTTTCTGTTCAAGTAGATATGTGATAATATTTTTAAGATGGCTACCATGGCAGCTATATTGGATGTCAGATTGGCACCATTTTTATTTAGGACCAGCTAGACATCATAAGAAGTCTTTTAATGAAAACCCATGCTGATATAAACATCCATGTAGGAGGAGTAGCAATAACAAGATTTTGAAGGTGGCCATATTGGACATCAGATCGTCACCATTTTCATTTAGGACTGACTAGACATCATAAAAAGTCTTTTAGTGAAAACCCGATGTTGATATGACCATCCACATAGGAGGAGTAGCAATAACAAGATTTTCAAGATGGCTGCCATGGCTAGCATGATTAAACCTCACATCAGCACCATTTTCATTTAGGACCAACTAGACATCATAAGAAGTCCTTTAGTGAAAACTCCATTTGATATGATCATCCATTTTCAAGATGGGTGCTGTGGCAGCCATGTTGGATATCAGATCGAAACCATTTTCATTTAGGACTAACTAGACATCATAAGAAGTCTTTTAGTGAAAACCCCCATATTGATATGACCATCCATGTAGGAGGAGTAGCAATAACAAGATTTTCAAGATGACTAGTGTGGTGGCCATATTGGATGTCTAAGCAGCACCATTTTCATTTATGACCATGGGATGAATGTGTGTGTAAAGTTTCAAGACAATCCTCAGAGTAGTTTAGAAGGAGTAGCAATAACAAACTTGCTAATGGACAAATGGATGATGGACAACAGACCATACCATAAGCTCTTCTGGTCTATGACCAGTAGAGGTAAATGTTATGATTTTAATATTTATGAAAGGCGTGAGACCCCCGAGGTCAAACGCAATATAATGACAGCAATACCTTACCTGATTGTATGGTACTAATAATAGTGGTGTGAGACCTACGGTCAAACACACTCAAACATCAGCAATACTTAACCTGAGTACTGATGACAAGAATTGTAGTAAAACCAGCAACACACAATATATTATAATGAATAAGAAAGAGGGAATGCAAGTCCAACTCACTCTGGATAATAATGAATAGTGTACTAACTGTTGTCAAACATGGACTAACATCAGCACTGAGACACATAGTTGAAATTTGGCACAAATACAACTAAAATATGTATCTTGATCAAACACAAAATTCATTATGATAGGTCAAGGGTGTCCAACTCATTTGCTATGGCAGGCCAGATTTGATATAAATAATAATAAATAATAATAATAAATAATGAGTCTGGTGGGCCATATCCGGCCCGCTGGCCATATGTTTGACACCCCTGTGCTAGGTAATTGCCCACATGGTCAAACCACCTCTGTTATGAGGGCACAATTTTTGCATTTTGTAGTTTGGCCCAAGTTTGAGCCTCAGGTACAGCTTAACAATGAACTTGATTCAGATGAGATCAATTTGGTACAATCCCCTGTAGGTATAGTTTTCAAATAAAATCATATCTAGTGTTTGTGATGGATAACCAAGTAGTAGTGATACCTTAAAATCAGAAGAAAAAAATCTGTAATGAACAAAAGGGGTGTATATCTCTCCAAGTATTGAAAATCTGAGCTCATATTCTGATTTCCCAGGTCACAAATATGTAGTATAGTAAATTTCCACCTGATATCTGTATAATAAAAAAAGCTACTAGCATTTGACAATCCTCCGTTGTAAACCAACAAATTTGCGAGTGACAAAACTATGCTACCCCTCATCACTTCAATCAGCCATAACTTCATATGTAATTGGAATTTTTTACTGAAATTTTCCATGCAGCCATCATTTACATTGATGTACACCTGAGAACAATTTCATGGAAATTGGAGATTAAATATCAATGATATATCCAAGAGATATCACAGAATAATAAGATCAAACTGCATTTTGAGATGCAATATGAATACGCATGTTCTTGCAGTAAACTCTCAATATGGCTGCCCCCACAGTGCTCTCACTTAATCATGCACTGTCCAGGGCTTCCTTTAGCGCACATTTGTGCATCCCTGACGCAATAAAATCAAAAAGGATGCATTTAAACCCCATCCGAAGAGTCCAGTGGGTTGCAATAAAAATTGCAGTTTTGATTAAAAGTGTTAAACAAATCATGATCTGGTGTAAATGAACCAACCATTTAGCTATCAACCAGAGCATAATTTCCCCTGGATTTTATCGCATTCCTCTCTGAATTCCATGATGAAAGAAACACTCGATAAGTGCAAAGTACGGCAAGTTCCAGTATGATCTCGACCATGTAGAAGCAATTTCAATACCCGTCGAGGCACATTTACATACGCATACGCATTGGTTAATTTCTGGGGAATCTCAGTTCTAAATATAAACCATGCTGAATGGTACTAGCTTATGGAAACGTTTCGGTGCAAAAGATAAAAGTAATTGAATTTACTTTTTTAGTATATTTAAATGAGCATCATTATATAAAACATGTTGGAATTTTATTTGCACGTCTCTCCACCTTTAAACTTTTATTCTTGCAAGAGTTGCTTGCAAAACGGGGGAATCCCGCAATCGCACATCCTGGTGAATAGACCAACAAGTTGTTCTCCGCCTTTTTTTTCTGACATGACTGGTGGCAGACCAGTTATGTCAGAAAACAAAAGGCAGATAACAACTTGTTGGTCTACCTGGTTGATGCAATGCTGCACATGGGTTTCCAAAGAGGGAAGCTGCTCAGAAAAAAGTAAATCCACTATTTTGGAGAAGCTCAGAGGAGTACTGCAGTGTTAATAACATCCTCTTTTGCTATCCCATTTCAAAGAAATGCTGCCCGAGATCTTTTTGAATACTTTTTCAAAGTGGCCTTTAATATAATTGAAATTGTCTCTCACTTTACGGAAATATTTGCTCAATAGATAATACTTAAAACACACACACACACTAAACACATGTATTATTTATGACCATGTCACACTGAGTCTTGATTCTCTGACTGAGTCTCTCTCTCTCTCTACCACAAACACAACTTGTAGTAGGAACTTGAAAGTGGGACCCTTTACATCTTGTAAAGACCCTATAAAATTAAAATGTGGGGTCTTCACAACTCCTCAAAATGTAACACTAATGGAAGCCTCGACTGTCACATGATGTTACCAAGATCTTCTGATAACAAGATTCAGCAGTCAGTTGTGAATCTCTCTGTTATAGATGTCTCTGGTACAGCCATTTAATCCAATTCTGCACGTCAGCTAACCCTGTGCATCTGCCGTTCTGTATTTTTAAGTATTTACGGCTTTAACCTATTGCTTTTAGAAGACTGAATTCCACCTAAAATATCAATATTTTATTCCAGTTTGATGTGGAAATGTCATATTGTACCTTGATTTTGTGAATTCATATAATTCTGGTTAATTACAGCCGAAACAATAAGATCAGCATTGCATCAAAACAAAGACCATTTGCGGGAGACATTTTATAACCACTTTGTAACCCCTCTTACACAAAATAAACTATTCCATTTTTAGAAAACGCAAGGTCTAGGTCAATCACTGACACTTTGATTTGATAAAATAAAAATAATGTGCTAAATCTTTCAAACTTATTTTTGCTTGAGTGCAAATGACAACTCAGATGATACACTAGTTATCCAGTAAATAAAAAAAAAAAACACTTGAAATTTGAAAATATAATGACCAACATATGACTGAATGAGTAAGGAAAATTCTCATTCGCTGCTGAAAACAGAAAGTCTGAAAATGGAAGCTAAACAGTGCCTGCACAGATTTAGATGACACAAATTATTTTACTAGAGCACAAGGGGTAAGCTTGTTTTTGCTTAAATTTTCTGGGGAATTTTTCAGTAAAAAATATAATTTATTTATTTAAAGTGAAGGTAGATGTCTTCAATGCAATAAGCAAACAATCAGAATTAACTCCAAAGACAAATAATGGCATGATACAATCCTTAGGTGCGCAGGATTACCCGACATCATATGCTCAAGTGGGGAGGGGGGGATAACTCTAAGCAGCTTTTGGAAAATAACATTGGCCCCGGAGTCCAAAACAGGTCTATTTTTGCACCATACCTTGTAATCACATAATCACTTCTTGCGTGGAAATATTGGTAATTATGCAAAGTAAAAACACCAAATTTTGTGTCTCTGACCTTATTGCTATTTTAGCACATGTTTTAAGGTCAGTAAATGAACAAAGCAATGTCCAAATTGCATTTGATCCTCTGAACCCTTTTCATACTGAAGCCCAATCAGACAGGCAATTGTGTAGAACTGGACATTTTTTCAGTCAGTGGTGTATCAGCATGAGAGAATGCAGTGACATTGATCAATCTGGCTTTACTGGACAAATTTTTCAAATAATTGTTAAAAGTTATGTACCATTTTAAAAAGCATCTAATTTTCTTTAAAGTTATATATTTTTTCACTGAAAATTTTCAGATGTAAAAAAATTCATCTGAAAGTAAAGTTAAGTAAACTAAAAAACATGCTTGACATTTTTTTACAACTTACTTTCAATGCAATTTTTCTATCTGCAACATTCATTTTACCTCCTATATGTAAATGTATGAAATGTGAGAAATTTTATGCCGTTTAAGATGGCGACAATAAAAATCCATCAAGACTGTCAAAGGTTATTTCAATTTTACTAAATTTACCCACATGAGAATTGGAAAGCAAACAGAACAGATCCTTACTGGAAAATCGACAAAGCTGTTCATTTTGTATCATTATTTTTATTCCATATTAAATTATAATGTAAAAATATCATAGTTTTGTTGGGTTTATTTTGGTCCATTTCCAGGAATGCAGTAAAATTTCATAATCTTATGCACACATCCAACCTCGGTATGCGGGTGAACTTTATGAGCAGTGAAGTTCACAAAATGTCCAGCTAGCTTGAAAACCATCAAAGTCTTCATCATCGTCAATATCCAAGTCAAAAAATACCAATGAACTAATTATCATCCGCTCATTTCATTTCAATGTATTCAAGATTACGATCTCCACAGCATAAAATATAAATTTCCCCAACAAAACTATATATATTCATCAAGTCATCTGTCATCACTTGCTGCTTCAGCACCATCTGCCATTTTGATCTTTGCATGTTAAAATTCAGTTTTGAAATAAAATTTTCTATTAATCAGTTATCATCATCTCTGTTAATTTCATAAAAAAGTCAATATCACTATGTGCACTTCGTAAAACATAAATTTTCCCTACAGAATTATCTATATTTTCATCAAATTTACATCCACATCACTTCCATAATTTCCCACTTCAGTGATGTCTGACATCTTAATCTCTGCACGTTAAAACTCATATTTGAAATCAAATTTTCAAATAACCAGTTATCATCATCTCCGTTCATTTTGATGAAGTAAAGATAACGATCCACACTGCTTAAAATGTACATTTTCCACACAAAATTTTCTATATTTTCAACTAATTCAGCAAGCACATAACTGCCATCAACTGTCGCTTGAGTAGTGACTGCCATTTCCGACCTCCACACGTTAAAACTCAATTTTTAAATCTAATATTTATCAGTTTTGAGGGTCTTTTAAACTCATTCTGTGACTGCATTTGTATACTTTCTACCTTTATTTCTTTCTTTTCAAAAGAGTACACATAACATTATGATGTATTACACAGTTAAATGCACACTTCCGCGTAGTGGTAGACGGAATGTAGTGAACATTCTACCAGTCATATCCCGATGGCAAAGGTAAAGTACAACTAAAGTCGTATCCCGATGGAAAAGGGTTAATCTAACAAATACGTGCTAAACGCATACATTTTTAAAACAAGCAACATTTGAAACCTTTTTTAAGATATTTTTCAACATTTTAACTGATGCACCTTGCCTGACATTGAGTTTTGAATTAAGTGGATCAGGCTCGTCATCCAAACCGGAAGATACATTGCCAACATGGCGGAGGCAATTAGTGATGTCATTTTTACAGGTTTGAAAATATGTTACACTGCAAAAGTACATGTATGTCAAATTTTGGACCAAAATCGGCACACAAAATAACTATTTCATAACTTTTCAATCACCAGATATGATTTTAAGAGAACTGATAGCCAACTTGAGAGTTATAAACTTTTGGGCTGCTCCATTGGCGATCGCTTGCGCCAACCTATAGAATGTTTAACATGTGTATACCCCTCTTCGCCATCTTGGGGATGTGTTGTTAACTATTTTCTCGAATTAGTACTCTGTTTTCAGGTATAAGAAAGTGTGAAATTGTAAAAATGAATAGTAGCATGCATTTAGATTCTTTCATTCGCTTGGATTTAGTTTATATAAGAAATGTTTACCTTTTTATATGTTTACAAATTCCACTTTGTTGATGAGAAAACTGCTGATCTCCAAATGTCAGAAATTTTGACATGCTATTTTTAGATTTCAACTTTTGGTCAGCTCCTGGCGCAATATCTAAGGGTTTATGGTGAAAAAAGATATAAATATGTAATAATGAGACCGGTAAATCCAGAAAAGTTAATATTACTCCCTGAAAATGAATTTTTCAAAATACCTTGAGCATAGCTATAGTAAAAGTCATACAAGTCATGTAGGCATTCAGAACCGACTATTTCAGTAATGGGTGTAATTTTTTAGAATTTGATTACACATACCTTTAAATGGCAAGTATTCACTTTATTTTGATCCTCATGCATCCATATTCCCTTGGAAGGTAGTTATTTACACGCCCCATGAAATACATACAGCAAAATCAATGTTAAATTACATGGACATTTTTGGACGAGGTAATCCTAAAGGTGTGATCCAGTACAAACTGGATATATTGTCAAGCACTGTGATGTCACAATGAAAGCAGCACATGTTTAAAACAAATTAATATTACCCTGTTATTTGTTGTGATAGATCCGACGTCCTCTTTTCTTAACCCAGTTTAGTACCTGGCCACCATTGTAAAAGTCAATAACGATCAATAATTTTCATCTGGAATTTTCTTATGACATTTAATGTGCAGAGCATTCAAAAATCAGGATTTAATAGACTTTATTTAACTAGTATTACATTTTGCAACAACAATTAATATTTAATTTAATTTGAGTAAATGCGCCATAATAAACGCGTTGACATACACCATTGTAATAGGCATATCGCGGTAATAGGACGTGACAACATACATGGGTAAATGTGACAGCTCTAACCATAAGTAACGCAGAAATAATGCTGGGCTACATCAAATGAATGATGAAGCTAATGAAGGACAATATGAAGTTGTCCTTAACTAATCAGCACTTTGGGAAGAAAGAGGGTTCGAGATCTGGTCTGTGCGGACCACGAACCACGGCAGACCGAGGATAAAACCGGTGAGACTGCACCGATCCAACCAACAACATCTTTTGTTTAATCACTGAAAGTATATACAAGTACTTCTGTGTGAATGGTATGCAGTTCTGAGCTGTCTGACTACTAACTTACATCGTAATTTTACCAATTTTTCACCAAATTGGCATTACCCATCATTTAAGTCGCTTACTGCTGAATAGACTGAACACACTTGAATAAATATTTGTAAAAAAAAGTCTCTGAAAATGCTAATTGTAAATGTGTTCTTAAACCCGCCTGGAAGCTGGAATAATTTTGAAACAAATCCACTTCGGGAGTGGAATCGACGTACCCAAAAAATCAATCTTGAGAAGAGGTGGGATGGTGCGGAGAAAGATTTAAGACTCCTTCTACAATATTTTTTTATCATATCAACTATTTTTCTTCATTTTTTTTCTTATCTTCTAGAGTGGTAGTAGTGGGGTTTTTTTTAGTTGTTGTTGTTGTACAGTTGCATTCGATGGATGGATAAAAAGCTTGGACGGTGCCTTTCTTTTATTACCCAAAATGTTGGATCAATTGTTGAGAGCGCTCTATCAAGCCATTGTAAATGTGTATTCTTCGATCAAACTTGTCGCTATTTTTTTTTTTTTTTTTTTTTTTTTTTTTAATACCCACGGTGGTGTGACCCTGCGTGTGTACGTACGACAGTATGTAATAGTCACACAACTCCTCCCACACCGTGAAAGACATAGACTTCAAACTTTGGGATCTAACTGGGGGGTGGCTTAAGGTGTGCACAACAACTTTAGAATTTCGATCCATACCCTGGGGCGGAGCTTGATGTGGGAACGCTTATTTATGTATGCAATGTTTAAGATGGTTTGTGGATAAGGCTAGGAATAATAATATTTTGCTTCATACTTCAAGTTTTACTCATGCTCGATTTTTCGTTACACGTTGGAAATAGGTGAACTGCGCTTTGTAAAACCTACTGCATGTACCAAGTACCCTTTATTGATACAGAGAAATTCCATATTTTACTATTTATTCCCACAATTCCGATATAGTCGCTTTTTTCACTCTGTCCACAAGTCCGTACTCCTATCTATACATATGTTTATTTCCGTAATCACGATGTCTGAAGCACAAATTAACATAATGTCATGTTGATGCGGGTTTGCTAATAGTCTTTTTTTCATCGTTGCTAATTCCTCCTTCACTTTCGCTTATTCTGGTTTTACAACCGCAGCCCAGCAAAACATGTATGTATTTTGCTATTAGCTACCCTTTTTATATGAAGCACCGAGACATTTTAGGGCATCGTATTGAGATGCTGGAGACCCATAGAAATCAACTTTTCCGTCCATCCGTCCGTTCAAACTTTTAATAATCACCAAAGCTATGCAACCCTTACTCTTAATTTCATGCCACTGTATATATGAATTGCCTATTACACATTGATGTGTCTTAATTTGAAAGGTTTCGTCATTCATGTCCAATTTTTTACGGAGTTATTGCCCTTTTTCTATAAATTTTAAATCTCCACTACAGAAGATCCTTGTAATGAACATAATATTCAGATGCAATTTGGAGCGTACATTGTTTCATACAGCTAGATGCACCTTTTATGCGTTCTGTCTCATCAACTCCATATTTAATAGAATTATGGTTATCGATGATTAACTTCATATCTTCACATGTGATTCTACTTCTAACAAGCATAGCTCAAGCACCATTCATCATCTTTCTGATGCAATTTGGTATGAACAGTGTCTCATAGCCTAAGAGACCGATCATTTAATTTTCGGGGGAGGGGTTTCGAACCGATATATTTATTTTCTTTTAATTAAAGATAATATTTTTTTTTACAACTAATATAATTATTTATTTATTTTTTAAAATTTTTTTTTTAATTTTTTTAAAAGCGTTATGGGGCCCGGAATGTTTTCCCCAAAATCTCAGCCCCCCTCCCCCCGAAAATTAAATGGTCGGTCTCTTACATGTGTCTTTTTATTGGTTTAGTCTCATCTGCTCCATTTTCGACGAAATTATACCCCTTGTCACGAAATTCTTGTCTTCACATGGTAACTTAAAATGCAGCTTTTCATTTGCATAGCTCAAGAGCCATTCAACATATTCTGATGGAAGTTGGCAATAGCCTGGTCTCTTACACCTTTAAGTGCCTTTTATGGGTTCTGTCTCATCTACACCATTTTTGACAGGGTTGTTGCCCTTGTCAATCAATCCCACAGCTTTATTCAGGTTGATGCTTGTAATACGGTAATAACCATTTAGCATATTCTGATGTAAATTTGTGAGAATTTTGTTTAAAAGACCAAGTTGTGTCTTTTATGGGCTTAATATAGTGTACTCCATTATGGGCAAAGTTATGGCCTTGTCAATCAACTTCAGATCTTTACAACGGATATTGCTGGTATTAACGAGTCCTTGAAGGAGCTGGATAGAGAGTTCATAGCCCCTGAACTCCTAACTTTTGTTTCCCCACACAAGTTCCTTGGTTTAAGGCCCTATGGAATAAACTGTAGTGAGCGGGGGTCCTTTGCAATGTACCATCGCTAATAGCTCAAATTCATTTTTGGTTTCCTTCGGCGGAAACACGAGTAACCTATTAATTCACATCCGAACCAAGTAAAATGAAATGGAAAATTTTCATCGGTGGTGTTCCTCTCCTTTAGTCCAAGTTACCGTTTTTGAAAGCTCCACATCTATCTATATGTCTTTCTATTCTGTGTGTGTGTATGTATATACATATATATATATATATATATATATATATATATATATATATATATATATATATATATATATATATATATATATATATATATATATATAATGTGTGGTGTGTGAGCGAAGCACTTTGCATGAGATTTTGTTAATGTTTTTAGAACCTTTTCAGGACAAAACTTAAAGCATGCCTTAAGTTAAAAAACTTTTACATTCTTTATTTAACCTGAAAAAGATATAATCATAGAACTAAAAAAAGCAAAACAGGTTTCGCAACATAATCCTCATTTTTGTCCGGAGTAAGTATGGAAGACAATCCGCCTTTCAAGGAAATCAGTAATGAAATCGATAGAAAATGGTACAAACATGACAGGGATATCCACTGACTTCATGTTTAATAACTGTCTCTTATTGTACATCTACAAGAAACACTAATGTAGCCTACAACGTTTAACTACAATCCGCCATATAATCAAGTAGAAATGATGACAATCTTCCAAATTAAATTCTATTTATGTAATACTATTTTCTACACATTTTCCCGAGAAATTTACCAAAAACAAAAACCACATGAAAAAGGTAATCCTTTATTGGCATCTTCACAAACACTGATTTAGCCTGAAATTTCAGTACAAGCCCCCAAGACCTCTACATGAAGAAGTAATGACAACCACCTGACTTCTAAAATTACCCCCTTTTTGGACAATGCTTATATAAATTTGACAACAGATTATAGGCAGATGTCGAACCGTATTGCGCATCTATTTAGCCTACAAAGTGTTCGTAAAATTCTTCAAGCAGTTGACGGCGAGAAACGATGACAAGCTTAATCTTACCCTTTGACTTCTCAAAATACCCCTTTATGACATTTTTGTTTCTTCAAGAAATGTGCCAGAGGCAGAGGAAAAAAGTAAAACCTTAATGCGCATCAATTATTTAGCCTACAGTTTCTATAAAATCGTTCGAGCACTATGAGAGGACAAGCGATGACATGCTTCTTCCCAAAATTTAAATTCTCGTAATTCACCATTTTTAACATTTCTTTTTAATAAATTTAGGCAACAAAAGAGAAAGAAAAAAAAAATGGTAAAAAAAAGAAAATAAACCTTAATGTGCATCTACATCGACTACGTATCTAGCCTATAAATCAAATAATCTTCCGAGTGGTGTGGAAGAAGAAACGATGAAAAGCCTTGTCACGGGCGGACAGACTGACGCACGGGGGCTATCATAATTTATTTTATGCTAGTCCGTGAATTAGTGGATTTTCAAACAAAATAATTTGGATAATTCACTTATCAGTTTTATTTTTTCACTAAAGAACTTTTTCAATAGACATCGATAACATTATGGCCCCAAAATTTCATCCGCCATGTTGTCAAACGTTTAGTCTAGTGCAACTTGCAACGCACGAGAATCATGCCCTGAACTAAAATTTTGTTGTCTTCAATTTTTTGTTGTTGTTGTTCTTATACGAATCTGATTTATTGCCTTCACTTAGGAATGAGAATTATGTTACTACTCTTATTTCCTGTGCTCTTTTCCGAGTGAAAAATATGGATGTATTTCATCTCGTCAATGAAAAAACTCTAGTATTTTCACTCGTGGTTTTGTCACTCGTGAAAATACCGAGTTTTTAACCCACTCGAAATATATCCGTTATTCACTCGATATAAGCAAATATCCTCTACATCTCTGCTCAACGCTGAAGTAGGTGTGGTTGAGGGCGGGGGATAATATATATATATATATATATATATATATATATATATATATATATATATATATATATATATATATATATATATCGTTTCCATAGTATTTTTCCACACTTAACAAAAGAATGAGTTTTCTCTCTCTTGGAAATACATTATTATTATTTAGCTATTAGATCTACTGTCCACTTCCAAATGGACAGTAATTGCCAACTGATTTACAAGACAGAGAAAACTCGGTGTAGATTTCACACCTGCAATATTTTCGATTACCAGAAATATTTGTAAAGAAAAGTAAGCGTTGAAGTACAACAGTGTAATTTGGCTAATGCAAACAAAACAGAAAAGAACAAAACAAACATGCACTCTTTTATTATCCGTCCATACATTCACAACTATGAAGAAAAATCTGTATAATATGAACAAAATCGACACGTCATCAGCTTCATACAACTTTCAGGATTTTAGTGTCGATGGTTTCTTTCTTTGCATGTGAAATTTGCACGACAGAAATAGATCCCAATACTCTGCCTGTTTTGGTTTTTCGATTCAGTTCGAGCAATTCTTTGCTTAAAAAATATAAAACTACGCAGCTATATCGAAAAGAAACAATCTTTTTAGAAGAGCTGTTGTCAGCTTACTTCCGACTATTCCTTGAACAGCAACAAAAAACAATTCACCCCACACTGCTGTGGTATGTCTATGTCCTTCAGTCAATTTTGTGCCGATATTTTTTTAACAGCTAGTCTGAAATCGAGTTTTTTGTTCTGGATTGTATCAAGAAACAAAACTTCATCAACAGTTGCCCCAAAAAAACTCGAAAAAGAGATGAAATGTCTCGTCTGCGAACCGCAACCTCCCTGTATGCGATTTTCAAAAGCTATACATACAATATTAACGTCGACACCACGGTCACAAAAGTGATACTAAGTATTGCTATCTTTTTACTCATAAATAGATTAATGGAAAACCTCGACTTTTCCTACAAGAACCAAATTAAAGTAAATGAATATATGTTAGACAAATGTTAGAGGATTTGTGTTACAGGTTGAATTGTCTTGACTTCATGATGATCCATCCCAAGTATGAACATCATCTATCAAGGAGTTTAGGAAATACAACCAAATTATGAAAAAAGGTAACTGAAACCCAAGCGCAAATCTTCGATGTTTGTGACCGTGACACAAGGGTTAAAGGGGTGAGGGACGTGTCTAGAATGAACTACCTTAGCTTCGCAGTAATGCATTTAACGTGTGATCAGAATCTATAATAGAGTTAATGAAATTAAAGCAAATGAAAAGCTTTAATCAGAACCTTAACATATATTTCTATGTCTGTGACCTTAACATAAATGTCAAATAAATAAAGGTGTGTCTCGCAGAATAAATCGTATTTGCTTCAAGATGAGAAATATGAACAGAATCAATCAAGGGGATAAGGAACTGTAAGAAAATAACTTTAAAAAAAACCCAATCAAAACTTTTGATGCCAATGCCGCTGCCGCAGCTGCCACAGTCGGAAAACGTTTCCACCACGTTTTTTGCACCAACGTGGACTCGACGAAACAAACTGTAACACAAGGTTTTAATGGTCTTCATGGCCATCGCCACAACAAAAAGAAGGAACATAGTCTTGTTATCTGCTAACACACGCAAGACAACATGGATTCCTTGAAATTCAAAGTCACATCTGTGCACCATGAAATAATGTACCGGTACTCGGATCTAAGTGACTTTAAAAAATGTTAACGCAAAACTTTCCCATTGATTCTGAATGCTGACATTTCCATCACTGACACTGCCCTCCACCCCCAAACAATACTCATGTCTCGCCATTTGCTAGGACAGATGAAACAATAATGAATAAAGATATTAAATCCAGATGGGTGCTACACGCAGGTCTCCCAGCTGTATTTTTTAAAAATTGTTGGGATTTTATAGGGTATATGGTCTAAACCTGAATTAAATCAACGATTACATAGCTTGCCTCTATGTAGCTTGCAGAGTAGTCTCCAGCAGCTATTCGAAACAGTAATTATCATGTGTCGTTAAGCCATATATATCCATCCATCCATCCATACATCCATCCATCCATCCATCCATCCATCCATCCATCCATCCATCCATACATACATACATACATACATACATACATACATACATACATACTGTGACAGGGCATACAATAAAACAATAAAAAAGAATATTTGTTTTTATTATACCAAAGTATAATGAGTTGCTACAAAACAGATTCTAAATTTTAAAAAATCAGTTGTTTGTAAAACCTGCTTTAGAAGCTAATTCAATTCTCAAGATCTTACTGGGTGAATTTCACAGGCTTTGAGGAACATTGGAGTGACAGCCAGTATTACAAGAATAGTTCATGCACCAGTGATTACCGCTAATGGCCACTACAGCTAAGACCTCACATAAAATGCATGCAGTCCACTCATCTAATTTTTATACTCATTCACAAGTGCAATACACAGTTAACTTGCTGAGGGTAACATATTATAATATACAATGTATAGTCATTAATATGAAAGTTTACCATTGAATTGACATATTTATTCCTACTTTCAACTGTACTGGTCAGAAAATGCGTTCTGTGTAGGCTAGGATGTTATATAGCATGAAGAAATCTCTGTGTTCATGAGCTAAACACAAACAAAGATGCATCCCCTCCCCAAGTTTCATGATTCTAGGTAGGACTGCATGCATATATGGCATATAGCATTCCAAAATACTTGTAATCATGCGCCAAATGCAAAAACTTAACCAAAGCCAGTAAAATATTAAATATTGGTCATGATGAGCTTTTATGGCAGTGGTGTGGTACTAACAGTGATACATATCATCAACAATTTCACGATTCTAGCTTGAACAGTGCCCGAGAAATGAACATCAAATACAAAATTTAACCCAAGTTAGTTACCATAATGACCTACTTCTGAAAAGTTCGCTGCTCATCAAAATGAATCCCTTCAAAAAGTTTAATGATGCTAGATAGGACAGTATGTACATAGTACACAAAATCTGTGGTCATTAGCTAAACACAAAACTGTAACTGAAGCCAGTAAACTGTGAAATGTATGTCACAGTGACCTTTTTTGTATGTGTGTAGTACTAATATGGATGCATACAATCATCTAATATGATGATTCGAGAATGACCAGTTGTAACACCAAATTGAACCCATCACTGAAGCATGAAATATGGGTCAGAGTGACCTACTTTTGTGATGAGTGTGTAATACTCATCAAGATACATCCCCTCACCAAGTTTGATGATTCTATGAATAACAGTATGTTTACATGATGCAAAAAAAAAAATGTGGTCATGAGCTAAACACGAGTCCTGTGAATGGCACATTATACACCCGCCCTGTATTTAATAGTCTGTGTAGATAACTGAAACTTTTGTACAAAAAAATGTTTTTCTTCTTTTGGTCAAAAAAGATAAGATTCTTCCTTACCCCGAGTGCAAGCCATCCTCAAAGTTTGGTCCAGATCTGTAATGTAGAACTACCGTTATTGTGAGGAAACCATTCTTCTTCTTTCAGTTACAGTGACCTTTACCTTTTGACCCAAAAATCAATAGACAAGTGCAAGCCTTTCACAAACTTTGGTCCAGGTAAGTGAAGTACAACTAATGTTATTATGCAGAAACTTATATTCTTTCAGTCAATGTGACCTTGACTTTTGACCTTTTGACTCCAAAATCAATAGGGTTCATCCTTACCCCAAGAACATGCAATCCACAAAGTTTGGTAACAGCAGATGATGGAAAATTCAAGTTATTATGTGAAAACCATTGGCTTCAAGTTGCTGTGCAAAAACCATTTTTGTTCTTTCAGTCACTTGGCTTTTACCTTAATATTTTGATCCCAAAAATGGACAAGGTACTTCTTTATCCCAAGTGCAAGCCATCCACAAAGTTTGGTCCAGTTATCTGACATGGAACTAATGCTGTTGTGTGAAAACCATTTTATTCTATCAGTCACAGTAACCTTGACCTTTGACCTTTTGAGTCAACAATCAACAGGGTTCTTTCAAGTGCAAGCCATCCACAAAATTTTGTAACCGTTGATGATCGAGAAGTTATTGTGCAAAAACGATTCTTCTTTTTTCAGTCACAATGACCTCGACATTTAAGCTTTTGAACCTGAAATCAATAGGGTTCTTCCTTACCCGAAGTGCAAGCCATCCAGAGTTATTGTATGGAAATGAAATTGGTAAGACAGGCAGATGGACAGAAGCCATAACATAATACACTCTGCCTTATGATGGGCATGTCAAAACTTAACACAAAAATGAACCAAATTCAGTGAAGCTTGAAATATGGGTTATAGTCACCTACTTCTGTAATGAGGGTGTAGTATTCATTAAAATGCATTTCCTCACATTTCATGATTCCATGTACATGTGTATTACAGAATGTATACTGGGTGCAAAAAGCCTATGTGGTCATGAACTAATTGCAACAAGAGGTCCAAGTATGTCTGATATCACTAGCCTAGCTTACAAAACATAACAGCTGACCACTTCACTAAGCAGGTTTATATAGTAGTGTAAGAACAAAACCTATGTAAACTATCTCCCAAACTTTATGTCACCATGATTTTACCTATTTTACTAAAGTCTAATAAAAATTCTTTATAAAGATATGGCATAATTAATATAACATAGTCACTTGCTCATAATCAAAGTCATCAAAGATCTTTTAAAGTTATGTTTACAGATTAAGTTTTAATTTGTAGTCTACAGAGTCACTTGGCTTTCAGATGAAACTAAATAATTCATACTCCTTTTTTTTTTTAGGTCATGGGTTTCTTTACCCTTGGTAATTAAATCTGGATGTATTTCAGAAGAAAAGCATATCGGGGCATTTCATATATTTTGTTTATTAAAAGCTAAAGATACAAGATACAAAATACAAACTTCGAACAATTTGCAAGTCATGAGTATATGACATGCCATAAAATAATGCACAATGCATGCTATAACATAAGGGTTGAAATCAAAATGATGTATTGTAAATACTGACATAACTTTAGAACAGAAAAACACTCAATGAAAATGTGCCCACCTTAAGATACAGCGTAAAAAGTTGTCTTATAATGAAAAATTCAGTGTAAATTTTAAATGACATTTAAACACATATCAGCAATCAAGAACAGTGGTTGAGACCACTAAGATAATGGCACAACAAAGTGTCTGAATTGTGTACTGCAAATAGCTTGTTCAATGATACAAATCTGAACAGATAAAAAAATTAATAAAGTCCCCTTTTATCGATAAAATTAATCGAGACAAACAAAAAATGATGATGTAGTCCTCAATTCAACTTTGATATAGAATTTATTTACCCTTCATAAATAAGAATGAAAAAATGAATTTTAAAAAATAACAATTACAACAATGGCTCATTCAACTTGAAATCAAATTACAGAAGCTGAACATATAGCTAGGTCAATCAGAGCTAAAGGTCCTGTTTCCAAGACACTAACATGAACCGCTGCTTCTTTTGCCACTCTGTGTGCAATATGCTTGCAGTAGGTCACGTGATGAAAGGCAGCAGACATGTGATGAAAGAGATATCCTCCACCAGTGTTCTACACTGGAAAACATTATCGTACACATATAAGAATGTGAGAAAAATGTTTCAGGCACATTAACATGGCAATACTAGCAACAGGCAAACTCTGTTTCACCAAACATATCAAAATTGACTCCAAATATTTAAGAATTTCAAATGTGTTCAAATTTTAGGAATAATTCTCTGCAAATAAATTTACAACCGTAAACACGTTTTTTCTCACAAGAAATATGTTCTTACTGGAGCAAAATCAATATTTAAAAAAGACACAATTACATGTACTTGCAAATAAATATAAATATTTGTGAAAAGAAATTCTGATCCTTAACTACAGTGCTGCAGCCTGCTATTGTACATCATCTCAAACATCAACGCATCTCGTCAAATGTTTCCTCAGTTGTCTTCATCCACTTACCACTCTTCATTACAATAATGTCTCAAGATTGTAATGATTCATTGGTTTTCCATACTAACCTTTTAGCCACTTATTTTATCTACTTCAAGTGTTATTTGTTATATTTGTAATTTATATTTTGTCCTCCATTATAAATTATAAATAATTTTAATCCCCATGGTATTTTTTTGCAAATTTTTTTATCCAGTTCTACTGAAATGAATATATGGTTTGGATTTGTGGAAGGGGATAAATTCTGAATAAGCCCAAACTGGTGATTCTCAATAGTTAAAAGCATGGGTTACTTCTCTTGCTTTCCTTAAAAGAGAGAAGCATATTAAATGAGAAAACAAATTGATTACACAGCATACAAATTGACAACTATTTCTGACTGTGCTGAATTTCATGAATATTCGCAGATCTACAGTGTAGCTCATAATAAAACTCACTGCATGTATAGGGAATATATGCCTATTTACCAAGTTTGCTAAAAAAATCTTATCAGGAATATTACACTAGTGTTGACAAGCTCAGCCCAGCTGATGCAAGAACACTTTATCCATATGCATTGATCTCACTTGTTATCAAACTCATGAGATCCTTACCATATAAGCCTACATTTCAAATTTGACTAAAATCGGATAAAAAAACATGACCTCCAGAATGGTAACAAGGTCAGCCAATCAGATGAAAAATCACCTCATTAATACAAGTGAATCTTGCTCATTATCAAACTTGTCCAAGATCTTGATGATATAACCATATATTCCAAGTCTGATGTCTGATCGAAGTCAGTTCAGAAATATGGCTTACAGCATGGTAACAAGCGCAACTAATCTGATGCAAGATCGCCTCATTAATGTGCATGTACTGGTATCTTGCTCATTATCAAACTTGTCTGAGATCTTAATGATATAAGCATATATTCCAAGTTTGATCAAAACTGGATCAGAAATATAGACTCCAGAGTGGTGACAACCAATTAGATGCAAGATCACCTCATTTATATGCATGGATCTCACTCTTTGTTAAACTTTACTAAGATAATGACAATACAAGCCCATATTCCAAGTTTGATCTAAATTGGATCAAAAATATGACCCCAGAGTGGTAGCAAGCACTTGCTGGCAGACAGACGGACAACACATGGTACATGACAGATGTATGGCCATACCACAGGCTCATGTGGCCTTACAGAATGAACATCAGATTATCAGCCCACCCCATATTTAATAGTCTTCTATGTATGCACTAGTACAGTATAGTTGACTCTGGAGATTTTTTGACCAACTGGTCTCAATGATCCTGACCTTTGGTCAAGGTATGTGGCCTTGAACAAACCTTAATGTGCAGAAACCATTACAATGACTGTGACCTTCAGAACCCAGAATGTATAGGTTTCTTTATTACCCTATGAGCAAGCCATCCACCAAGTTTGGTCAAGGAACTTACTATAGAAGAAAAGTTATTCTGCAAAACCAACATTTTTCTTTTAGTCACAATGACCTCGATCTTTTACTCCAAAATAAATAGGCCTCTTCCATACCTTTGGTGAAAGCCCTCCTCAAAGTTTGGTCTAGGTATGTCATGCAAAACTAATGTTATTGTGCAAAAACTATTTTTATTCTTTCAGTCACATTGACCTTGACCTCTGACCTTTTGACCCTAAAATCAATGATTCATCCTTACCTCAAGTGCAAGCTATCCACAAAGATTTGTAACTGTAGATGGTGGGGATTTTGAGTTATTGTGCAAATTTTTTTTTTTTCTTTCAGTCACAGTAACCTCGAGCTTTGGACCCCCAAAATCGATATGATTCTTCCTTACCCCAAGTGTAAGCCATCCACAAATTTTAGTAACTGTAGATAGTGGAGAACTTGAATTATTGTGTGGAAACCATTTTTATTTCTTCAGCCAGTGACCTTGACATTTGACCTTTTGACTCAGAAACTGATCCAGTTCTTCTTTACCCCAAGTGAAAGCCATCCACAAAGTTTGGTAACTGTAGATGGTGAACAACTCTAGTTATTGTGTGGAGATGATTCTAGCATGAACAAAGCTTGAGAAATGAACTTAAAACAAAAGTTTTACCCCAAGTCAGTGAAGCACAAAATATGGGTCACAGTAATCTACTTTTGTGATGAGGGTGTATTTGTCAAGATGCACCTACTACCAAGTTTCATGATATAACGATATGTATACAGTGTGCAAAAAAACAAACATAAATGCAAAAATGTTACCACCAATGTACAAATAATGTACATGTACATATAAAGTTAGCTCCCTTAGTCCCCTGACCATGGGTAGGTGCTATGCTAGCACTCCAAACTGTTGCCTAGCTGCTATGAATGGTTGAGATGCAGCGAGTGTAAATATGTATATGCTTTTATATGCACAGATGTTGATGCCAATGCCATGGATAGTACAACTGCTCTCCTTTACTTTGTAGAGGCAAGCTAAACACTGGGACAAATATAGGAATTTTATTATATACCCAGCTTGTTGACTTCTTATGCAAATGAACTGGATTGGTTAAGCCAGTAAATTTTTTTACTAGTTGGACACTGTCAAGTATTTATTAGGTGCTGTTAAGCACAAATAGAACCCAATTTTGGCATCACAGCAGGTCTATCACAATGCCACAGTACAAAAAATCACATCAGATCATACTGTGTATTTATGTGCAATTCAGTCATAAAAATAATTCAAACAAGATTTCTTTCTTATATATCCATTTAATTTTGTGAAAAAAGCAATATAATTTATTATTTAACAAATGAGGATATATAATGAGGGTATATAATAAATTATGGTGTTTGTACTGCTAGATATTGTGGTCTTGACCAAAGTAGATTGGGCTCACAAACTTGTCCCACTGTGCTTTAGTCTCAACCACAACATCTAACAGCACAAACACTATAATTATAGGGAAATCCTTAAAAAATATAAGGATATTGACATGCTAATATAACCAACTGAACATCAGTTTGATACATTAGCCACCAAACCTGTACCGATACTGATGAATTTTTTGGTCTGATCTCACATATTCATTAAATTGTGCAATTGGTGTAGACAAATCAGATTCGTTGCTGGATCAGATGAAACAGTCAGATGTAGCGATGATATTCAACATGGTAACAGAAGGTAGGGTTGTCTTATTCTATGTGGATTTACAGGTTGTCAAACACAGAATTTGATCAGGAAATATACTGTACATGTCACCGAAAGGATGCTTCAAACAAATGCAATGCAAGAGCCACAAGAAATACCAGTAATTGTCTAGAAGGTACACTGATGTGTTGCAGACAGATTTGTCTGCACCAATTGCACAACTTAATGAACAGGTGAGATCAGATCCAAACTGTCCATCAGTATCAGTACAGGTCTGGGGGCTGATTTATTGGACTAACTGAACACCACATTCTTTTAAAAGTACCTGAACACACAAACTAACCAAGATTAGTAACATAATGCACTGAAATAATAATTTAAACATATATACTGAGTAATCCATAACTCCTACGTATTTTCTCTATTGTATCTAATACATTCATCATAATGAATCATTCTATGTCCCTTTTCTTTCTCATCTTAAAAAAAAAAAAGATGTGCAAGAAAAAGTGGCATGTGCTTCTCCCACAAAATTATAGGGATATTATTGGGATTTTGAAGAAAATTACTGGGGAAAAAACAGAATCAAAAGTATATAGGGTTTTAATAGGGATTTATATCACATGTAGGGATGGCTGGGAGGTATGTAAACATTACTGCTGTCAGTGTCGTCATTATAGCTCAAGTCTGTTTATAACATTTTACGACAGATGTTTCTAGTGTGGCCGTGGGTTTCACCTTGCGAAAGAGACTGCATTTTGTTCCTTAAGTGGACTAAAACAAAACACAACAAACGTCATTGTGTCACCTTTAATTCAAAAGGAATCTGCTTGCAAATATACAATATATGTTTATATATCTATGAATTTGTGAATTCATAAGTATGGGTAAATTACAGTTGGCAACTGAAAGCACAAATGGTATGACAGTCAAAGACAGCATTTGCAAATCACAATGTTTAACAATGAAGATTAAGTGTTTACCATTTGTTGACATATTCTACACTGAATGTTTATCAGTTTCGGTTTTTGCAGTCAAAGACTACAAAAGATGGAAATGAAAACTAATATTCAATATGGTTCACAGCTTATGTGATAGTATTTAAACAACCTATAGTAATATATGTAAAGTTCTTCAAAAAGCACAACCTTCTAAAGAGGTCCGATTCTCAAAATTTAATTTTAATCTTTCGTTTCATGGTAGATCCATTGCCTACACCAGCAAAATGATAAATCTGCTGAACTGTGAAATTAACTTGAAAATCAAATTTCACCTGATGGCTGTGTCAACTTTTGAGCTAATGCATTGTATGATCGATATATACTACACATTCATTTGAAATTAGGAAAATGCATGTTTTTAATTGTATATTTAGCCTATCTGTAGGTATTTTGTTTGTCTTCGTCTTTCCATAAATCACACTTTATTATAACATTATTTATTGTTTAAAATGATAATATTCAACTAAAAAATGGTTGTTACATTGTGCTGACATGCTCATAAAGTTTGAGTTTTGATCTATAAATCTGAAATCTAGAGTGCTTTATTGGTTACATCTTTAAAGGAAGAACAAAACAAAGCCCTTAATTCAAGTAATTTTTTGTAAGTGCTTCCAATAGTATACACTGTATACATAATTTAAAGTAACTGCTGAACAACAATGCAATTTTGCTATGCTGCGGCAAAACAAAGTTGGAATTATTACATTTTTAAAGGACTGGATATAAATATCGCTAATTCTGATTGTTACTTTCCGACAAATATTATTATATGCTTGCCCCCACTCCCCCCTAAAAACAGTAGACAAAACAAAGAAGGCGAGAGAGAATTTGCAGCTCGTCATAACCAGAGACATAACAAAATTATCTGCAATGACCATGATTCATGGTCTTGTGTATAATGTCAAATATGTAAATTTGGGGAGACTGAAATCTTTTATTAGTTTGGAATTAAAAAAACTGCATGAATATCTGCAAGTGCAATTTTGTCACAAGCAAGTGCAAATAAGGAAAATTTACAAATTGATGAACTTTTGTCTCCATGTAATTACTTCTGTTCAAATACTACAAAATGCCAACCAAAAGATATTTCCTGCTTCTGCAGAGAGAAAGAAGATTGTTGCAGTAATTCTTCAATGTGTATTTTATGCAATCTGGGTGAAAATGAACAACACAATATGACTATTAATTGTGCCATCTACTGCACATTTTGTTCACAAAAGAAACAAAAAAAATCCACCTTAGGTCTTTTTTTTAATAAACTTTCAAGCTCCCCATTTAAAATTTTTATTGTTGTTTTTGCACATGAAATGCAAGCATGCAATTAATCAATGTTTACCACAAAACAGCATAATAAATGAACAAGAGATCACTCACCTGGCTGAAATTTGCCCTATAGCCAAAGTGAAGAGCAGGTGGGTAAGAAATCTGGATCAGCAGGATGCTTTCTGTTGAAATTTCTCGAAAGCTGCTGATTGCATATGTTCTAGCATTTGTATTTTCATCCATATTTGATCGAACATCATCATAATTTGTCTAATATTAAAAGGTCCCTTTGACACGACACTTTGTGTCAAAGTTGGTCAAATCATGGTCAATGTGTCTTGTATAAATATATGACCACCATTTTTAGTAATGGTGATCATATTTGATAGCATATCAATATTATTGTTAAATTTAAAATCCCTTCTTAACAATGCTTTCTGTCAAATTTGATCAGATTCTACATTGAAAACGTCTTCAAAGTTTTTTCAAATTGTAGTAATGGTAGCCATATGTGATGGTAGATTGGCATCATTTGTAAAAACATGAAAGGCCTTCAAGCCAGGATGTTTTCAGCCAAGTTTTTCAATTTTTGGAAACAATGGCCATATTTGATAGCACATGCATATCATTTGTATAAAACAGGAAGCCCTCAATACAAAAATGCTTTGTCAAATTTGGTCAAATTCTGCAGAGTAGTTTCTGAGAAGTTGCTTAAAGCTTTTCTGTTGTTTTTTTTAAAAAGTGATGGCAGCCATATTTGATGGCAGATCAGCATAATTTGTAAAAACATGAAAGTTCTTCATGCCAGGATACTTTTGGCCAAATTGGATCAAACTCTGTTCAGCATTTTCTGATAGGAGATAATATAAAGGTTTTTATATTTTTAG
This sequence comes from Margaritifera margaritifera, assembly GCA_029931535.1. Taxonomy (NCBI): domain Eukaryota; kingdom Metazoa; phylum Mollusca; class Bivalvia; order Unionida; family Margaritiferidae; genus Margaritifera; species Margaritifera margaritifera. The sequence goes on along the minus strand of JAQPZY010001698.1, from coordinate 1,219,647 downwards.
CAATTGTGGCTATATCTGACGGCAGATTGACTTCATTGGTATAAACTTAAAAGCCCTTCATGCCAGAATGATTTCTGTAAAATGCCATCAAATTCTGTCCAGTGGTTTTTGAAAAACTGTTTAAAGAATTTCCCATTTTTAGTAAAGCTATCCATATTTGATGGTGCATCAGAATCATTTGTATAAATTTAAAAGCCCTTAATACCAGAATGCTTTATGTCAAATTTGGTTAAATTCTGCTAACAGTTTCTGGATATCTGCTCCAAAATAAGATTGAACACTGACAATAACTCTGCCAAAGTTTAACTTTCTTGAATCTGTGTTTTGCTGACTTCAATGGCAGATTTCTCATCTGTTCCATAATTCTGAATTAGGGTTTTAAGTCCATCAATGCCACAGTCTGCTTGTTCACCTTTATTCAGAAATAAGAGGCCTCTTAAGTCCAAGTACTTGGAAACTTGTTGCAACTGATGTATTTTCCTGTTCATGTTTTAAACCTTCAATGAAATCTTTTTTAATTGCTTCAAATTCCGATTTCACAGAATTCATATTCTTTTCCTCTGTACCAAGTTTAATACCTTGTATGGTGATGGTCACATTTCCACCCTTTTCCTTCTCAGTTTTTAGTTTATTCTGCAAATCTCAGCTGATAAATATCCTTTCCAGACTTAGCCCTGTCAGCAGTTAAAATAAATTCATCAAGTGGTGGCTGAACAGATGCAGTGTCAAATGTTTCTGAAAAATTGTATTTAAAGCAGCAAGTAATGGAATCATGCTGAAGAGGAGATACAGTACCAGAACAAACTTGTAGCTGATGAGCTGTAGCAATAGTTCTTTACAATTCTTACTGTCACTTTTGTTGTTCTCAAAGTAAGTGACTTGTGGTTTCAAAGACTGCAAAACAGCTTCAAGAAGATTATATAAGGCCATCCACCTTATTTCAAAAACTTCTTTCAATGAATAATGGGGTGAATACGAACAATTTGCATTTACTTCATCCCCCCTCCCCACCCCACCCCAGAGTCGCTTCAGAAAATTTACTGAAACAGTGAAACAAGTCTTCGATTACCTCTTAAAATATTGCTTTTTTTTTGCAGCTTTGGCTGAACATAAGTTAAGTCTGTGTGCCATACAGTGAAAAGCGGGTTTATCTAATTTTTGTTGCTACACCACTTTTAGACCCTGTCATGATTGATGCTCCATCACTCCCAAAGGCAATCACCAACTCCATAGAAAATGCCCAATCTTAAAGAAATTGTGGTTAACAAACCAAACAAGACCTCTGCTGTTGTATTAACTTCCTTCACTTCAAAGTTACCAAGAAACAGTATTTCAGCATCTAAAATGTCACTGACAACCTTGCCAAAAACACACAGTTTTTCGTTACAGATATGTCTGTACTTTCATCTATCATTATAGTGACATATTCGCTTTCTTGAAGTTTTTCCTCTATGACAGCCTGTATACGCTCAGCACAGACTTGTACAAATTCTTCTCCTAAGCTTCACGACTCCTAAGTGGCAATGTTACCAACCTTAAAAGATTAAAGTGCATCACACCCATTTGCAGGCTGCAATTTCAATAGAGAAGGGTTACAATCGCATTAGACTCTTTCTTTAAAACACTGGAGCCTGCAGCTTGGAATTCAGACTCGAGTTCATTAGCCTTTAATGCCTGCATGGGAACTGGTGACTTGGCATGTCATGTAAGAGTCGACATCCTAAAATTCAAACAGCCGATTTCTGATGTAAAAGAGTTATTTTTCCTGTAACTTTTGCAAATATTACACAATACACCTCATGTCTTGGTGTTGTGTTGTAACCATTTGTACTGTAACATACAAGATTTCTTAAACTTTGCTTCAAATTTTGGTTTCTTCTTCGGCAGTTCATCAAGCCCAGCATCTGAATTCATTTTAGAATCATTGTCCTCCATTTTTCAAGAAACTCCACTACATCCTTCATTTCTACCGATTCCCACCACCACTGACTTGAAGTTGAAAATAATTAGTAATTTTTCTGCACAGCCATACTTGACTATCATTTACTATCTCACCTTCAGGAAATGGACCAAAGTAGTTTGTGCATGTGCAAATGACAGAAAAAGGCATCAATTGCACAACTCCTCTAGAACACATATTTTTGTTATAAATAATGCACAGGGTTTCCAAGCATCCTTTTGTATTAACCTACATCTGCATACTTTAGAATGGACAGAGGTATTTTGATCAAATAAGTATCCTTTTAAAAAAAGTTTTTAGATTCTTATTTATTCAGTTTATCAGAAGTTAAATAAAAATTCTATACTGTGCTGAGTGCATTTTCATATGTGCAACTTTGAACTAATTTGTGGGAGTTCTCATGCATCACTGCTTTTCAGTGCACAAATTCATAAAAGTTGGCATGACTTGCATTCTTGTGCACCCTGGCAGCATTCCTGTTGACAGAAGATTTACATCATTTTTACAACTTGAAAGGTCTTCATGCCAGGATGCTTTCTGTCAAATTTGATCAAATTCTGTTTAGCAGTTTTGGAAAAGATAACATTTAAAGGTTTTCTATTTTAGTAATGGTGGCCATATTTGATGGCAGACTGGCATCATTTGTACAAAATTGAAATATGCCCAGATGCCCTCTGCCAAATTTGGTTGAAACGGGTCTGGCAGTTTTTGAGAAGAAGCTGACAATAGCAATTGTTGACAGACACTGGATGGATGATGTATGCTGAACGACAAACGAAGGGCCAAACCATAAGCTCACTTGGCATTACGACCAGGTGAGCTAAAAATGGTTGTCCAGCACCAAATAAACACAATAATAAACTCAGAACTTTCTCAATAATTTCAAAAATATAAACATGTTATAAATAATTTAATTATGCCATGAAGTAAGAATTCTGTTAATAAGAAATTGAACAAAAAAACATGAGATATAAATTGGGTATTATCACAAGGATTGAAAGGCCAAAAAGAGCCAACATGGAAAAGTTAACACTTTGAACACAAATTTTTACAATTTGAGATTTCTGTTTTAATTAATAATCCAGTCATAAGAATTGAAAAGCCTACAGATTCTGGTTTAAATTAGATCACAAATTAGAACAAGATACTTGTTCACAAAAGACTTTTGGCTGTAAGAAAGATCATTAAGTAAAAATCTTGTTCCTATTACACTTTCTTATATCAATGAAAGGAGCAAAAACATGTTGTTTTTTAAAAAATTGGAACTCAATTCCTATCTATCAACATATATTAAAGATTGCATATTTAATGTCTGAAACTAAGCCAGTATCCTTCAATTAAAAAAGAAAATTAAGAAAAAATTCACAGGCATTACAAACACACATCATCTTTAAACCGCTTGTTGACATCCAAGAACAAAACTTTGATCACAATTTGAGGATCATAATTTGTTTTTAAATCTTTATCAAGAAAATCTGTTAATGCTGTATTAAAGGTATTGTAATTTTCACGGTTGTAACAATCATTTGACCTAAATTAAAATGCATCTTCAAGGAAAAAAAACAATTCTTTCCTGAAAATATCTTCTATTGGACTGACTTAAGACGGTACATGCCTAAATGTTTTTGTTGTGTATTTTTTATTTGTCGCCAAGAAAAGTGACCCTTTCTGTACAATTAGACTTGGTTTCAAGCGATTAAATTGGCTGTAATTAATGTCTTTGCCAAGTCATTGCAGCTTGATCAGGCACTGAGTCTGTCTCTTTAACCTATGTTGTTGTTTTAAATAATGAATTTACTTTCTTCTAAATTTTCAATGGGCAATGAAAAATAAAACTAAAGTTTTGGGGTCAATTTTTTTATTACTGAAAAGTGAAAAGACTGGTAAAGCAATGAATGTAATTATCCACTTGAGTACAAAAGGTACTCAAAGCTCAATTTTTAAAAGTCTTTTAATAACAATATCACAAAAAGGCTCAGAATATGATGCAATTATTTTCAACCTTACTGGTTCTCATTTGTTCTTTTCTCCATCATGACAATACTCACAACATATCTGACACAAAAGGCGCATGAAAATTTAAAGCTAGGTGTCACCTGAACTGTTGATGGTCTTTCTTTTTTTGCTTACTTTCATGTATGTAGGAAGGAATGAAGTGAAACAGTCTGCATACATGGCAGCATTCTTTCTTAACATTCCATCACCTATCACATCAAGGGTGTCTCAAGTGCTGTTTTAAGCAACAGACAGAACAGCAGATTGCGTTAAGAAAGTTGTACATCACAGATTAATTTCTAATCACTTTCTAGTTATATTTTTTTTTATTGAATTCATGAATGCCAAGTGAGACTAATTTAGGACTCTTTCATGAAGACAGAGGGTGGTTGTGGTACATGTACTTTTACATGTGTTATTTATGAAAAGGAGAAATGCGAAAAAGATAATATTTGAACATCTTTTCTGCCGCAGCAGCAGCAAATTTAGGAAGAACACACACTGAAATGCACTTTAAATGCAAATTAAAATTGCACACTAATGTCTCTACAATAGCAGTGGTTTGTACAAAAGATGCAAACGGGACAGATATTTTTCTTTTCTCCGAGTACTGCCTCCAGCTAAGAACCTGATCCTGAGATCTGTGGCCATTTCTGCCTGTTTTTTTTTTTTTATAATTCTTCCAGCTTCCTCAACTTTCAAGCTTTCAAGGCTGATTTATATAGGCCCATCTCAACTGAGCTGTGGCTTTGCACACTGAGTCATGAAGGGATCAAACATGCACTGCCTCCATTGTTAAGCTGAAAAGAGAGAGGGATAACCATGCAAAGATAGTCTGAAACAAAATGTACAGTTGGCTATGATCATATAGATTATCACTTTAATCTAACCGACCTCTGAAATATTATGCATCCTTAAAACATATTTATCACATAATGTTTATCTTTATTACTGCCGTGACATGATGTCACAAAATTGTCCACCACTCTGTGGCATAACCCTCAGCAATTGTCACTTAGCAATTCAATGAATAATGATGTCCATAAAGTTAAGTGATAGAATCTCAAACTCGAGTTTAACTGACAAAAAATTTATAAAATTTGTTTAAATATACAATATGCTGCTTGCTGCAAGCAGCTCATGGCATATATTATTCAACCAGTTTCATTTCATAAGTTTCATATCAAATAAACACTGAGATCTGCTAAATACAGAGGATCTTACATGAGTGCTTAGTTCAAATGAAATTTATGAAAGGCGTCAAACTTTTATCTTTTGCAAGCCTTGGTGAGAAAAAGATTGAAATTATTTCATGAGTTTCATAAATTTCATTTGAAATGAGCACAAATGTACAATTCTATTTATCGCAAGACAAAAAATACTGATTTTATTTGACAAAACATCAAAATAGTGTAGTGAAATGACTGAAATACATTCGGATGTCTCTGTCATTATGCCTTTCCTTTGCATGACATTATGACATTATCTGTGATGTCAGGAGGTCTTATTACAATTGTTACATACATACAAATTATGATATGGCAGACCTGCAACCCTAACAAAACCTTCTCATTAAGGCAGTTGATTTTTTTTCCGCAAAGCAGACCAGTTTTCAGTACAGTATAACAAAATATCATGTATTGCTATTGTCAAGTTGAAAAAGAAGTGTGATTCGAGACTGATGCAGCGATGGTAAACATTATGTTCAACAACAAATTTTGTAAAGTACACTTATACTGTAATTACCTCCAGTACAGTTTCACAAGCTGCAGATCCAAACCCTATGGAGCTCAATGGCTTCTTGCCATCTCTCAGCTTAATGTAATCCTTGTTTTGTTTTTTATTTCAAGTGGCAATGGCAATCATCTCTCCTGCCATAAGACGTACTCAAATCAACAAATGATGTCCAATAAACGTAACTGTTTCCCTTCCTGCTTTTTTCCCCCCAAGAATCTGAATATTCCTTTTTATTCTTCTGTACTATTAAAACTTTTTAAGGGCCTTATTGTCCCTTTTATCTTGAACTTGTATCGCTTGTTGGACGCCATTTTTAGAAAATTCTATAAGCATCAGCTTGATCATGCAGACACTTTGCATGAAAAAATGCTTGCAGTTTAAAACATCCAAGGTACTCCTGTAAAGTTAGTCTGGTTCCCTGACCAACTCTTCTGAATCTAATAAGAGACCTGGATCTGAATCAAACAAGGACAAGCCAGTAACCAGATTTTACCTCAACAATCATATTTGTGTAATTTTTGCTTTTATTTGGCAAGTCCATATTTTAAGCATTATTCCCATAAGACTTGCGTTCAAATCATAAGGGTTGGCAGGTCTGATATGGGTATATTAATATAAATAACACAATAGTTAGGTGATAAACGATCTTATATACAGTACAGCTCACGTGATTTTTCAGAACCCCACGCATCGCGGTGGGGTACTTAATTCCCTCCACTCTAGCTCTGCGATAGCACTCCGCGGTGGAGGCATAAATACCTACAAATCACCACCGCTTTTCGGCAAGCACGCCGATGTAAACTCCACCGTGGAGGGGCTAGTCAACATTACTGATTGACATCTGAACAGCCAATGAATGAAGACCACCTATGGAAAGACGGAGACGTCAAGAGTGATTTACAACCGGATACCATTTGAAGAATCAGTCGTCTTTATTTCGATCATATTTGGACAATAAAAAAATTATTTCAAAAGGCTTGTATATTCAGTACACATTACTGTTTAAAAAATGTTGATCGACTTCTTTTGCAATAAGTTTATGATTTTAATTTATTTCAAAGAAATATGAACAAACTTATGCACTGACTTGACGAGAAGCACACATTGCTGAGCTTCTCAAGCAGAATAAATTTATCATTTTGTTCAAAGGAAAGTAATTCTCTGAGATATGGACAATTAAAATGCAAATTGACATCCGCTTCTGCTTACCCCCCCCCCCACAACAAACCTAAAACACTGAATTTACACTGAAATGCAAACCGCGTGCTTAGTCTTTAAGCAGTAATAGCAGAGTGACGAGGCTGAATATTATGACTCCATGTGTACTGTAAGGGACTGACCATTTAATATATGGGGTTTATATGTTGTTTTGTTTTTTTGACCGGGATATTTTTTGTTCTTTAATCACAATATTTATTTATTTTAAGTGAAATATGGAACGGATTAACGTCTACTACAAAAATCAGAGAAAGCCAATTGTTTTCATGCATTTACCCCCACTCCCCCCCCCCCTGGAAAATTCAATTGTCTCTCCCTAATAAAGACTTGACTTCAGCGGATGTTCTACAGAAATCAAGGCAGTGACCATTGTGAACACTGTTGTAAAATATTAACAAGGGTTTGCATCAAAGGATGATGTAAGTTTCAGCTTGGGAACAGTGTGTTTTTCTCACACGAAGCCATCTGATTTGGCGCGTTGTACTTTACAGCCGCAATTATGGTCTGGTCCAGCTATTAACAACGGAAGTTTGATAATTGTTAGTAATTAATCTGAACTCGGCTTATTACCAAAATGAAAAATAATATGGAAAATTCTAAAATCTGAGATGTTCTGAGATTTTAATTTCCAACAAGTTTAGAGCATTTTGCATGGATGTATTGTCTTCACGTTTATCCTATTATTTGCTCATTTTTCTACGGCGAAAATATAAAAATAAAATATACTCTTTTAATTATTTTTACGCAGATATTAAAGAATGCAGTTTCCTGTTTGTGACTGTTAGAGCCTTTGGTTATTGAGCGTGTTTCTGTGCCTCGTCCCGCCCTGATTTAAAAAAAAAATAAATATATCCCCCCCCCCGAAAATTCCTGCGGATGCCCATGAACACACACACGACTTTAGAGCACGTGCTCGGGAGTTCCTGTGCAGTGGTGGGAACATTTCTTTCTTTTTTGCTCCATAACGCTATAATGTCTAGCACGTTATTACTTTTTTACCTCTACTGAACGTTTCCAGATTTCAGTTTGTGTACGTTCAGATTTATAATCAGTCAGATTTTAATATTTTAATTCTGACGACTGACTAAAAATGTTGACATGTCAAGCAGCGAAAAAGAAAATTTTTGGTTAACATTAATATGCATTTTAGCGTTATTTTTGAAACTCGCATTAGTGAAAAACTCTTCAAAACATAAGCAGAATCACGAAAAACTTTAATGGCAGGAACATCTTTTTGGCTTAGTGTGAATGAGGCGGCCGCTAATTGAAGAAAGCTAGCCAATCATGAAATACTTAAACTCTTACTGAAGCATGTACACCCCCCCCCCCCAAAAAAAACGGTTTTTAATAGTAATAGATTACAAAGACTTGCGCAGTAGTGCTTTGGATTACATATTTTATGAGAGAGAGAGAGAGAGACCGAGAGAGGGAGGGAGGGAGGGGAACTTTACTAAGAAGAGTTAATGATCTAAATTATTCATCTTATTTTTCTGTATTATGCAATAGGAAAACGAACAGAAAAGAAAAAGTTAAACATTAATTTCATCTGATGTGCAAGTTTGTCAGATCAATGGCAAAGAAAACAAACCCGCTGAAGCGCTGCTGTTGTACTTTTAGGTTTACAGTTAGCACATGAAAATTAACACGTCAATATCATCAGTGCTGATGACTTCTCTTGTGCTAGGTTACTTGCACGTGTCAACTACATGTATCTAGGATGACCTTTTGCGGCCATTTGTGATTTTTAAAAAACCCGCTACTTTGGTAATTAACGCAAATTAGTACAGTTTAAAATAAAATAACGATGTGAAATCTTAATAATGCTTTATTTAAGCAACTGGATGTCAGAAAAAATCGTACAATATGTGAATGAGTACTCATGCATGGAGTCGGAACTTGTGCGATTTTGTTTCACTTCAGTCAGGTATGACTGCAGCTTTGTTATTAATTTGTTCGATGTTTATCGTTCTTTTCATTGCAGGTAGTACAATATCATTGACTTTCATATGATCATTAAAATTTTGTATTCCGTTTACTGAAAAAGAAATAAGGATATGAATGCATGTTTAGTTTCCGATAACACAGTATTGAAGAAGAAAAAAATAGATTCATTGCGCAAAATGTAGTATTAATACAGTTTGCAAGGCATTGTCATTACGTTATCATCATCTAAAATATGATTTGGCACTATGTATCATATATTATCTTCGTTAGAACAAGGAAATATTTATAATTAACTGAATTACTACGTTTTTTTCAGTATCAAAAAGTTAGCAAATTGCTCCCCAGATGTATAACGATGTAGAAAAATCGGTGCCCCCCCCCCCCCACCTCCCGTCTCTCTCTCAACCTCTGCTTGCATGGGTGATAAACAGTAAACCACGTCCATATTATCGAGACCACGTCCGCTCTGCGGTGGTGATCGGATGTGACTCCGCGAGAAAGCGTGGTGTGCAGGGCTATTCTCCGCGACAACTCCGTCAGGATGCGTGGAGTGATGGTGGAGGGGTTTTTCTTAATCCTCTCCACTCACTCTCCACCCCCACCGCGATCCGTGGGGTTCCGAAAAATCACGTGAGCTGTACTGTAAGCATTCCTTTTAATTTTAACAATTTCTGTTTTATTCTGTCCCTAGCACTTCTAATCAAGATGTCAACATTAGTGAAGTGTTTTCTATTCATTTCAATATAGTCATTTCAACATATAGACAGAGTCAAGATCGAGCAGCAGGCTAGGCCTATAAATAACTTCTCCATAGCAATGGACACGAAAACAGAAAAATTGTGAAAATAAAGATATTGTGAATACTGTAATGATGGTAAGTCTTGGGACACTATAAGTCTTGGGACACCCTTAATTATTTTTGAAAGTAATCTTTTTATGACCTATAAAAGTTGGGACACGAAGTTAAAGCAATTTTTGCATGTACTATAAGTCTTAGGACACCTAAAACATTTTTTTTTCCTACTGATTGATCGGCGTATTTTATCGATCATAACCTCATGTAAAATGAACATGACATCGTGGTTGTTAAGGGACTCTCATTATGAATTATTACATGGAAATGTTATAAATAATTACAATTTGTTTTATGAGTCAATAAATATATTGAATTTGTCTGTTTTCTTACTATTTCTTCCAAATTAAAATATGTATAATTTAATCAGACGATGACAAGAATTGAGCATTAGCAGTATGTTATACCTTTCAACAATAACTTCTCTCTTTTGTGCTCTTGTTTACTATTGTCAGTTTATGCATTATTGCATTAAAATTGTCGCAAGTCACCTGTAATTATATGAGGGGTTTTTTCCCCCCTGAAAATGGAAATACCTAATTAATTAAAATGTGATACCAGTATGAGAACAACGAAAATAGTGTTTATTTCAACTCTCGCATTTATTGTGCGCATGTTTACATCATTTTACTTGTGATGAATGAAATACATACAGTGGATTCGAATCATAGGCACCACTGCACTAAACTTAAATAAAATCTCTAAAATACCATAAAGAAGTTTAAGAAATAATGCTTTTATAATAAAAACTCCATGGTAGTTTGCTTTGATGTAAGCAACCTTAAATAAGTTCATGTTTACTCAGCTACGGTAATCGTGCTAATATTAAGCAGTAGAAGCTAATCACACATCAAAGTACCGGCATTGCCGCCAGACAAAATTCCTCTTTACCCATGCCAATTTCAGAGTTTTAACAATTAACTGGCCTGGATTGCTGTCGGAAAATAAAGACAAATCCGCCAATTATGAACAAAGGAGACGCCAAAACAATCAGCTTGCCAAAATCAAAAGTGGAATGAATACAGTAATGTGTGGAAAATTATCATTTTTTGAAGCCGAAACACAACTAAAATGGATCAATGATGCTCTTATTCGATCTATATTCAGAATTTTAAAATATATTACGATCATTCTTTCATGAATATTTGAGTTATTTGAATGTATGCTAGTTATGTTCTTTATATAATTAAACACGATTGCCTTTTCATATAGATTGCATCACTTTGTACAATCGCTTATACCACTGAAAAACAGTAACTGTTGAGCGCGTTAATCCAAATAAATGAAACAGCAATGAACGTGTAGCTGAAATGTAATATGAAAGAATACGATTTGGTAAAAACGATAAAGCAAAAGCTGCATTTAATATTTTTGGGAATAAACAAGGATATAAGTGATGCCAAGTACGATTTGCACTGTGTAATTACTTTACACTATAGTACAGGTCTTCCGTTAAATGTAAGGGGGCCGTGAATTATGAAGTCTTTATTTACCTTTATTTTAAATCATGTTGGAGAAATCGAAAAATATATACATGCAAAATAATAACATAGAACAATCATTGTAGTTAATAACAGTTTATTGACGTGGTAATTGAACGAGCTGGTCACTGCTGTGTGACGAACGGTGATCTTCCCAATTTTGTCTATACATTTTTTTGTCTACAAGTTTTTGGACACCGAAAATTTTATATATTTTACATGCATATAAGTCTTGGGACACGAAAAAAATTATTATTTTTTTGTGTCCCAAGACTTGCCATCATTACGGTAGGAATAAAAACAATCAACATACATTAGATTCAAAGTTATTTGAACTCCTATTATCCGAATACCCGGTATTATCCAAACTAGGTCCTGGCTAAATTTGTTCAATGTTTATATCTTTTTTACATCTGTTATCCGAACATGAATTATTTGAGTACACCCTTAATCAAATTCTCTAATCTTATTGAAATAGCAACGCATTATACAAAGCGTGAAAACCATCATAAGCCGTATGTTTTATTTCTTGAATCAGGACACCTGTCAGTCCAAACTGTGAATACTGATTAATCAACAAGCAGGTTAAGTTTATTGTTGGTCGCTAATCCAATAATTCTGATAACCTTGTTATTAATTCAATTAATGGCAGTTATTTTATGTAAAGTCGATTTGATTAAAGAAAGTCAGAAAATCATATAAACCCGACTATACATATATTTTTAAAAAAATCTATATTAAGTCACTTTGCTTACCACATTGTATCTGAATCACCAAGTCATGAAACCAAGCCATGAAAACTGGAAGAGGTACAAAATGGAAGAGGGAGCCAAAATGTATAAAAGGCAATTACAATACCATCCTTGAAGTGATAATTTTGTCTTTGTTGTATGCCATGCAGATTATTATAATGATTACAACAATAATGTTCACTACTGTTATTGTCTTTGTTTTATGATGTGCCAATGAAATGGCTTCCTAGATACATAGTCATAGTAAGGAAACAGAATACAAGAATAACTGAAATGGTACTTTGTTTAGTTTCTGTGGATTGATGTACTCTTTCACCTTCATGACCCTCAGTTATTTGAACCCCAGTATTATCCTAAGTTTTCTTCTGGTCCCCCAGACTTCAGATAAACAAGAGTCTACTGTATATATAATATAGGATTACAACAATGTCAAATTTTATTAAGTTTGTATACCTCCAAAATCATTAGGCATTCAATCTTATTTGTAGTGAGTAGACTGCAGAAAAACTGGTTGATTTGAACATACATTTCTATGGTTATATCCACTAAAATAGCAAACAGTTGACTCTTCTCATGGTGTAGCTGTGTACTGTGCAGGGATTGAAAACAAGTCTAAATGACCTGTAACTGTCTTCCATTTTAGTCTCTCTTACTCTATTTTTCCACTAAAATAGCAAACAGTTGATTCGTCTCATAGTGTAGCTGTGTACTGTGCAGGGATTGAAAACAAGTCTAATGACCTGTAACTCGGCTAAAACACGGTATTGGTGCTGATTAAGGAATTTTCATGTTATATGCATGAAATAGAAAAATTAAACAAGATATGAACCAATTTTAAAGATTGGTAAGCCTGGCATATACCTCTCTTACTTTTCCTGAAAATTTCAAGAGGTTAGTGTAACCCATTGTTGAGATATGCATGGAAACAAGCTCTAAAAATGGCCATTTTTGAGCGTTATGTAGTCTCACTCGAAAAAAGCTTGAATATAAAATAGAGAATTCTCTAAATATCATACTGAAATTATGCATTTATTGGTCTGGTTTTATGCGGAATTCTATCCTGCAAATATTGCTTCTTGAATTAAAGAAATCGGTAAAATATTATGGATTTTATAAGCAAAATACCGTCAGTAGAAGTTTTGTTTCAACACTGAAATTCAAACACTAATCTGTTGTTATATGCCAACATTTTGTACAAAATAACATTCATTATAACTTTTATTGACATCTAGAACTCGACTTTATATTATAATAAGTAGTAAAACCATTTAAATCACATGGCTAGCCAAGATATTCGATTGAGAGCTTGTTCTTTGTCAAACTTTCCAGTTCTAAATTTTGTAGTGTCTGTAACCTTTACAAGTTTATATGGCAATAATTTTGTTGTTTCATTATGGAAAAGTATAAATCCTACAAAGGCTCATGTGTATCCATGTGATGTCCAAGTTGGCCAAAATTGGTGGTGCTGTATTGTACCATTAAAAAACAGCAACTCAATAAAAAAAGTTACAGACACTACACAAACAGGTATAAAAATGAAAGATAAAAGTATTGTTCTACTTGTCATTAAAACATTGTTTTTCTCAATAGAAAGTTCCATCTTATGTGATGTAATGTTGCATCATCTATTTACCTCTGCAGCCAAGAGCAAAAAAGTGATGCAATAACTCTCTTGATTGAATATTGCATCATTCTTGCAGCACTGTCTGTTTGAGTAATTTACTACAAGACAATGTAACCTGAATTTCTTATCCTAGAAGAAGCTGCCTAATTACTTTTTCTGTTCTTTACCATGGTACATCCCTAAGACATGGGAAGACGACAAAAGCAAACCTCTGGGAACAACTCTGGTAAGTTTGTATTGAATGGTAAACCACACTCTTAAATTGTAGTGTCTGTAACCAATATCCCCTTTTTATACTGTCTATGACTTTATCCCTGTTTTTTTTTTAAAAAATGAAGCCAAATTATGTTTCCTATTACAGTATTGATGTGTAAGGCTAAATTTTGACATATTGTCTGTCTGCAATTTGTAATATTTTGGTATATTTATAGTTTCTTTCATCTAGATTTCTGATAACAGACAACATTTTCAGTGATTTCTTACAATATGCAATTGAAACTGAGTATTTTTGCATTCCATATCATTAGACTAGTAAATTCAAACAGAAATATTATGAGAATTCAATGAGCTCAGACTTAGTATTGGATACATTGCTGATATTGTCAAATGGTTACAGACACTACTAGACATGTGAATTGACCCGACTGTTGTTTACATTATTAAGGAAAGTGTGCAATCATTGTAAATGCTAGAACATTGAATAATCATCAGGTTTTATGCTATTTCTTTTTCAATCAGATACTTTTCTTTAAGAATCTACAGGTTATTCCAGTTTGCTTATGTATGAAAGCATATTGCGTACTCATTACAAGTATGTTTTGTAAAGTCTAAATTTCATCCGTATACATAGAGGAACAAAAATGAGAATGAAGTTGTTTGCTTTTAGGAAGCAAAGATAAGCCAGAAGAAGATGAACAGAAGATTAAAGCTAGAAGGGAGAAGACGAGGCTAAAGGTACAAGCCTGGAGAAAAAAACAGAGGGAAAATAAGGCGAAACATGAGGAGCTAAAAAGGGTTGATAGAGAAAGAAGAATAGAGAAGAAACTGATGTGCAAACACTGCAAGGTACAAGAAAATTACATGCTGTAAAGTCAGGAAGCAATGATTATGAACTGAGCATAAGAAATCTGAGCTGTTATTGTGAGCAATGCATGAAGGTTGACGGGAGATGCAACTTCAGCGAAAATGTTAATGCCTGGGAAATGAGAAAGTTAGTACTCAATAAAGATAATTTAAGTCAGAAAGGAAAACAACTTAAAGACAAGAATCCATCAACAATAGAAAATAATGACAAGAAAAGAAAACAAGGAAGTAACCAGAAAGATCATAACTCAGCAACAAGCGAAAAGCCTAATAAGAAACGGAAGTCAACAGAAAGACAAAACATTGTGACAAAGAAGATCAAAGTTGACAAAAAAGCACCAACCAACACAGAGAAACCAATAGAGAAATACCACCCTGGAGAATTTGTTGCTGTAGGACTTAAGCCAAAGAAGGGACCTCTAGATGTATACTTAGCAGAAGTAATAGACATTCTTCATAACGAAGTTAGACTTAAATACATGAGAAAGTCTGGCAACATGTATGTTTGGCCTGAAAAAGATGATTATTCACAAGAGGCTCTAGATGCTATCTTGTACAGGGTAAAAGCTCCACAAATAGTCAATGAAAGGGGTCATTTCAAGTTTAATGCAGCTGAATTGTCTAAGCTCAAGTCAAATCTGGAAAAAAATCATAAGCACTTCTATTTGAAATGACAATATAAAGTCAAGGTTTAATGTGTAGTGTCTGTAACCTTAAGATCAATCACATATGGGTCTGTGTTTGAGTCAGCACCTTGGGTTGAACAATACTTTAGTGACTATGATTTATTGAACATTCATTATACTTCAATATTTTACTCTTACAAACACTATTTAGTATTAAACTTTCAAGTGCTATTTACCAGTTCATAATTTTAACACAAGTATTGGACATATACCTGTTACAATGTGGTTTTATCATTTTATTAACTAATCAACATTCATTTAATGAATAATTCTAGTCAATGTGTTCATGTTGAATTATTTTTGAAGTGAATTTTATGGAGATATGTATGGTTCTGCAGCTGTATTGAAATGCTATAGTTTTGTAGTGTCTGTAACCAATTTTATGGACAATGTACTTCTGACTCTTATGGAAGTTTGCAATACTTTTGGCCAGTATTAATGATTTTGTTTGTTTAAATATTCTTCTTGGTGTTAGATAAATGCCTAAATAAGATTATTCTATGTCTTTTATGTTTGTTATGCAAAAGTTTCATGGTTAGGTTTTTTTTCTTAGTGATACCTTTGTCATAGATGTTTTGATTTTGTTATTAAGTTGTTTACCACTTCCAGTTATGTTGTTTACTTTAAATGTTGATATCCTGTTACTGATGTTACTGTGAAAAAAAATAAAGTTTTAAAGTTTTCATGCTGTTTTTCTTGCATGCTATACACCAAGTGTAGTGTCTGTAACTGTTGTTATACCAATGAATTGAAATAATGGTTAAACAAAATCGCATGCATGTTCAAGCTAAATCTAACTTGATCTGACTAGGGGACACCCTAGGGTATATAATGAGCTTCATTGAAATGTTCTATCAAACATTTCAATTTTTTAAGTGAGTGAGACTACTCTCAGCACCAATACCGTGTTTTAGCCGACTGTCTTCCGTTTTAGTCTCTCTTACTCCATTCTCCACTCACAATTTATTCACTACAAATTATACTTGAATCCCCAGCCTTCTCATTATCTTTTTAAACAGCATGCTCAAAATTCAAATGTACTCGGTTGGGTCAATGCAACACTATAACAAAAGATGTTACAAAGTTTCAAAAGTAGGCAGGTAAACTTCTGAATAAGATAGTTTTCAGCTGGATGTCAACAGCTAAAAGACTAAATATCCAGTGATGTTGCTGGCAGAGAAGATTAATTAAATTTGGTTATGCTTATTTTTAAATTGATTTTGTGAGTTTTGTTAAAAACTAACATGAAACCGATAGTAACTTGGTAAAAATGAATATACAAATTAATTTAACAATGACTCACCCTTTGTCATCTAATATCTGATGCTGTGGCCAGTGCTTTCAACTTCTTCTCCTACAAATATGAATAAAATGGGTTGCAGTAATAGCAACGACTGAAATTCACAACTGGAAAAGCATAATAATGAAACAAGGAGCAGGTAATTATAAAACTTAGTAAAACTTTGAAGACTAGGACTAATACAAATATCAATACTTCACATACAATAGTGCTTGTTTTTCTTTAAAAAGAAATTTATATCTTTTTTACTTTAGTTAAGTATGAAGTAAATGACTGGGTAGGTACATGAAATTAAATGCAATTTTTTCTTGTTCTTCTAAAACACATTTTTTAAAATCTTAATATAATTGATATAATTGCGATTGTATCCACTGAAGACTTTTACAGGTTAGTAGTACTTTGGGATAACTATCTTTTTCTCAACAGAATTTCAGCATCAGCAAGCAAATTCCACAAACTGACCCCCACTTTTTGTTGAGAGAAGGACAAGGTGACAATGGTAATATAGTAAATAAGTTAATGTACATTTGTAAAGGAAGACACTATTGATGATGTAGAACACTGACAATAGAACCCAGGTGAGGTCTAATCAATATATAGAGCGCATACCAAATGTAGGTCTGAAATTCAGAAGCCATAATTGCGCCAAGTTCCAATGAAGTTATATCAATATTGAGCTGCACATCACATTTTCTTGAAATCCAAAAACAATAATTTTAGCAATTATTATGTGAAATTAGAGTCCCTCGATGAGGCTGACACTCCACTGGCCAAAAAGAATTTCCAGGAATTCGAGGTAAGACCATTTCTTCTTTCTAACTGCGGAGTGTTGGAACCATCTTTGATATTTTGTGCAATAACAAGAGTTTCAAAGTAGCCACTGTGGCAGCCATATTGGATGTAAGATTGGTACCATTTTCATTTAGGACAAATAAGACATCATTAGACATCTTTTGGTGAAAACCCCATGCGAATGTGACCTTCCATTCACGAGGAATAGTGATAACAAGATTTTCAAGATGGCCACTGTTGTGGCCATATTGGATTTCAGATAAGCAACATTTTCATTTAGGACCAAACAAACATCATCTTTTGGTGAAAACCCCATGTCGATATAACCATCCATCTAAGAGTAGCAATAACTAGATTTTCAAAGTGCCCACCTTGGCAGCAATACTGGAGGTCAGATCGGCACCATTTTAATTCAGAATGAACTAGATATCATAAGAAGTATTCTGGTGAAAACCCCATGTTGATATGACTTTTCTGTTGAGGAGTAGCAATAATAAGATTTTCAAGATAGCTGCCATGGTAGCCATATTGGATATCAGATCAGCACCATTTTCATTTAGATTTAACTAGATATCACAAAAAGCCTTTTGGGGAAAATCCCATTTCAATGTGACCATCCAACTAGAGCAGCGATAAGATTTTAAATATGGACACTGTGGCTGCCATACTGGAGGTCAGATCAGCACCATTTTTATTTAGGACCAACTAGACATCATAAGAAATCTTTTGGTGAAAACCCATTTCAATATGACTTTCCATTCAGGTCGAGTAGAGATAAGATTTTCAGGATGGCAGCCATATTTGAGATCAGAATGCACCATATTTATTTAGGACCAACGAGATATCATAAGAAGTCTTTCTGTGAAAACCCCATGTTAATATGAAAGTCTCGCTGAATCAGACGTTCTTGGATTCAACTGAAAGTATGAAGAAAACTTTGTCTTCTACCCCTATCACTGGTGTCACTAAATTTCAATATTTCTTGCTTAACTTATCGCTTCTGCATTAAACAGTACAAAAATTCCAAAAATATTATTTCTTAGATAATTTTCAAGAAATTCTAAAGAAATAAAAATCCATTAACTCATTAAGGTCAAAAAGCCGTAATTTTGCATAATGAGGTAGTACCCATTGTTCCAGAGTCTGTGATGTCATCACATTCATTGACCCAAGTGGGTGGTATTTGAGAAAAGAGCAAAGATATAGCTTGATTGAGTTAAGGGAGTTAGTATGTGGAAACTAAATGGGGTGGGTCTGACAATCATGGAATATAAATCTACCAAATGATGCAGAACACTGATACTGAACTATGATACGGTCTAATGAAAATCAAGCACCATACTAAATTTGGTTTAGATCCAACATGAGACCTGAGAACGCTCACCTGATTGAGATCTGCTTAATAGTGAAATGGAAGAGCAGTTGGCCAAGAAATCTGGATCGGATGGATGCTTTCTGTTGAAATTTTCTTGAATGCTGTTCATTGCATGTTACAAAAACAATTGTTTCAACGTTTCTCTAGTTTTTGTATCTTTAATCCTTATTTAATGGCACATCAGCATCTTTTGTCCAATATTGAAAGGCCCCTTTGCCAGGAAGCTTTGTGTCAAAGTTGGTCAAATTCTGTTATAGTATTTGGAGATAAAGTTGCGTAAATATTTTTCTTCTTTCAGTAATAGCAGCCATATTTTATGGTGGAACAGCATCATCTGTATAGATACACTTTCTAATCTGATCAAAGTCTGCTTTGATTTTTATATAAATTAACTTATTAATGGTTTTTCTATTTTAATGGCAGATTAGCATCATCTGTACAAACTTAAAAGTCCTTCTTGCCAGAATGCTTTCTGTAAAATCTGGAAATATTCTTCTAAGTGTTTTTTTTTATAGAAGTTATTTAAAAGTTTTTCCCTTTCTAGTAATGGCAGCCATATTTGATGGCAAATTGGCATAATTTGTATAACTTTTAAAAGCCCTTGTTACCAGAATGTTTTCTGCCAAATTTAGTCAATTTTTGCAGAGCAGTTTCTCAAGGTTCATTTAAAGTTATTTCTATTTTTGGTACTGGCACCGTGTTAGATGGTGGATTGGCAAAATTTGTACAAATTTTAAAGCACTTATGCCAGGATGCTCTCTATGATGTTTGGTCAATATCTGTCGAGTAGTTTTCAGAAGATGTCATTTAAATGTTCATCTATTTTAAGCAACAGTGGCCATATTTGATGGTGGATTGGCATAATCTGTATAAAATTTGAAAGCCCTCTAAGCCAACATGCTTCCTGTCAAATATGGTCAAATTCTCGAGCATTTTTTTTTTTTTTTTTTAAAGCCTTTTTAAGATCCCACTTCTTACTAATGGTGGCCATGTTTTATGGCATATCAGCATCAGTTGTACAAACTTGAAAACCCTCAAAGACGAATGCTTTCTGTCAAATTTTGTCGAATTCTGGTGAGCAGTTTTATAGAAGTCTTTAAAAAGTTTTCTATTATCAGTAACAGCAGCCATTTCTTATGACAGATAAGCTTCATTTGTATAACTGAAAGCTCTTAAAACGATGATGCTTTCTATCAAGTTTGGTGAATAAGTTGTTTAAAGGTTTTTCTACTGTTAGTAATGGTGGACATATTTGATGGCAGATTGACATCGTTTGCATAAATATGAAAGGTCATGATCCTTTCTGTCAAATATGATCAAATTTGTTTAACAGTTTTGGAGAAGTCATTTAAAGGTTTTTCTATTTTAAGTAACAGCTGCCATATTTCAGTAACCATATGTTTCATGGATATTTAATGTATTACCATTATCTTTTATTTTATGTACATTTTACAGAATTTTAACAACTAACATTTTATATTTTATCTTGTTCTTTGTGTGTACATTTATCTGGAAGGGTTTATCTTCCTAAATACTTGTGCAATTCATTTTACATTTTTCGAACTTTACCTTTAGTTGGCACCATACAGTCACTATTGTGCTGAGGTTCCATAAAACATTACATACATCCATATATTCTATTTTCAGTAATGGTGGCCACATTTGAAGGTGGATAAGCATCATTTGTACAAACTTGAATGATCTTTGTGCTAGGATGCGTTATACCAAATTTGATCAAATTCTGTTCCGCAGTTTTGGAAAAGTTGTCTCAAGTTTTCTTTTCTTCTATTTTTAGAAATGGTGGCCATATTTGATGGTGGATCAGCATCATTTGTATACATTTTAAAACCCTTGATGCCAGGATGCACTCTGCCAAATTGGGTCAAAATTGGTCCAGTGGTTTTTGAGAAGTTAAAAATAGCAATTGACGAGAGACACACAATGGATGCTGGGCCATACCATAAGCTCACCTGGCCTTACAGAGAGGTGAGCTAATAACAACTGAGAGTTAAATCTGCAGAAATGCAAGTGGGTGGGTCTGACAATCAGGGGCTATAACTCTGCTAAATGATGATGCAGAATGCTGACAACTGAACTCTGCCAATGTCTCATCAATATGACATAGCATATCAAATTTGGCTGAAATCCACACCAAAAAATCAAGGAATTTATTGCGCAAAAAAAGAAGTGTGTGGGTCTGACAATCATATGCTATAACTCTGCTAAACAATGATGTAGAAGGCTGATAACTGAGATTGGCCAAGTTCTCATTAATATCAAGCAGCATTCCAAATTTGGATGAAATCCAATAATTATTAAGGGAGTGGCTGTGTGGAAACAAAGTGGTGGTATGACAATCATGGGCTATAATTTCACTAAACGAAGATGCAGAACAGTGACAATCGAACTCTGTCAAGGTCTTATCAATATGAAGCTGCATACCAAATTTGGTTGAAATCTAATAATAATTAAAGGAGTTAGTGAGCTGAGATAAAAGTAAGTGGGTCCAACAATCATGGACTATAACTCTGCTACATGATGGCATAAATCGCAGACAGCTGAACTCAGCCAAGGTGTCATTAATATCTACCTGAATACCACATTTGTTTGAAATCCAATAATTAAGGGAGTTACTGTGCAGAAATGAAAGTGAGACAGATGGACAGACAGGCCCAATTTAACATTCTTTTTTCTATGAGAAGTGGGGAAAACAAGTGCAAACAGCAATGGTAGCAAAAATAAGGGTTCTGCAGAACACTAAGTCTCGCCTTTTCTGTCCTCAGCCTAATGTCTTCCAGCTGGTTACTTTAAGTGAATTCCCCTTTTCATGCCATGTATAATTTGACTCAGGGTGGGGATATGAACAGTTTTTAAATTATAACCCTGGGCATGTCCTGGGTGATGGGGTGAGGCGTGGGAGTTGTAGTGAGAGACCCTGAGGCCAATAAATGATTTGGCCTTATCATGCCAAAAAAAGGTACAACTATGATTATTGGGTGTGGATCTCAATAGTTTCCAGGTTATGACCCCAGAGGAAGGGCCTCATGTGGGTCAGGACAGACCCAGAAACCTATTCTCACTGCATAAATTAATTTCCGTTGTAACGCCAAGTAAGAGTATATATATATTTTTAGGGTGGGGATATGAAAAGTTTCTAAGTTATGACCCTGAGGCAGGTCCCCTGGGAGCAAGAATAAACCCTGTGCCAATGCTGGCTGCAAGAATGACTTGGCCTTTTCATGATAAGAAAGTGGATATGTGGTCATAGTGTGGGGACCTAAAGTGGTTTCCATTCTATGACCTGGGGCTGGACCTCTGGGGGTAAAGACAGACACAGGGGCATGACCCAGAGGTAACGTTTATTTAAAAACAAGCTTAACTGTCTACTTGTGCTATATTCCAAAGATATATACGAAGACAGATGTATGTGCACTAAATTTAATGAAAATATGTAGAAATTAGGGGGTGATCACTGATACCACCCCTCCCATACACACACACACACAGTTGGGAATTCACTTTTATGGAGAAAAAAAGCAATCCTCACTCCATAAACATTAAGCACAGCAAGTTTCATCAAACTCCTACTGGTAGTTTAGAGTTCTGGGCTTGCAAAATAAAACTGGACTACTGAATTGATGATGACACTGCTGCAGCTGACTTCAACACAGCAATGTCTTGCATTTTTCCCCGATAAAGGTGCAACAACTATCTTATGTATAACCAAACATACCTTGTGTTTGGGGCACAACAAGGAGAAATTTTCCTCATCCAAGTAGCATTCTGTAAATGGAAAGTTTCATCTAGTTATGTCAGTACAAAGCATTTTGGATAAGTAAGAAGCATTAGGTTGGCTATGACTTCATATTAATGCCATTCCTTCCATAGCATGTAAGGATTTTATCTAAGCAATATAAGCAGAGTCATGTACAATGGATGGAAGGAAGGAGTTAAAGGATGAAGTTTCTAACCAAATTTCTAACACCGAGTCTTAATGAGATCTACAGCGGACTTACATGTCTTGTTTTTTTATCTGAAAATGATGAAACATATTGACCATTATGTAATAAGCTGAATGCAGCAAATGGCAGACTAAGTACCATATATACATGTACTAACTTATAAGTCTAGTCCAGCTGTTAACTGCACAGACCCAGATCTGCTGTTGCATAATGCACCAGCAAATCTGAGTCTATGAGGTTTGTTAGGAGTAATCATTAGAACAAACAACATGGACCCTGATCTGCCAGAACATTATGCATGGCAGATCAGGGTCTATGTCGTTTGCCATTGGACTCATCTTATAAGCAAATATATATGGTATTATATAATTCAACAAGACTCATAAATCTTATGTATGAAGGACATGAATGTGAAATTTTATTTCTTATTGCACAAACTCTGGATTGCTCAACAATTATGTCAGGTTATGCTACTCTAAGTTATGCCACATTGTGAGATACAATATATTACTTGTCAGATGACACTGAACAGTTTGCAATTAAACAACTGAAATGAATCAAACACAACTGCATCACTTCTAAATGAAACATCATGGGCCCCAAACAACCCTGCCTGGCAAGCATTGCAACAATGCAACATCACAAACTTAATTTTCCCACAATTGCACACATGCGCGCACATGCACACACACACACACACACACACACACCAGCCAACATGCAATTGATTTTGCTGTGTTGGATAAATGTACTCACAACATTTGCCAAGAAAGGAACTTATTGGTCACAAATACTTATCTTCCATAATACTACTTTTGAAAATATTTTTCTAAAGTGAAGGTCATCATCTACCTGTCTATAAATTTTCACTTTGATCTTTGTGTACAGTATATGGAGATGACCTTGGATCCTTAAGCCCTCTGAATAAATTTCATGAGATGTTTACATGAAAACAACCTTGGATCTTTTACACCACTTTATAATTTTAAGGAGATGTTCATTGTACACAATTGCATTCTAACCTGTGTTAAACAGTCATGGCTGAGATAAAGAAAAAAGTGTCCTTTTAAGAAAGTTGCCTACTTATTTCTTTTCTTCACGTGTTATTCTGTAAGGACCTTGAGAATGTAGCTTTTTAAAGACAGGTGGTTGCTTCATTAAGAAGAACTTTAGGACAAGTTTAACTGATTGAATACATGTGCCCCAATGAAATGCCAAACATTGTTTAACATGCATACCTGTGTGGTATATACCCAGCCTTCTCATTATCTGCTGGCTGTCAGGTCAAAAACCTTCTACATTTACAAATGTTAACACTGTAGCTGTCTGTTTTTACAGCTGTTGTTAAATGTTGCACTGACTCTGCCTTCAGTGCTCAAGGAATTTTTTTCCAGACACAGGCCCAGGGCAAGAGGTTTTAAAATAATCACTTGCATGGACTAAAAATCCACTTGCTCAACAGGGACATAGTTTCACTATTATTTTGCACCCCCCCCCCCCCCATTAATGGTCAGTCCTTTAAACTTGTGCTACTGTTCATGAGACTAAATTCTTGATCACATTCTGTTGTTGAATGGCTCTGCCTTCAGGTCAATATATACAGTATGTGTATTTCATCATGATCTGTAGGGATTTGGGGGCCTTGTACAAGATTTGTTTTTTGAATGCTGCAAAAATCTCCATGTTTTCTCTATCAAAGCTGAAAACAGAAATGAAGTTGGAGAGGCATTTTTTTTTTTTTATCAATGAGTAAAAACAGTAGCTTCAAGTTTTGTAATTATTTCTGTCATAGTACTGTATATGTTTCACAATTACAGAAAACACACACTCCATATATCAATAGAATCAGTGGCTACCAATTCTTTGAACTAAACGGATTAATACATAATGTAATTATCTCAGTTTCTTTTGGGTGAACAACATGGTATTGGAGGTTTTTATAAATTGCTAATCTCCCGGCTTAGCTTAATTTTCAAACAATCGCATAGGTACTGCTGGATATATTTAACCCAGGATGCATTACCATGTCAGTGTGAGCAAAGGACAGCTCATTATTATTCATGCAGGACAGGTCAGATCTAATTATAAGTAACCAATGAAATAATAAGAACAGAAATAGTACTATTCCCCTTTAATAGGTCATATGCTTTGCTTTGAACACAAAGTTTATAGCTTTCAATAAAATTAAGATGACAATCTTCATAAGGTGGAGGGACTTTGAAATGGAGCCCCAGCAGGGGGGGCTGAATATTAATAATTTATCAGTGTCTTTCAAGAACTTCAAAATGAAAATCCGATGCTTTGTCAGCATGCTCAAGGTTTCTTTCAGGCAAATTAGATAACACCTTTTTTGAGAAGTCTGATGGGAAACTCACTTGGAATGTGGGAGAGGCCTGATCTAGATTTAGAGGGGCCCCAGGCTTCAAGCTATCACATTTTTTTAGCTTTGGCCTTGTACTTTTGAGCTGGCTATGTCACAAGATAATTAGAAAGATGTATACCTCAACCAACATGCTTCAGAGACCGAACATTTCATTTTCTGGGGCGTGGGGAGTGGCGGGAGGGATTTTTTTTAGAGAGAAATTTCCCACCCCCAGCAAATACCTTGAAAAAATATTTTTCCTCTGACTTGTAGAAATTAAGAATTAATTATATCCACTATATTCGCTGAAAAAAGGAAGTTACCTTCAGGCAAAAGAAAACAAAATATCCTGGTTCAAAAGAAAATCCCATGCCCCCTCCCCCCCATCCCCCAAATGTTCAGTACTTTACCTTTCATTGGTTAGCCTAATTCTTATCTGAAAATCAGGTATAACTGTATGAATATATTGTGAACTCAAGATAATTGCTCAAAATTATGAACACTAGAAGTATGGACTGAATTACCTATTTTTCAAGTGAACCAGGCCTTCATACCACTGAGAGGTGAAATGGAAAGGTCCTTTAGGTTGGCCGACAACATTTATATTAACATGAGAACTATAAATGAAAAGGAGAAAATCTGACCTTTTTCAACAGCACATGCATAATGGAATTTCTGTGAGCATCCTTTGTGAAGACATCCCACCATAGCACCATTTTCCCTGCAGTGTGTACATATCTGCAACACAGAGAATAAGGATATGGATATATACATGATCTGCTAGTCAAACCTGTATATAGTGGTCATGCTTGGGTATTATGAAAAATGGCCTTTATATACAGGTGACCTATATTTAGAGTGTCGCTTATTAAATGGGCAAACTGAGATAATGGAAAGAAGTCTTAAAAATTTTGAGTATAAAGAAAATATAAAGAGCAGTGTTGCACCTTGGTTGACATCGGGGGGGGGGGGGGGGAGATGTGCATTTTATGTGCCTTTGTCCCCCTATAATGATTAAGATAATAGGATTTGTTACATTTAGGGGGACATTGGTAGTTTGGGACGGGAGAATGTCCCCTTGGCTCGTTCAAGGTGAAACAGTGAAAGTCTTAGGATAATGAAAATAAGTTCTATGTCTATTTATGTATGGCATATATGAATATATTTATGTATATATGTATAAATATTTACCTAACATAACCTCACACTCTCAACTTTTAAGGTTTAGGTACCCATTTTGATCATTACACCATATATTTGTGTCATATGACTTCAAATGAGCACAGAAGAAACCATATAAATTCCAATGGATAGGAGTACCTAGATTACATATACATTTTTTTAACTTTAACTTTAGTTGGCACCATATAGCTACTATTGTGCTGAGGTGCCGTAAAACACTATTACACACATACATACATACCTAGATTACATTGTAGTAATTGCGAACAGGCAATAATATTTAATCTATTGTCACAAGAACAATTTATTTTATTTTCAGTTTCCAAAACTTCGTAAAAAAAACTTATTGTGCTAAATATTCACAATCAATTCTGAACTGACCACTCAAACATATACATGTAGTTGTAAAGTTGAGGTTACTAACCTGTAGCATCAGTGACCAATATGGTTTTAACGCTTGACCATTATGGTTACAAGACATTGCATGTACTCTCAAGTACATTTATTGGGGTTGTTTCCTAAACAGCTTTGAATGTTTTGGCCTGTCATTTTTTAATGAAGTTTCAGAAACTTGAATAAAAATTAACTTGGTTGTTCTAGTGGCAGTTTATTAAATATATTTTTACCTATTAGCAATTATCATAATGTAATCTAAGTACTCCCATCAGTTATAATTAGGGACAGACTATTTAATTAGGGGGGGGGGGGACCTGGGATTTTTTTTGTCCAACAAGGATATATTTTGCAAATCAGTGCAAGAGAATTTTTTCAAGCCTTTTGGAGGCAAACATTTTTTTTAAAAAAAACCCTGCCCACTATCCCCCATTAATTAAAATGTATAATTTCTGCTGCTCATTTGAAGTCCCATGACTCAAAAACAATGGTGTAATGACCAAAATAGCTACATAAACATTAAGATATAACATGGATTTATGCCAGCCTGACAGTTATACATGTAAATACAGGAACTACATGTGTTGGGGACCATCAACAAATGCCAATGACATCAATGAACAAGTGGCCACTATATACAATACATTTATATAGCTTATTGTGACTGGAACAAGCGAATCTGACCTTTATGAGTAAGTGACCTTTATATGGAGGTGACCACTAATACAGATTTGACTAATACTGGCACTTCTTTGAGGAAACAAGATTGTCTTACAAGAATATACAATTGAAAATGATTATGAACAAATTAAAAGAACCAAGGGTTGTTGCATGTACAATGATGCTGACCTATAAATACAGAAAACCTGCTTTATACATTAATATTTCTGATATAGTTTACATATGCTTTAAAAGATTGTTGTTGGTTTACTATCAATGTTAAGCCCACATTACAAAATGCCACTGACTACAGAATAATTCACTTAACAAAAAATATGCCAAATGGTGGTATGGTCAGATTGAAAAGTTTTTTTGTCTAAATGATGAAGTACTTCTTACAATGCATCCTATGAATCAAGCTATATATACACTGCAGTAATAGTATCTAAGAAACTAAACAAAATGTAAAAGGTTAATGCAGATCAATGCAATGTAAAATATAGGTCAAAGAGTCCTGGTTTTGCATGAAGAGTACAGTAAATCTCATTAAACATATACATACCACGTTATCTGTCTCTGCAGGTAATAGTGTTTGAGAAAATGAAGTTAAACACAAATGATTGCTGGAGTGTGAAATATAGGTCACAGTGACCAAATTTTGACCCATGAGAAGAGTACACTTCATGACTCACATCTCACATACATACCGAGTTACACGACTGCAGGTACTAGTGTCGGAGAAACTAAGCAAATGCAAAGGTTAACACATATCACTGTGGTGGGAATTAAAGGTCACAGTGACATAGTTTTGATTAAAGGGTATAGTATTCCCCATGATGCATTTTGGGCTTAATACAAAGGTAAGCACAAATCACTTAAACATGAAATATAGGTCACAGTGATCTAGTTTCACTGGTGGCTATTATATTCTTCATGAAAAATTTACAAATCATGTGACTCTACAGGCAATAGTATCCGAGAAAATGACCAAAATGCAAACACTAACCTTTGTGCTGGTACCAGACACACAGATGGACAGACAGACTTCTGGATAGACAAAATTAATCCACAGGGAGATATTCTTTGCAATACAAGTTACATAATATGATTCTGCAAGGACCAGTATCATAGAAATTGAGCTAAATGCAAAACCCTAATGTAAGGAAAATGAGCTTAATGAAAAGGTAAAAAGGTAAGCACAAATCAATGAACCATGAAACATATGTCACAGTGACTTAGTTTTGACTGACGGCTGTAGTACTCCTCATGAAACATTTACATACCAAATCATGTGATTCTACAAGTAACAGACTAGGGTCCGAAAAATGACCTAAATGCAAATCCTAGCCTCACTGTTGATGCCAGATGGATGGACAAAAGAACAGATGGGTTGACAGACATAAAAGCCAGAATTACTCCGCAATCAGACAAAAAAACCTTCCTTGAGTGTGCTGTATGAAACAGGCTCTTGAAATAGCATTAACTTGAAGGAAGAAGACATGATTAATTGATGCAACATCTTGCAGTTTTAATTTAATATGCAAGTCTGCAACGATATTAGGAGAAAATTCTCTAGTGTTCATTTCTAAACCTTTCAGGCAGAGTAAAACTTCAATCAATTTTATAAGAGCTCCTTTACTCAAAGCAAATTCTGACTTTTGATCAACATAAAATGCAGCAATGATCAATGTGACCTACAGGCCTTAGAATGGATTAAAATAATACAGCCTACATACTGACAAAGTGAGAATAAATCAAATTAAAGTGCTACCTCTTTATAATGCTGTTCATGGAATTCATAAAAATGACCAGCCTTATAAGTGAGAGAGCCTTATATTGAGGGATGTTTCAACAAGGCTATGTTAAAACTGTGCATAAAAACACAAAAATAGTGTATGTTGGTTGGTTGTTATGGGTTTAACGCCATTTTTCAGCACATGATAGGCTATACATGGCGGCCAGTATATTTGGTGGAGAAAGAACCAGAGAAAACCCCAGGAAGAACCACCGACCCATGGGAAGCTACTGGCAAGCTTTCTCACATACCCACGTTGGCCTAGCCCAAGACTCGAACCCACGTGGACAGAGATGAGATGTCAGGGATCTGCGAAAGGTGAGCGCCTTAGACCACTTGGCTACCCGGGGCCCCTATAGTGTATGTAATAATGTGAAATCACATTATAATAGATTCTAATTAACCAAGCACTTAAATTAAGTGAAATAATTCAAGTAGCAATGATGAAACAAAATTCAAACAACTGAAAGGGGTCCATAACTATACCTATGTTATGAGGCAGTGCATACTGAGGGGCTTCATAGTGAGGGATCATTGTAGTTCAGTCTTAAATCTGACCTATTTAGTTTGCAGAAATTGCTGACAATATTTACACTGGAGGCATATATGTCTCATTATCAATGAACAAAAGATCTCTGCTTCATAGATCCATGTGAAATTTAAAAACTCAGAATAAAAAATCACACCCTGCATACCATGTTGCATAAAATATCAATGCCAGATGAAGTATGTAGTACTGTTATTGTAAAATTTGCCAACAGCCTTGGGTAAAATCATAACTTCTGATGATGATTAAGCCCGAGCCAACATCATAAGATGTATTTTTATCCTCCATCATTAGACTATCAGCCAGACTTAATTAACTTCCATGAAATTAATATTTTTTGCTCATGCTGTCATTTTTTATTGTTTTTTTCTTGATAAAATAGCAAAAGAAACCAGTCTGAAGTACTACACTAATTTGCCACTGGACCACACAAACCAAACATACATTTGTTGTAAGGCATTCTTGTATGTAAAATTGTACAACAACTACAACTCTGATATATTCCAGAATTTCTTTCATTAAATAAAAAAGAAGAAAATTAATAATTTGTCTCTTTGCCAGCCTAGTAAAGTGCCTTCTTGTCTAATAATGTAGCAAATTCAGTGTAACAAGCTGCAGTAGAATTCTTTGCCATTGCTATATCAATAAATTTGATTTCAGTCTGAAAACAAACATTCAGTAAATCAATAAATTGTAATCCAAGGCAAAGCAACTACAGGCCAGTTGATAGAGTAAGAGATATCGGAAGCACAGGCACTATGTGCCACATGGTTCAGATTATCTGAAGCATAAGCACTATGTGCCACATGGCTAAGATTATCTGAAACATAGGCACTAGGCACCACATGACTCAGATGATAGCATGATGTTGTCTTGAAGAGGAAGAAACCATAGAATCCAGAGGTAACCACCAACCATGAATGGATGACCACGTAGTACATACATGTACCCCTGTATGTTTCAGAACCAGCAATTGAATTCCCAGACCACAGAACAGGGCTGAACAAATACCATTGCCCGAAATCTGAGAGAAATTAAATTCTTGGTTGAATTAGTGAGAACTTCTAAGTAGCTTGTCTGGTACATGTCAGTTTCTGTTGGACAACTGCAGATTTCTGACTCTCACAGTAAGCATGTAAAATAATCTTAGATAAATCACATATAAATTACGTTGGTAAAATGCAAGTACTTTAATATTAGTTAATGTAGCAGCAGGCCTTTCTACCTATATGTACCACCAGCCCTTAAATGAACATCTGCCAGCAAGACCTTAGAGCTTGCCACAGTGGCTACCATTCTGTTAAGTACATCTCAACCTTACTTTGCCCTAAAAATAAAAGAGGTCACTTGGCTCTGCAGAGTTGCTGGAACCTTTCATACCTTACATAAAAACAAGAGTCCCTCGAAGGGACTGACACTCTACTAGCCGAAAAGAATTTCCAGGAATTCAAGATAAGATCATTTCTTCTTTTTAAATGCTGAGTGATGAAACCATCTCTGATATCCTTCTGCAATAACAAGATTTTCGAATTAGCTCCTGTGGTGGACATATTGGATGCCAGATTGGCACCATTTTCATTTAGGACCAACAAGACAGTCTTCTGGTGTTCATATGACTTTCCGTTTTGGATGAGTAACAATAAAAAGATTTTCAAAATGGCAGACAAGGTGACCATATTGGATATCAGAGTGGAACCATTTACATTTAGGACCAACTAGACATCATAAGAAGTCTTTTGGCGTAAGCACAATATGAATATGACCAGCCATCTAGGTAAAGTAGCCATAACAAAAATTTTCAAAATGGTCATTATGGTGGCCATATTGGATGTCTGAGCAGCACCATTTTCATTTAGGACCAACCAGACATTATAAGAAGTCATTTAGTAAAAACCCCATGTTGATACAACTATTAATTCTGAAGGAACAGCAATAACAAGATTTTCAAGATGGCCATTGTGGCAGCCATAGTGAATGTGTATGTTGCACCATTTTCATTTAGGACCAACTGCACATCATAAGAAGTCTTCTGGTGAAAACACCATGGCAATATTACTTTTGGGCCAGGAGAAGTGCAATAATATTTTTAAGATGACCACTGTGGAAGCCATCTTAGACATCAGAATGGCATCATTTTCTTTATGACCAACTAGACGTCATAAGTATTTCAGTGAAAACCCCATGCTGATATGGCCAGCTATTCTTTACTGCCTACTGACAACACCTTCAGTTAATCACGTGATATTTTGGGTACTCGAGGCAATTTCAATGCTAGACTGTGCTAGACAGCTGACGATAGTTGACTACCCAATCATCAGTTTTTTAGTTCGGGTAAATAATTCCTTAGTTTACGTTCCAACTTCAATTTTTTATTTTTTGTTGGCTTTACACAAATTTTGCTTGGTGTCCTAAATTTTTTAAAACACTATTTAAAATTATTACAAATTTGGAAAATATGGTATCTGGACAATTGAAGAGTCCAGTTATACAGTATAGGTTAATTATGGTACATATAAAGTGATAGTGCATAAAAGACAATAATAATAATAATAATAATAATAATAATAATAATAATAAAAACCCCATTCTTTTCTATTATATCAATGCAGAGGTACTAAAATGAGTTAAACCCCCCCCCCCATAATTTAAAAAAAAAAAAAATATTTTTAAACTCTGCTTTAAAAGTTACATGTATTGTCCTTTAAAAGTTACATGTATTATCCTTGTTCATCCTTAAAAGCCAGATTTTACTGAGGAAAAGTCCCGGCCTTTAAGTAAGCTTGGAGTGACAGCCAATATTAGAAGCATAGTTCATGCACCGCTGATTCCTTTCATTAGCCACTAGAGCTGAAGCCTTACATGGAAATCATGCAGTCCATTCATCTAATTCCTGTACTCTTCCACACCTACGATACAGTTAACCTACTGTTGGTAGCATATTGCAATGTATTGTCAATAATATTAACAGTTTACCACTGAAAAAACATATTTATTCCAACTTCCAACTGCACTAACCACTAACTTCTACGTAGGCTAGGATCTAGAGAGCATGAAGAATCTATGTTGTCATTACCTAAATACTTAAATACTTAATCTATATTAGTAAAGCATCAAAATGTACGTCGCTCCGACTTTCTTTGGTTGTATGGGTATAGTACTAACAGAGATGAATCCAATTATCAAGTTTCATGATTCAAACATAAACAGAACCCAATATACTGACATTTCAATGCAATGAATAAATGAACTTTAACATAAAATGTCAACAAAGTCACTTATGCAACAGGGCTCGAAATTAGCGGTAGTCCGCTAGCCCAAGGCTAGTAGATTTCCTGTCAGACTAGTAACTTTTATAATGTTAATAGTCCGATGGGCTAGTAAGTTTCGGTTGTCAACAGTCAGCGTTTGTTTACGCCTTTCCCTAATAAAGACGTGGCTTCAGCAGATGTTCTGTAGAATCTAGGCAGTGACCATTGTAAACACAGTCATAAAATATTAGCATCAGAAGATGAAGTCAATTTCTGGCTCGGAAAGGTGCGTTTCTATAGCAAGAAGCCATCCGATTTTGCGCATTTCGCTTACCAGCGCCAATTATGGTCCCGTCATTAACAGCGGAAGTTTGGTAATTGATCCTAATTAATCTGATTACGTATGAAATGAAAAATGACGTGGAAATAGTCAAATGTTAGTTAAGAGATTTTTATTTCCCAAAAATTTATGGCATTCTACAACTTTGTATGCGGAAAGTTAATCAGATTTAAGATCTCTCCCCTCAACCATAAATAAAACAATTTTGTTTCTTGTGTTTCTTTTGGATCATCTGATTGCAATGCACGCTGTTATAGAGGGGCTGAACTTCACTATATTAGACATGGATAGTGAAGAGATCGTACTTATGTTTTACTTATTTCTTTTTCTCTTCATTTTTCTATTGCATATTATATATAATATAAAAAAATTGAGATTAACCTGTTTTAAAGCATCTCTTTCTCTCTGTCTCTCTCTCTCTCTCTGTCTCTCTCTCACACACACACACGCATACAACATGGAATCCAAATCATCATAATGTTCGGTAAGAGTTTACGTTTTCCCTGATTGTCAAGCTTCCTGCAGTTAGCGACCTCATCGTTCACACCAAGCCATAAAGATGTCTTCCATGAAATTTTTTTTAATGATTCTGATAATGTTTAGAAGAATTTTTCACCAAAGTTAACATTTAAAAAGTAATGCTAGAATGCTTATTAATTATAACCAAATTTTACTTCTTCAATGCATGACATGATGACATTTTTAGGAAATATTCAGAAAATATTAAAATTTGACCATTTATAAATCTACACATACATAAATTTGGAAAAGTTAATAAAAGTAAGAAAATTAATACGGATTCTGTATTAGACGTAGCGTCATGGAGCAAAAAGCACGAACGAATATTCCCATCATTGGGCGCGAACTCCCAACCTCATGTTCCAAAGTCAAGTATGTGTGCATTTGCATGTGTGTGCATGCTGGTATCACACTTTATCCACTCGACCACAGTAACAAACTACAAAGCGGTATACCACACACAGAAACATGACAAAAACTATTCAAAGAAATTAGTTTGCATGTTTGTTTCTTTAAATTTTTTTTTTTTTTTTTTGGCTCGCTAGCCAAACACTCCAACAGTCATAAACCGGAAACTGCATATTTTACATTTGCATCGAAATAATTATAAGAATTAGATCAATGTTACGATTACGTTAATGACACATCATTTCCATATAACTACTTTTTTCTATGATGATAAAAATAGTTTGTATATTTTTCCCTTACAAGATGAACAAATAATTGAATACACATGGAGATATCCAAGCAGACTGCCGTACATTTGTTGGGAATTAAAATCTCTGAGCATCTAAGATTTGAAAATTTTCCACCTTATTATTAATTTCAACAATACATTGAGGTTCGATTAATTAGGAACAATTACCAAACTTCTGCTGTTAATGATGAGACCATAATTGGAGCTGTTAAGTACAATGCGCAGAGTCAGATGGCTTCGTTTGATAGGAACGCACCTATTCCATGCTGAAACTAACATTATCTTCTGATGCTAATATTTTATAAGTGTTTACAATAGCCACTGCTTTGATCCTGCAGAACATCCGCTGAAGTCAAGTCTTTATTAGGAAGAGGCCATTTAATTTTAAGGGGGGGGGGGGCAGAGGCACATGCTTTAAAATATGTTTCTTGCTCTGATTTTCTTAATGAAAATGACATAAAAGAGAGGAATAATTTTTATGATAGGGAAAAGCGTAATTGAACATTTCAGAAGACATGGACAAAAGATAGGGAATGGCTGAATTATGATGAGGAGAAGAACGTTATGCGGTGTAATTGGTGTACGGAATTCGCAAAAACAAACACAGAGAAAACATCCAGTTTTGTTGCGGGTTGTTCGAACTTTAATATTGAATCGGTAAACGCACATGAAAGCTGTGGGCAACACAAAAAGCAAGATTTATACTTCTGTACTTCTGCATTTCATATAATAATGCTATTTATGAAATAAAATTGTTGTTAATCTCAATACGAGTGTGTGACATTGTTTTGTGGACAGGACTAGTAAAGATTTGGCAGGACTAGTAAATTTCTCAGTATACTAGTCCTTCTGGCTACAAAGCAATGTGTGTTAAATTCGAGCCCTGTGCATGAAATATAAGTCAGAGAGACCTCTTTTTGGAAATAATGATATAGTACAGTGTTGCACCTAGGATCCCAAGGACTGGGGACAGTGTCCCCCACCCTCCAAATTTGGGGGACACAACATTTCAAAGGGACAAAGGAAAATAGCAGTACATAATGCACTAGTAGTGCTAAATAAATGAGATAATCTTATTTGTTTTGACAGTTTTGCCACCTTAACTTTGTCGTCTGCACTGTACTATCATATTTTCCTTGGACACTTACATTATTGCAATGAACGTTTTATCATGTGCTCAAATAACTCATGAAAACATGAACATGTTTGAATAACTGGTTAACCTGAAATGAGCTGCACCATGCAGATTTCCAATGCGGATCTTGGGTCTCATTTAACTTTAGTGTTCACTCGTTATGTACAAGTATTTATTATTATAATAAATACCCATGTTTTCTGAACTACTTTTCTTTTCATATTAATAAATCTATTAAATGGCAAATTGTGTATTTGCAAAAATGTTGTTACATTTGTCATTAAATCAACCACAAAATTAATTAAATCTTCCTTGCCATAGGTGCGACTTTACACTTGAAAATACATTACACTAGTGGCTGTCAAGGACTTTACATTGCAACACAGTTGACTACCATGAACCTTGAAAATTTTCATTGCCAGAAACATTAATTTAAAATGGATATTCGTTGCCATCTTACAGCTTTTATCACCTTTAGCAACCTTAGTCATTGCCAGTGCCAACATAAGATGTGGATGGACATCCACTAAAAAAAAGTTGTAGGCATATTTGTTTTTCCCTGATGAAACACACACAGAGGTTGGCGCACTGGGTCAAAATTTTTGGAACATGGGACAAATTTTTTGGGGAAACCCGTGATTCCGCGCTCAATGTGCAACAATGGTAGTACTTTTCAAGATGCATCCACTCACCAAGATTCCAGATTCTAACTATGACTGCATGCATATTAGCATGCCAAAAACTTGTGTTGTCATGAAATAAATGTAAATACTTAACCAAAGCCAGTAAAAGATGAATATACAGTAGATCAAGGGGAGTTTCTTTTGTTGTAAAGGTGTGTACTAATATTATCATTGATTTCCCAATTCTAGCATGATCAGTGTCTGAGAAATGAACATCAAACACAAAATTTAAGCCAAGTTAGTGAAGCATAAAATATTGCCCATAATGACCTACCTCTGAAATGAGGAAGTAGTGCTCATCAATATGCATTCACTCACCAAGTTTCATGATCCTAGACAGGATAGTATGGACAAGAGTTAAATACAAGACCTTAACCTAAGCCAGTAAAATGTGAAATGTAGGGCACAATGACCTTTTTTTGTATGGGTGTAGTACTAAATATGGATGTATACCGTTATCCAGTTTAATGATTCAAGTGTGAGCAGTTAAAACAAAAACTTTAAGCAAAGTCAGTGAAGCATGAAATATGGGACAGTGTGACCAACTTTGTGATGAGAGTGTAGTACTTATCAAGATGATCAAGATGCATCTCCTCACCAAGCTTTATGATTCCAGCAAAATAGCAGTGTGTTCTCCAGGATGCTGGATTGCACGACTTCCTCCATAAATATTATCAATTCCCCCTAACAAGAGCATCTACTGACTGAAAAGAATTTCCTGGAATTCAATACAAGGCCATTTCTTCATTTTAATTGATGTATGTTGAAAGTATTTCTAATATTCTGCTGCAATAACATTTTCAAATAAGCTGCTGTGGTGACCATACTGAATGTCAGATTGGCACCATTTTCATTTAGGACAAACTAGATATCATAAGAAGTTTATTGGTGAAAACACCATGTCAATATAGCCATCCATTCTGGGTGAGTAACAACAACAAATATTTCAAGCAGCCATATTATGTGTATAATTGGCACCATTTTCATTTGCTGACATGGCCATCCATTTGGGGGAATAGAGATAACAATATTTTCCAGATGACCACCTTGGTGGCCATACTGAAGGTCAGTTTGCATCGTTTTCATTTAGGACCAACTAGACACTGTAAGAACTCTACTGATGAAAACCCATGTCAAAATGACCTTCCATTTAAGAAGAGTAGCCATAACAAGATTTTCAAGAT
Source organism: Margaritifera margaritifera (assembly GCA_029931535.1). Classification (NCBI taxonomy): domain Eukaryota; kingdom Metazoa; phylum Mollusca; class Bivalvia; order Unionida; family Margaritiferidae; genus Margaritifera; species Margaritifera margaritifera. Next base: position 1,182,140 of record JAQPZY010001698.1, on the reverse strand, counting down.
GGCCATGTTGGATATCAGATTGGCACCATTTCCATTTAGGATCAACTAGGCATCGTAAGAAGTCTTTTGGTGAAAGCACAATGTCGATATGACCAGTCATCTAGAAGAAGTAGCCATAACAAGATTATTAAGATAGTCATTGTGGCAGCCATTCTAAAGGTCCAAAGGGCACCATTTTCATTTAGGGGCCAATCAGACATCATAAGACGTCTTTCAGTATAAAGCCCATGCTGATATGATTATCCATTCAGCAGCAGTAGCAATTACAAGATTTTCATGACGGCTGCCATGGTGGCTATATTGGATATGCAATGGCACATTTTCATTTAGGACCAACTAGGCATCATAAGAAGTCTTCTGGTGAAAATCCGATGTCAATATGACTTTTCATTCAGTAGAAGTAGCAATAACAAGACTTTCAAGATGGCTGCCATGGTGGCCATATTGGATATCAGATTGGCATCATTTTCATTTAGGACCAACTATACATCATAAGAAGTTTTGTAGTGAAAATCCCATGTTGATATGACCATCCATTCAGGAAGAGTAGCAATAATAAGATTTTCAAGATGGCTGCTGTGGCAGTCATATTGTATGTCAGATCAGCACCATTTTCGTTTAGGACTAAGAAGTCTTTAAGTGAAAACCCCATGCTGATATGACCATCCATTCAGAAGGAGTAGCAACAACAAGAATTTCAAGATTGGATGTCCGAGCAGCACCTGTTTCATTTAGGACCAACCAGACCATAGGATGAATGTGTATGTAAAGTTTCGTGGCAATCCTCCAAGTAGTTTAGGAGAAGTAGCAATAACAAACCTGTGCTAACAGACCATTTCATAAGCTATCCTGGTCTATGAACAGTTGAGCTATAAAGGAGCAAGCACGCAAAACTCAAGGTCAATAGGCTGTGAGTGTAATCACTGATATCAACAAAACTCAATCTGATCATGTCAGCACTTCACTTCTAGATTGACTACCATAATCATGCACTTACTAAGGGCAAAAAATAAAGTATGTGTGTTTCTGCTAATGGTATAAAAACAAGAATTCCTCAAAGGGACTGATGCTCTACTGGGCAAAAAGAATTTCCAGGAATTCAATACAAGAGTATTTCTTCCTTTTAACTGCCGAGTGTTGAAACCATCTTGGACATTTTTGTCAGATTGGCACAATTTTCATTTAGAACCAAGTAGACATCATTAGAAGTCTTTTGGTGAAAACCCCATGTCAATATGACCATCAATTCAGGAAGAATAGTGACAGCAAGATTTTCAAGACGGCCATTGTGGCAGCTATATTGGATGTATGACTGGCACCAATTTAATTTTAGGACCAACTAGACATCATAAGAAGTCTATTGGTGAAAACCCCATGTTAATATAGCTATCCAGTTGGGAGAAGCAGAGATAACAAGATTTTCAATATGGTCATTATGGTGGCCATACTGGAGGTCAGATTAGCACCATTTTCATTTGTGACCAACTAAACATTATAAGAAGTCTTTCAGTGAAAACTTCAAGCTGATATGATAATTTATTCAAGAGAAGTAGTAATAACAAGATTTTCATGATATTGGATGTCTGAGTGGCACCATTTTCATTTAGGACCAACTAAACATCATAACAAGTCTTTTAGTAAAAACCTCCTGTTGATATGACCTCCATTCAGGAGGAGAAGTGATAACAAGATTCTCATGATGGCAGCAGTGGCAGCTATACTGGATGTGTGAGTGACACCATTTTCATTTAGGACCAGCTAGACATCATTAGAAGTATTCTAGTGAAAACCTGATGTCAATATGACTTTGAGGAGTAGTACACGGTAATAACAAAATAACAAGATTTTCAAGATGGCTACTGTAGACGGCATATTCAACATCAGATCAGCACTATTTTCATTCAGGACCAACTAGACATCATAAGATGTCTTTTAGTGACAACCATATGTTGATATGACCATCCATTCAGGAGAAGTAGCGATAACAAAATTTTCAAGATGACCACCTTGTTAGACCTCAGACTGGCACCATTTTCATTTAGAACCAACTAGACATCACAAGACGTCTTCTGGTGAAAACCCCATATCAATATGACTTTCCATTCTGGAGAAGTAGCAAAATAAAGATTTTCAAGATGGCTGCCATGGCAGCCATATTAGACATCAGACTGGCACCATTTTTACTTATGACAAACTAGACATCATAAGAAGTCTTTTAGTGAAAAAGCCCGTGCTGATATGACCACCCATTCAAAAGAAGTGTCAATAACAAAACTAGATTTCCAAGCAGCACCATTTTCATTTAGGACCAACTAGACCATGGGATGAATGTGTCTGTAAAGTTTCATGGCAATCCTCCAAGTAGTTTAGGAGTGTTATGTATGATGTTTATATAATATTATAAATATTTTAGGAAATTATAAATGTTTCTTCACTTTAATATTTGCTTAAATCTTAATGTTTATCAGGAAAAACATGTTTAACTAGTGTCCTTGAATTAGGTTGTTTTGATCAATATGTTTTCTCAATTTGAAGGTCAAGGTTGAATTTTGTTTACAAGTAAAATTCCATTAAGATGACACACATTCTAGAACATTCTGTCATGTGACCAATCTTTATATATGGCATGTTTGGTGGACATTTATTCAGTTTTGACATTACCATTAGTCTTGTAAAGAGCTATTACAGTTGTGAAAATTCATTCCAAATTCTAAGAGAGGAATTATTTTAAATATTCATTGGATTATAACAGTGCTCATAAACTTTTGGATTTTGGATTTTTAATTAATGATTTTGGAATTTAAGTGAACTTATTCAGAGATTTTGGAATACTTCATTTTGACATCAGCACATCAAGATTACTAGTACATCAGGACTTTGGAGACCATTAGCACATCATAACATTCAAGGACACAGCCGTGAATTCGAAACATTCTATATTTAGGACTTGTGATTAGAACAATCATTCCTATTGGATTATTAGGATTTCAAAACACATTACTGTAAGTGACTTTTTGATTTTTCATTTTAATTATCTAGTAATAAATTGCTTGTTGATTTTTACTTGATTTGTTGGTTTCACTTTCTTTCTGTTACATTTTTCTTAGACCATAGAGTCGTAACAGGAGGTTTAGCCATAGCAAACTTGTGCTAACAGACTGATGACAGACAAAAGACCATTCCATAAGCTCTTCTGGTCTATGACAAGTAGAGCTAAAAAAAATAGAGTATGAAGGTCAGTACTATTTTTTTAAAATATTTTTTTTTAATCCAGCTCATGTTAGTTCATGTCACAGTTTCCAATTTAAAGTTATCGATTAGGAGGTAAAAAATTAGGCATGGGTGGTACTCATTTTTTCTTTCTTTGCATATGTGATAAAGGGTTATACTGTAGGGTTGGGGTATTTAAAATGGGGTAGGTTGGTTACCACAACCACACTTTTTTCCAACTGAGCACTGAGCTATTTTCATTGATTATCTAGTTATTGTAAGCACTTTATCTACCACACTTGGCAAGGTTTTATAATGGTGGACATGCAGTTTTGGGTATTCAGTGATGATGTCTCTGCTGTTACATGCAGTTCTAATGGATATGATGTTGCTGCAGTGCTGATAATGAAGATAGAAAACTACAAGTTTTGATCTTTATTCATTAAAAGTTATTTCTCACACACAATTTTTGAAACATACTATAAGGGGTTTATTTATAGATAATGATCTCATATAAAAATTGGCCTCCACCTCCCTTAAAACTGAAATTCCCGCCTTATGAAAATGCAAGAAGCTGAATTCCCTGTTGATGTGAAAATCCTCAGGAACTCACTAGAACAGTATGTACACATGTAGCCTGAAGTATGTAGATTATGCGGTAATATTGTGAAATGTAGTCCAAGTGACATTCTTTTGTTGTAATGGAGTCATACTGACAAAGATGCATCATCCAGTTTGGTGATTCTAGTATGACAAGAGCTTGGGAAATAAACTTAAAACACAATTTAACAAAAGTTAAGCATGAAATATGGGTCAAAGTGATCTACTTTTGTAATAAGAGTATAGTACTCATCAAGATGCAACCCCTCACCAAGTTTCACGATTCTATGTATAACTGTATACAGGGTGAAAAAAACCTATATGGTTATGAGCTGAATGCAAAAACTTCACCTAAGCCAGTAAAATGTGAAATGTAGATCACAGTGACTTCTTTTGTATAAGGTGGTGGTACCAAAAGAAATGCATACAATCATCTGGTTTTATGATTCTAGCATGAACAGAACAAGATAAATAAAACTTAAAACACAATTTAATCAATGTTGGTTTAATCATGAAATATGGGTCAGTGACCTACTTTTGTGATGAGGTTGTAGTACTCTTAAAGATGCATCCCTTCACCAAGTTTCATGACTATGTATAATTATCTATACAGGGCACAAAACCCCTATTTGGTCATTAGTTAAATGCACAAACTTAACTTTAACAAAAACAATTGGCGAGGTCAGGGCACTTGGTTCACCCTTGCATTCAGATGTAACTGACAACAGTTGAGTTGTCACACAGAATGAGAACGCACTTTCCAGATGTCTTTTGTCATCATCAAAAGGCATTTCACTATTGTCTTCATTTACAGGTGATTTATGTGTAGGGAGTGTTCCTGAAGGAGCCAAACTCACTCACTTCTTGGGCAGGTGGTGGGCACTTGTGCCAATTGTGCTGGTGTCTGTGCAGATCATTATTTGTGGTGGTTGATCTTGCAGAGAGATACCCACAAAAAGTCAAGTGAGATCCTCCCATTTGCAGAGATGAGATCTGATGTAGTCCGAAAAAATTGATCATTTGATCTCGAGGGCAAAGTTCGGCCACCATTGGGATGAAAGATATATCTGCAGTGGTCTCATCAACAGGTGGCCCAAAACAAGGAGACCCATGGCTGCACTGAGAAGACCCCAGAGGCAAAGAAATTCCCAGGGTGAAATTCTGTTCTCTAAGTGAATGGAAGACACTACTAAGATGATTTTCAAGGCATGTTCTTGAGGGTGACAGACTCTGTTCAAGAAGATTTTGAACTCCATGCCAAGGTGAATGAAATGTTGGGATGCAATGTGATTGGATTTGTCCTTGTTGAATTGAATCCCATGGCAAGTGACAGTGAAAAAAGGGATTTCATGCCTTGGTACAAAAGACAGTTCAATTGATGCTTGTGCAGAATGTCATCCAGGTAGTCTGATGTCATGGATGTGGAGGTGGTTCTGAAGTATGATACAACTTTGTCCATAATCCTTATCAGGACCCAGGGCATGGAAGTCAGATAAAAAATGGGTGTGCCCTGAACTGGTACACAGCATCCCTGCATGCTGACTAAAATCTCCATCCTGGACCATGTTGAGAACCAATCTTATCATCCCAATTCCTTCACGCCAGAATGTGTTGGCTGCGAAACTTGAGAGAGCTTAGCTCTATGACTAGACTGAGCTTGTCATTGGCCTTGTGAACCAAGAAAAGTCTGGAGTAAAATCCCAGTGAGTTTGTGTTGTGAAGAATCTCTACTACCATTTTTGTAATGAGAGTATTTATTTCTTGCTGCAAAATGTTGACTTTGCAAGGGCTTTTGGGATGTCTGCAGTGAATGAAGCCCTTGACACTGGGGAAGAGTTGCTGAATATAATCTGGACAATTTGCAAGACCCATGGATCATCAGGGTTGAGTCTCCCACTCTGTGGCAAAGTGCTGAAGTAATCCCCTAAATGGGATGTTGGAAAAGGGCAGCACAAGCATGTCATTATTTTCTGCGGGTAAACTGACAGGTGGAGAAGTCAGGTCAAAACTGGTTCTTGTCTCAATGTGTTTTGTCACCAGTGACTCTTGGAACTGTGCCCTCACCATGGAAAAGGGCTTGGATGAGGGTTTTCCCATTTGGCATGCCTTAGAGGGATCCTTCTAGCTTCAGTGGTCTGTTATGTTACGATGCCTTGGCTGTGTAGCTAGAACTGCCAGAGGTTCGCCTCTTTGGCAGCATGTTTCCTGACCTCCTCTATGTGGCCATGGAATAGGAGATTAAAAATAGCAGTTGCAATCTGAGGATGGCCTTGTGATCATCTTTCAGTAGTGCCACTGTGAAATAGGAATGCATCTCTTTCTGGGAGCTGAAGGTTAACAAATGCAGGGATGGCACTGGAATGAGTGTTGAGCTGTGCTGTTGATTACACAAGCCATACATATGGTAATCTGTTTTTCTGGTATAACCAGTCACGACTGAAGACATGGGCAGTGTCCAGCATCTGGTCCCACCAGTTCCAGCCCTGGTTATGTCACAATAGCATACATAACCGTCAACAGATAGTTCACCAAATCCACTGATGGCTATGCTGGGCATCTGTGACATAACAAGGGCTAGAACTGGCAGGACCAGATGCTGGACACAGTCTGTGTCCTCAGTCCGGGACTGGGCATACCAGGAAAAAAAAACAGATCACTGTACACAGTCCCAGTAGAAGAAGGGGGTGTAGGTCAAGGTTGTGCTGGAGCTTGAGCGGACACGGTCCAGGGCCAGCTGACATCTAGTACTGAAGTTCAGTACCAGATTTTATGGGAAAGATTACCATAGCCAGTACTAGGGTACACATACAGTGATGAAATGTTCAAGATTAGTCCAGACTGGTTGCTGTACCATGCCAGTACTAGCCCAGTAGTCTGAGCAATGCTCTTGTGTCATTGTGGGCAATGGTTAGGCTGCAACTGTGTAGGAAACCCATGATGGCAAAGATTCATGGATCTTTATCTGAATGGGCAATCTTTCAGTCATGAGGAAACTGGCATCAGAGCCAGCGTCAGCAACAATACTGATGGTGTGCACATCCTTGTGTGTGCATTTCCAGGATCTCTCAATAGCCTGAGTTGCTTAACCATTATGATCGCCCGTCTCTCTTCAGACCAGTGACAGCAAGTGTCGCACATATGGTTTGAACTGCATCCGATGCTATTATTACAGGTGGGGTAATAATCCTTGCCAGTTTGAATCGCTACCCCACATTTAATCCTGTCCACTGTTGTTCCCAACAGTAATTAGAGAAAGCAAAACAATGGCATATAAAAGTGAAATCAGTCAAGCATTGCAGCGAGCTCATCACAAAGTGGATGCTATGAATTAAGATAAATGTCAGAGAAAATCACAGAAATGATCTTGTTACTTGGAATAAACTATCATTCACTTGATATAACTTGCAAAAAAAGGTAAAGTATTGAGATGAACTGGAAGTACATGTACTACAGACCACAGGACAGGCAAGTTAAGATGGTGCCAATTAGCTTTTTATAAGATGAAGTTAGATCAAAGTGAAAAATATTCGTTTACGATGAAGATGTAGTTTTTTGTTTTTTTTTTGGAGGGGGGGGGGACTAATTTTCATTATGTAATACTTACCTGTTGCTATTGCTTAGCTAATCTATTTCCATTACGGAAAATACCTGACTGTATGATGAGATTTCATCCTCCCATAGGGTTGACTAGAAAGTTCTAGTGAATAGAACCTCATGTGAACCCCGCAGTCACCACGTGTAACCCACAATTCCTCATTCTTTTTCAGGAAAACATACCAACTCGTGTTTCGAAACTTAAAACATCAATAGGTAAACAACAATTGGTGTCTTAGGAATAGAATCAATGAAAGCACTTTCTAAATATACTTTTTGAAGTTTTTAACTGCCGTGTTTGCGTTATTTTCTTCATAAAGTCAGTTTTAAACTGTAAGTGAATCTGCTAAGGGGTAATAATGGTGGGCATTGCTATGCATAAGAAGTACCTTTTCATTAGACTGTCGGTTTTCATAATTCATTGGGTACATAAATTAAGGAAAATATACAATTCATAGAAAGCAAGGTCTAAATATTATGTGATGGAAGGTTCAGCCTAAAAATATTAATTTTTTTGTCAGAAACGTATGGAATAATGCTATGTTGTGGAATTTGAAAATCACTGTTAAGGTCAAGGTTGTTTTCTTACATCACTCATTTTTGTGAAAATACAAAAAAAGCAGAAGAAATAATATCTAACCAATGCACAATGTTATTAAAAGTATGCAGACAAATATTAAAACCATAAATTTGCAATCCTATCTATGGATTGTTGTACTGAAGCTAGAAGTGTGAGTGGTCATATTAAGAAAATCCAGGTTTCTATAAATAAATGTAGATGCACCCAAATGCCATGCATGGCACCATATTTGTTCTTTGCTCTGTGTCGATTCAGTTGGAAAGAAGGATCCAGTTCATGTTTTATTAGCAACAATGAAATTAAATGTAAAAGTTTTAATGTTATTAAATCATTGGTCCCTTAATTAAGGTTTATGTGCCTTTCTTGGTCTCTATGCATATTTTGGCCATATGACTTCCCATGAGCACATTACAAACTATATATTGTAAACTATATTGATAGGAGTACCATGATTACATGATTGTATTTACAAATAGGTATAAACAGTTAATCAAATGCCATTAGAGCAAGCAATTTAATTTTTCTACTTTTCAAAACTTCATGAAAAAAGTGCAGAACAAAAGATTCACATTTAATTTTGAATAAACAACCTAAACATGTAGTTGTCAAGTCCAGGTTACTCATCCGTAATGTCATTGACCACTGTAGTTTGAATGAATAAATACTATGGTGTGAAGACACATGTACACATGCTCTCATGTACATTTATAGGGGTTGTTTCAAACTAGTTTTGAAAAGTTTCTGATTTTCATTTTCTAACCCAGTTTTAGAAATTAACCAAAAAAAACTTTAAAAAAAATAATAATAAATAAATAATATTCTTGTTTAAGCGACAGTTGATTAAGTACTTCTAACAGTTAAAATCAATTAAAATGTCTAGTTTCTGCTGTGCTAATTTTAAGTCATATGATAAAAATACATTGCATAATATATCTCCATCCTAACACTTTCAATAATACGCTGCATATGAATATGATACATTTATACACTTTCAAAATGTGTTTATGATATACATACAACAGAGACACGTATATTATATATATATATTTATATATATATATATATATATATATATATATATATATATATATATATATATATATATATATATATACATATATATATACATATATATATATACATGTATGTGTATATATATATATATATATATATATATATATATATATATATATATATATATATATATATATATATATATATATAGATAGTTTCTTTTTTTTTCCTACCACTTTTCCCTGTTTAGCTCTCACTTCTACCTATTCTGTCCAAAAGAAGAAGTCACTTCTCCCTAAAATTCAAGTCTAGCATGACCCCTGTGGTTGCATCGACCCCGTTGTTACTCTTTACTACAGATTTGAATTTAAAAACAAGAATGTCAGAGTTTATTCATTTTATTTCGTTTACGAATTATAAACACAAGAACATCATTCATGAGTTACAGTAATGTTATAAAACATTACTGAAACATTGGGGTACGTGGAATCTCTACTAAAAGCTACCATTAGGAGATTTTGTGTTGTGACCACACCATTGCAATATCATAACAATAATCACAATAATATCAGGACCCCGTCAAATTGTGAACACTGGTTTGTAAACTATGAATGGATAATTTTTTGACAACCCGTAATAATGATTACATATTCCTACCGCAATGTCCCAAACCCTTAGGTAGGAGGAGGGAGGGTAGATGGCTCATCGTGTGACAATGCAGGAATTAAAAAAATTACCAATGTTATCAAACAATAATTTTTTGATGGATACGGACAAAGAATAATTTCACTACAAAGAATTGTGAATCTCAAGCCTTGGTATTTAGCAAAACCATCACTTGTAAATATTTTTTCTCTTCAAAGTGTTCTTCCACCTGTTAACTCAATGGTCATCTGAAAAAGAATGAGGACATGCTATAGTGCATGGGCTGACGAGGTAGATCAGACTGGGTCGATGCACATGTTCGAAGAAATCTTTAGAACAGGGAGTTGGTGCATCTAGCACTGCTGAGGTATTTCCATTCCAGAAAAGTAAAGCTTAATAATAGTGACAGGTAAGTTATTACCAACATTAAAACTCGCATTTTTTATTATGATTATCATTTAGGAAATTGTTCTTAAATTACAGTACTGTAATGACTTTAAGTTTACACTGTCAAGATGTCACAAACAAGTCGGTTAGGTATTTCATCTTAAACTAAAGAAATTCACAAAAGCTGAATCAAAAATACTTTAATTGGTATATTCAGGATGATAAAGTATTCTGGCATTGTTCATTGTGTAAAAGTGGTGATAAAAACAATGCCATTTCTTTCTTTTTTTCTGTAATAACCACAATTACACAGATTTACTGAAATTTTGCTCAATTTTCTGAGTGACATACACACCTACATATAGAAACATTTGAAATATATAAGTGCATATAGGAAATTATTTACCAACCCAATCAAAGTCTCCCTGCGAGTTCAAACTGATCCCTCTTTAACCTTGGAGAGAGAAGTGACTTCTCCCCATAATTCTGACCTAGCATGAGCTCTACTGTACATTTTTATCTGAATCAAACAAAGAAATAAAATTTGCTGACAAATACTATACAACTACATTTTTACATTTACTGCAGTTGCGGTTACATGTTTATTAATCAATGCTGTCTTTTGCATTTTATGCAACTACATTTATTAAAGCACACTTTTAATCAGACAAGATATGAAAGCTATATTTATTCCCCCCTTTACAAATGTTGAAAACAGAAAACCAGACTTTGGTAAATGCAATTCTATTTTGTTCCAACGAACAAGATGGAAAAAAAATGATGAAAGGAAGTGATAAATGCAAAATCAAAATGCATTTTTGAGACCATAACGAAAAACAATGAGATGATGGCTGTAAAGCAAATGTGAACGAAATGCAAACAAAATAAATTCCAAATGCATTTCAAATGCAAATGAAGCACAAATGAAATGCAAACAAAAACCAGATTTGGTCAAATTACCAGTTACATGGTCTAACTGGCAAATGATGAGAGTTGGCACCATCCCTTTATCCAAGGTAAGACCATTCTCATTTGACTTGCCTCTTGACAAGCCAACATCCTTTTTTGCCTGTGATCATGCCGCACAATTGACACGTTCAGTTATGGCATATCCTTTAATAGATTTCACAAACTGTATGATCAAAGCGTCACTCACAGAGCCCATGCTCAGTCTCCACATAAGCACCCCCAGATGACAGTAAAGATGAGGAATCGAAGTCTGATGATGTTTACGATGACAAGACGACAGTGGAGCATTTCAGAACTTTATTTGGTGACTCTGATTATGAGGATAAAATTTTGGACTTTGAACCAGGAGGCATTAGATAGTGGCATTATAGGATGCTGTGAATCACAGAAGATTGATGCAATAAAAGTTTTGATTTAATTTGTATTTTCCTTTTCCAAAAGTCAGACTTAATTTCCAAGTGATATTTCCCAAGTTATCTGCCAGTGTACGTGGGCCGATAAACCCTTGGCTTAAAAAGGTAGCACTTGCTTTGTTTTCAAGTTGACAATCTTTTGATCGAGCCGCGAATTTAATACTTGTTCAGTGCCAAGTAGAGTTCTACAACTTCCTATGCATATACTTTGACCTTAATCTCTTAGCTCGTAAAGGTACCACCATCTTTGTTTTCCAACATGACAACCCTTTGATCAAGCCGCGAGTTTGTTACTTGTTCAGTGCCAAGTAACAAAGGGTGGTTATTTTAACTCACTGTGAACTTGCTGAACAATTGACAAGTGTTCAGTTGCATCCTTTACTATATTTCACAGACTTTATGATCAAAATGTTACTTACATAGCCCAAGCTCAGTCTCTACATAAGCACCCGCATATGACAGTAAAGCAGAGGATATTTACAATGACTAAAAACGACGATTTACAATGACTGGACAATGATGGAGGACTTCAAAACTTTATCAGACAATGAGGATGAATTTTTGGGCTTTGTACCAGATGACATCAGTTAGTGACATTTATAGGATATTGTGAATCACAAAAATGTGGACTTAACTTTCATTGTTTATTTGTAAAATGTGTGGAATTAACATATTACAGGATATTGTGAATCGGATCATACTGAACTACTATTTTTATACTGGTATGTGACCTATAATTGAATTCATAGATTTATCTTGTAAATGGATTTAAAATGTCAAGCATTATGGATTTCAATGGATTTTATTACACGAAGATGGACAAATTGTAAGTTGTCAATTTATTTGTGACATATTCCACTCACAAATATATTTGTATTTTACACTGGTTTTATCTTTTATTTTTCCCATCTATCTATCTATAGTTTGACTTGTTTATTTTTCCAAAGTGCAACTCTGACTCACTGACGAGGAGTCACCCATTCAGACAGATCTGACTTGCAAAAGCCCTAAAAAAGAGGGGGTGGGGTGGTCGACTTATATTCGAGTTGACTTATAATCAAGTAATACGGTACTTGTGTTGCTGTGCCATAAGGTACCAAAACAAACCAAATTATTTATAAGATGTATAGAAATAACATATTACAAGATATTGTGAATTGGATCATTCTGGACAACTATTTTTACGCTAGTATGTGACATATAATAGAATTCATGGATTTATCATATGAATGGATTTAAAATGTCAAGCTTTATGGATTTCTATGGATTTTATTACAAGAAGATGGACAAAATGTAAGTTTTTAATTTATTTGTAACATATTCTACTCAATAATATAATTCCATCCATCCATTTTGCCTTGTTTATTTTTCCAAAGTGTAACTCGGACTCATGGACAACAAGTCACCCCTTACAGACAGATCTGACGTGCAAAGTACAACCTGACTTATACGAGGGTCAATAAGAAATTAACTTTCTGCAGCCCTAAAGAAGAAAAAAAAAAAAAACAAGGGGGAGGGGGGAAGAGAGAGACTTTATAGTCGAGTTGACTTACAAGCAAGTATATACGGTATATGTAAATATATGGACTGGATTTTTTTAATCTGAATAGCATGAATATATGTCATTTGGAACCACAGTGTGCTGAAATACTACAATGTCATTTTGAACCACAAAGTGCTGAAATATGACAAGGAAAATGTCATTTAGAACCACAATATGCTGAAATATGACAAGACAAATTCCATTTGGAACCACAATATACTGAAATATGACAAGACATGGCATTTGGAACCACAATATACTGAAATGTGACAAGACAAATGGCATTTGGAACCACAATATACTGAAATATGACAAGACAAATGCCATTTGGAACCACAATATACTGAAATATAACAAATGAGATCAAATGTAAAACTGAAGTTACTGAATTTTGGTGTACAATGCCAAATCACTCCAAATTTTATTAATTACCCGTTTATAATTCAGATTTGAATTATTAAAAGATAGTAAAATCATTTTAAGGTATAAGCATATGTTCATGAAAATTCAGTCATGCTGTAATCAAAAAGTAATTTTGATTACAGACTGTTTTTAACTGTAATTGATTAAATTCCAATTACATGTAATAAACAAATATCTGATTACAATTACTTGAGATTTTACTTATGAAAAGAATAATCATTTACAGATGATTATGATCACTGATTACAATTACCCCAGGTCTGGACACTGCAGTTAATGCAGGAAAGTGATTCTGATGGCTCACCATTTCCAGGTAACAAAATAAGTTGGACCAGAAGTTGATGCCATCAAAATCACAATGTCTTGCATTTCTTGACACAAGTGAAATAAAACTCGCTATTCCACAAGTTGGATGAATGTCTGAATACTCACCGTTTGATTGGCAACCCGAAAGGCCTCTTCTAATCCATATATTTTTTTCCCTACAAGAAATACCCCATCTGACCAGACTAAACAGTCCTCATGCACCCATACTTCCAGTGTCAGTCCTGAACTCCTACCACTAGGACTGGGACTTCCCAGTTTTGATTGGCTCTTCCGCTTATCGGACAAGTCATCCGCACTACCTGAGGTCCTTCTTTTTCCATGAGACCCTGTAGGACTTTTGCATGGTGAAACTTTATGACTGTCAAACTTTTCAATTTGTGACTCGAGCGTGTATGGTCCAAATAAGTCACCAAGAAATTTGTAACTACTGTGTTTCCCACACAATACACACTTCCAATTAACCTCTTCCTGTAATTGGTTTCCAGGAAGGAATACTGACCTATTGGAAGGAATGTTTGATAACTGTATTGATGGCACTGGGGCACTAGTCAATTTTCGCTTATTTCCTTTCAGATCTGAATAATCCTCCAGTGGTTGATTGATAACAATACACGTAGTGGGGTGGTTTTTATTTCCTTCTAGATGAATATAGGGTCCTTTTCTCTTCTGAGAAGCTGATCCCAATGAAAGATCACTTTTATTATTGAGTTTTTTCTTTGAAGACATGAGGCCCATTGTTATGTTCAATTTCAAAGATTTCATGGACTCCTGATGTATGTCATGATCCTCATCATCAAATATTTGCTTTTTGGGTCTACCACGTTTCTTTTTGCCCATTTTCTCTATAGTATGTTTAGTGATCCCCGTGTTATTCAACTTACTTTTGGTTTTCCTTCTTTTCTGACCCAATTTCTTTTCCGACTTATTATCACTATTTGCTTTGTTATCTGACGGCAGATTCATGGCACTTTCAATACCTTCCTCCAGTCCAAACACATCGTGGTGGTCTTCAAATTTTGGTGAAGACTCAATGTTTAATACTTTGATATCCTCTGCATCACTATTTCCCTCCAATCTTGATACATCCAAATTTATATTTTCATCAGAACCATTCTGGTTATTTGAACCATTGGTATTATTAATATTGGTATTAGTAGTGTTGGTGGGACTATTAGAACTGGCACATATACTACTTGACATTTTTCTCTTTTTCTCCTCAACTTTCTCCAATTTTGTATCAGTGTTGTTCTTTTCCTTAGGTGTCTCACTGATTGCTGCACTGATGGACTTTGGTGTAATAACTTCTTTAACCTCCTCATCAACATCCCTACTGTCATCTAAACAGACATCTGAGGTTTGTTTGATATTTCCTTCGTTGGCTGAATTTATTTTCAGCATTTGTTCATGTTGACAAAGATTATCCTCTTCCTTGGAGTCTTCCTCTTTTGACACAGTTTGATCTACCTTTGAATTTGTGTCCTCCTTTGCATCAGGACCATCCTGTGAATCATCTCCTCTGACCTGTCTTTTGGCATAATTTTTGGATTTTCTTCCCTTTTTGGTATTTCTAGCTGATTTATTTGCTGCATCTGGGATGGTGACCAAGTCCTCAGGCCCATTTCTGGTGTGTGAATTACCAGGGACATCACCTGAAGATGAAGTACACTTTCTAGGTTTTTTCTTCAATTCTTGAGATCTTTCTTCCTCCTCTTCATCAAATATAAAATCTCCTTTGAAATAGGCACTGTCTTCATATTTCGACCAAGCAGCCTTCCTCTTTCTGCGATTTAACCTTAGTATTAAGTTTCCATTTCTTACGTTATCTACTTGTGGCATCACACTAAAATGCCTTGATCTCTTGTTATTGTCATCTTCTGTAAAGGCCTCTTTCATTTTGTCAGAATGTTCTTTTTTTCTCAATGAAGCTTTTTTCTTATTCATTTTCTGTATTGGAGTAGTAGAAGTTTGAGATATTTTAATATTATCATTATCAGACAAAACATTTTCTACAGAATCTGAATTTTCCTTCTTTTTCATTTCAACAATTTTATTTTCCACTTCTTGTACTGGGCTAGATAGCTGAGATGTCTCTTCAATAGCATCATCAAATACATCTTCCATCTTGTCTAAAGTGCCCTTCTTTCTCAATGAAGACTTCACCTTACCCACTTTTTGCAGTGGAGTAAAACAACTAAATGTTTTCTTGTTATCATCTGACAAGCCTTCTTCCATTCTCTGCAAATGTTCCCTTTTTCTCAATGCTGCCTTTTTCTTACCCACATTTTGTGCTGGATTGGGTTCAGATGTCCTGTAATTTTCATCAAATAAAGCCTCTTCTGCTTTTTCAGAACTTTTCTTCTTTCTTGATGTGGCTTTTTTCTTATCCACTTTCTGTGATGAGCTAGAAGTTTTAGATGTCTGAGCATTATCAACATTAAACGAGATTTCTTCAATTTTCTGACAATTGTCCATCTTTCTCATTGAGACCTTTTTCTTGTCCACTTTTTGTGCTGGATTAGAGGATTCAGTCGGCCTATTTTTATCATTGTCATCATCAGATAATGCTCCTTTAAGCTTTCCAAAATAATCCTTCTTAGTCAATGCCACCTTTTTCTTATCCAGGAAAGAATTTCCATTTGGATCTTTGCCAAAAGTTGAAACTGCAGTAACACAATTTGTTTCATTGGCAATGGTGTTAAGGTTATTGATTTTAGTTTTCTTCCAATGTGGACTACTTGCAAGTTTTGTTGGGGAAAAGACATTTACAACAGGTGTTGGATCCTTGGGTTCAACTAAATGTTCCTCAATAATGGTGCAATCAACTGAGTTATCGGATTTGTCTGAAGAAAAGATATTCACTTGTGAATCCAAATCATCACATCCAATGTGATCCCTCTGCTCAAATTCCATATCACTTGCATCCAATTCATCACTAAAGGAACCAGTGCTATGATTACGAAATCGCGAAGAACTCGTCAGAGAGTCATGGTCATATTTACTGTAAGTGGTGTGATTATCCTTTCTGACGATCAATCTTACATCATCATCACTATCAGTTATATCAGAGAAGTATGGATTAGACAAAACTGTTGACGAATTGTCTGAGGGTGAAGCACATGTAATTTCAGATGACTTTTCCTGATGGCTATCAAAATGGTCTTGCATGTTAGTTCCACTCGTATTTATAAAGTTCTCCTCTCCTTTTGCTGTATACCCATATGTATCAATTTTTATTACCTTATTTTCTGAACCTGAATTATTAGATTTTTCCTCAATTTTGTTCACAGGCATTGACTTGGTCATCAAAAAATCATTTCCTCTCTGTGAATCAGCTATCAAAGCAAGATTTCCATTCCCTGATTTAATACCTGAATGATTTCCATTCTCTGAATTGGTTGTTGAAGATTGATTGCCATCTTCCAATTTAGCTGCTGAAGATATATTGTCTTTTTCGGAGTTAACTGCTGATGACTGCTTTTCACTCTTTGAACTATGATCAACATTTTCACTGTTCAATGTGGCTGACTTTGTATTATCCTGGTTCAACATTTGTGTGGCACGCAAAAGCTTTGTCTTTCTGCTTGGGAAAATATCTTTTGATATGCCCCCATTAATGAGTGGATTGCTGGAATTGTCTTTAGGGTTAATGCTCGAGGCAGTCTTTGTATGATTAATATCATTACCCTTTTCTGAAAATTCTGACTTGTTACCTTTCTTTGACTGATGTTTGCCAACACTTTCTCTCTCAATATTTTTGTCACTTTTCTGCAGATTGTTCTTTGATTTACTTCCTCTTCCAGCAGCGCTATCATTCTTGTCAACTGAGGATTCTTTGGCTGTTACATGTAAAGAGGTCATATGGTCTTTGTGAATTTGATCAGAATTTGAAACAGTTGGTGACTTGTTCACAGACTGTGGAGACATCAAAAGTTTGTATGAATTTTTAGCTCTTTCTTGACCACAGTGCTTTCCATCTTTACAACCAGAATCAGTCGGGTTTGACTTTGATGCTGATTCACATTTACTCCTCAGGCACCCGTAACCAGAGTTTTGTGAATCAGCATTACTATCACAGTTTTTTGAATACTCATTACTTTGTGGAGAAGGAACACATGCATCATTAACAACACTTTTGGGATCGATGACTTGTGTTTCAGGCAGCATACACAATTTTTGTAACGACTGAAGGGGATTGGTTTGTTTTAAACTGGGTGCCAATGTATCTCTTTGTGATGGTTCATTCAAGTACTGTGAGGTAGATAAAGTTGATATGAAAGACTGTGACTGGGTTGGGCTATGAATTGAAGACTTTGAACCAGGAGTATACGGGGAACTGACATTACTGAATCGACCACTTGGAGAGTTCATGGGAGGCATCCCTGGGGAAAAGTGACTTGAGTTCTGGGGGTGTGAATGAATGGGAGACACTATGTCCTCTCCATAGCCATGTGAAGAAGAGTGAGATGAGACATTAGATAGCACAGAAACATGGAGCTGTTGGCTGATTGGAACTGGTGACTTCATATGTGCTCCACTCCCGTGTGGTGACGAGATAGACTGGCCATATCCTGGTGGGGACCGCATTCCCATCATACCTCCCTCAGAAACTGGAGACCTCATGTCTCCATGGGCTGGACTATGAAGAGAACTAGGACTAGATGTGGGCAGGCTGTGTCCACTGTGGTGGGAGTGAGGACTCTGCATTGGCATGGAGGCTGGGCTGATGGGAGACATGCGAGACTGCTGGGGGTGATGTGGTGATGAACAAGGGTAGATAAAATGCCCCGTTTGTTGTGGTTCCCCACTTATCATCCCTTGCTGATGCTGTGACTGCTTTTGGGCCTGCATACCATACACTGGGGAGCAAGGTGGGATGTGGTATGGAGCAGGTCGGTGACTGTGTCTAGATAGGGGTACCTGTACAGTGGTCTGGTTAGGGTATGAGGATGCTGCCATCTGTAGAATGGAATTAGCAATTTCTTGGGGGTTTTGTGGAGGAGCATTTTTCAAGTGGTGATGAACAGGAACTTGTCCATAGCCAGGTCGGGTGCTATACATCTTTCCCCCACCACTAACTCCACCTCCAGTGCCTGAAGAGTAACAATGTGGTGGTCCTGGTTGTGACCCCTGAACAGAGCTTGGTCCAGGTCCATGGGGAAAGTAACCACTACCAGGATGGTTGAATGGCTGCGACATGAGCTTCTGTCCCTGTCCTGGGAAACCACCTTGAGATGAATAGCAATTCTGCTGGCCAATCATCAGATGCTGTTGCTGTGGCTGCTGTTGCTGTGCTTGCTGATGTTGCATTCCAGGATTCCCATAACCTGAAGCCTGTGATGCATATCCTGACACATTCAAAGGCATTGGCATCTGTAATGAGAAATATGATCAATTTTAAACAGAACATACTTTCTAATATTATATGTTAAAGGTTGACCGACAGTAACTAACACTGTGTTCCCCACCCTGATTACTGTGGACTGGTCACCAAAAGTATACAAGGATGAAATCTGGGTGTAACCCTTGTAAACAGAGCTGTCAAGTTACAAAGCAGACAAGAACATTAACCAAGTCTCATGTCTCTATCTCAAAGGGCATTACAACACCAGTGCAGATATGTGGAAGAAATTTACCAGTGACCTTGATATTGATTATAAAACCTTGACTGTGATATATGAGATGCCATCAAATAGCAGTGTTGCACACAGGATCCCAAAGGCAGGGGACAGTGTCCCCCATCCTCAAGATTTGGGGGACACAACATTTTAGAGGGACAAAGGAAAATAATAGTACATAATGCACTAATAGTCCTATAAAAACGAGACGATCTTCTTTGATTTTACGGTTTTGCCACCTTAACTTTGTGTTCTGCACTATACAATTATATTTTCCTTGAACACTTACATTATAGCAAATTAAAGTTTTTTTCATGTGCTCAAGTAATTCATGAAAAAATTAACGTTTTTTTTATATCTGGTTAACCTGAAATGAGCTGCACTATGGAATTTTCTATTCTGGATCTTGCTCTCATTTAACTTTAGTGTACACTCATTATCTACCATCATTTACTATAATAAATACCTATGTTTTATTAATTACTTTTCTTTCCAAACTTAGAAATCAATAATTAAATGACAAATTGTGTATTTGTATAAATTTAGTCTCTTTTGTCATTATTTCAACCACAAAATAAATTAAATCTTACTCGGCACAGGGTCAAGATTTGAGGGACATGGGACAACAAATTGTGCTCAATGTGCAACTCTGAAACAGAGAAACACAAGTAATGTTTGAGTTTGTATAATCCAGTGAGATTATTTTTGTCAGACACAGACTCATACATGAAGGTGGTTATTATAATAATAATCTTGTACAGTAGTCCTGAAGAAATAATTTAATGTGTAACGAAGCCAATTCATGTGTGCGCATGTGTAATGCATATCATTGTATTCATAATTAACCATGTCTCATGTAGTACCTGACTCAGTTGTTATATTTTTAGCTGTTTCATGAGGAGTCGTAGATCTCTGTTGGGTTTCATGTAACCCGGATGCTGCGGTCAATGGTGACATTGGCTCAGAGGACGGTATTGGTTTACTCACAGTGAGGGACCAAACATACATCTTACTTGTGGATGAACCATACTTTTGTTCATATTGTTGCATAAATTCTATACATTGATCACCCTTGGTGATAGAACCATACATTGTTCATATTTGTGTATAAATTCTATACATTGATCATCCATCGTGATATATCCATATATCAATCATATTTGTTTATAAGTTCCATACGTTGATTCTCATTTGATTACTCGCTGAAGTTATATGTTCTGATTAGTTCCAATTATGAATGATATCATATTCTTTAATCCATTGTTGAAGTCTGTGTGCATCATTCTGTTAAATCCATTGTTGGACTTTATGTGCACCAGTATGGTGTCAGATTCATTCATCATTCAATTACATTATAAATAAACATCTCATTCACGAAATTGCTTTCAGTTTCTTTGCTAAATCCAATCCCAACCCGGCTTCATCCTGTTGATAGTGATGAACTATGTCTAATATGGAAGAATATAAATTTCCAAATAGTCTGTCATGATAGAGAACTTGAGTGTTTTTGTAGACAGTAATATACCATGGACTGATCATATCAATATATCAGTAACAAATGTTAATTCAAGTTTATGGCATCTCAGTAGGACAATACATTTTCTCCTAGAAAGGCACAGGAAACTATTTTATAATAGTTACATTCAACCCTATTTAGATTACTATAATACTGTATGGGATAATTCCAATGATAAAAACATGGCAAACCTAGCACTTCTTCAAAAATATCAGACCAATCAGAAAACAGGGAAAACTTAGCTGATAAGTTTAGAATAGTATCTATTAAAAACCAAATCCATCTGAGAAAATCTAAGTTAAGGCACAAGATTTCCAATCACTGTGCTTCTGTCTATTTACAGTCACTATTCCTGTACAGGCAACCTGGTAATACTCCCCACCTGAGATCCATGTCAATCAAATAGTATATAATCCTCAACCAAATAAGGAATTATCCAAAAGAAGTTTCCAATACTCAGGAACTTTGTTCTGGAACAGTATTCCATTAGAGATTAGAAATGGCCACTCTTTCTTTCTTCTGAAATCAATATATCCAGTGGTTTCAGAGATGTAGTTTAAATTTTTTTTTAAAAAGTATATATACATGGCTCTCAACAGAGTTTCAGAATCAGGAGCCCTGGACTCTTCACTCATGGAACTCACGAGTCCCCAGTCTATTTCTGAGAGTCCCTTGCATAAACTTAGGAGATCCTCACTTTCAAGAAAGATAGAAAGGAAAATGGAAAAGTACATGATCATTATTTTATTACATATCTAGATTAAATTCTTAGCCATTTCTAATATCACACTAAAGAGAAATATATTTTTCAGTAAATATAATGTTAAGTTTAAACATGATACATGTAAATCTATCATTTTTATCCCTACAACAACACTAAAAACAAAATATAAACCACAACAATAAAATCATCAACAATTAGTTTCAATTCCAAGAATGATCATTTAGAATGCTGTGTAGTTTTCTCTGCAAGTAAAAGCGCATCTCCATTCACACCAAAGAAAATTTCACGAGTAAACACCTGGCATTACACTGTACTAAACATATAAACATAAATTAACAACCTTAAATGAAACAAAGACTTATATCAAGCAGCATATGTGCAAAAAACTTATTCAAAATAAATGTTTATTAGTAAACAGTGTTAAATACCTTAAGAGTTGGCCCTAAGGAATCAAGGTGGGATACAATGTGGGCTCTATAGAAAAGATAAATTAATCTTGTTGCATGTATGGTACCTAAATAGCTTGAGACTGCAGATGTGAACTGTTGTCAAGATGAATTTACACAAGCTTTAGGTACTGATACTCAAATATCACCAGTCAAATGGAACTTTTAGAATATTCTTTTTGCCTTTAGTTGGCATTAGCATCATTTTCATCACAAGTCAGTTTTCCAAAAAATGAAACTAATTTTGCCAATTCATTTTTTACGAGTCGACATACTTATCTGCATTCTTTTAAAAAGTCTCTACTGACACCTTAGTGCCCTAGTACAAATCATATGTACTTAATTAGCAATTATTATTAATATGGCATATTGGTGATTTGACAATACTGTCCAAATTAAACTCTGAGAAAGCTTTGATTACTATCATGATTTATATTCACGTCACCAATTTACTTTAAACACCATTACTACAAAATAGGGCATCGTTTATTTGCCGAACAATCACAGGTGCTTACATACACACTCAATAGAACACTGGTTTCTCTGAAGTCACGCCAGAGTAGCCATCAGAGAGACAGTCTTTTTCACAAGATAATTACAGTGATAAGGATTAACTGTTAATTAGTCACACTGGTTTCATGCCTGTTTACTTAAGTCTAGCCTTTAGCTATTCTGCAGATTGGCCATGATCTGACCAAAATATAAAAAGGGGGAGCATCCCAGGGGGAAATGAAGCATGTACATATATATATAATCTGAATCATATATCTGTATAGGATTTTGTTTCATTTTTTTCTCAGATATTCTGACATTTTCTTACTACAGTGATATAGTTTCAAAGGTCTTTGGTTAACCTATTTGTCAGAGTAGTGTGAATTTTGCTTTTAGAACTGAATCCCCTTTCACAATCAGCTTTTTATAAAGGCAGAACCGCTGCAATTATGGCCAGTCTGAATAGGTTTGGGAACTGGTTTTCAGGCATATATCCAAAACACCATTTTCCACAATTCACACATGTTGTTCCTTGGATATTTCTGTTGATGAATCATATTTGCAAGACCCAAATTGTACTAAACGACATCATGCCGGTTATTTCAGTAGCACTGCTTTCTACGCCATTTCAGTTAGCAGCAATCCATCAGATAATCCTCCTCCCTAGTTTCGTCCTTAACAGTTATCCATTGTTTCAACATGAAACACTACTGTTGTGCTTTAGGCATTTTGCTAATGGCTGATTGATGGATCAATTTACTATACCGCTCCAGGAAACATTTCAATTGGAATACCTCCATAGTTTCTGCAATATTTCAACAGATCTCCATCATAAAGGTGCTTCTATTCAAACAATATTCTCCATAGATATAGGATTAATTGAGATCATGGAGAAAAGGCAAAATTACAATGATCTGATCAACCTAATTAAAAAACTAAAAATGTAACAATACGCGCATTGGGTATGAGAAATCATAGGAACCAAGGATAACTTGTGCGATGTTTCCCCCTCTGGGTTTTAAAAGTTGTGTAACTCTCAATCATTTTTGTGTGAAACCAACAAACCTGCAACCTGGCAGCATTACTGCAAATGTCGATTAAGATGTCTACCTGCGCCGTAAAAGGTGGAGTTGCGCAACATGTGCCTGCAAAGTCATGGTGGTCATTTGTAGATGTTTACCCCTCCACTGCAGAGCTTCAACACAAAGCGAGCGTGGAGAGGATTAACTGCCCCACCATGACACATGGAGAAATGAAAATTGTGTGAGCTGTACTGTTAAGTATTCAAGGAAAACATGAAGTGCAGCGCAGACAACAAAGTTTAAGTGGCAAAACTGTCAAAGCAAATAAGATTATCTCATGTTTTACAACTATTTGCACATTAAGTACTTCGTACCTATGACATTTTGTGTCCCCCAAATTTGGATCCTAGGTGCAACACTGCTGTTATTTATAAGTTTAATTTAAATTAATCACTTAATACTTACAATTCAAATTGAGTTACAAGAATCACATGAGACACAATTATGAAGCAGCTGAAATGGTCTGGTCAGAGTGTATGTAATATACAGAATGTTATTGTTTTCAAATAGTTAAGAAATAAACTGAATACTTCATTCTTTGATCACTCAATTTTCCACCATTTTCACTTTACAACTTGTGACCATGTACATGTCCTCTTTTGACACTCTTCCAATCTGACATTTCTTCATGAACAGGTAATCACAAGGCATGTCAAGATTTGATATGAAGCACAGCATGCCCCCGACTTTTGATGTTTTAAACTTGAACCCAGTCAACCCCGATGCATATAATGTTGTGTAATGCACAGTTCCATCATTTCTCATCAACTTCAACTTTTTTCCCTATGATGACCCATTTCATGTGAAAACCATCCATACTTTAAGAAAAAAAAACAAAACAGAAATATCTTATTACAAAGTCATCTTAAGATGTGGAATATATCATTTACTTGGAATGGATAGTTCCTATGTCACTGATAGCCACGTGCATGTACATTTACACAGTTACCGATCTTGTACACGTTTACAAGCAGTAAATTAAACTAAACCGTTTATATGTGTAAATGCTGCAGACTTAATCTTGCTTTTGTAAGTGACAATTAAGATGTTAAGAAGCCTGTGTCAGCTGCACATAAAGAATGTACTCAACATTATCCTTAGTAAATTCCCCCTTTGTCCTTCTGAGGGGAAAGTATGAGTAATGTGTGAATTTATTACTTTTAAAACAGTATGTCTCTCATTTTTGAAACATTGCACTTGCCTGGAGCTAAATTACTGCTGCAAGGCACTAGTTCGACCGAGACATTAGACTAGTCTCCAATGTTGGACGATCCAATCTGTACAGCCCTAATGCCATTAAATTTTTTCATCCATAGAACATTGTGTTAAGTAACATTTTAATGCCTATGATCACCACAAAAGCAT
The DNA here is from genome assembly GCA_029931535.1 of Margaritifera margaritifera. NCBI lineage: Eukaryota > Metazoa > Mollusca > Bivalvia > Unionida > Margaritiferidae > Margaritifera > Margaritifera margaritifera. Next base: position 1,157,195 of record JAQPZY010001698.1, on the reverse strand, counting down.
ATGGAAAAGGAAAGTATTTTATAAGCATTACCAGTAGATACATTAGATGCACAAACCAGATCTGGGAATCCAAAATTCTGGACTGAAACTGAAAGTCCACATGCCTGCCAGTGAAAAAGCAGCTGAACAACGATTAGACCAGGGGATGTTCATATCAAGCGTGGATTTATCATGTAAGAAATATAGTAATCAGTCTTACCATGCCAGGGTTGTTGCTGTCTCTGATGGGTTGAGGATGGTATCCCATACTGACCATTCTCTGGGCCTGTTCATAGGCAGCAGCTGCAGCAGCAGCATGTTGTTGCTGATGCATTTCATCTGGGTAGTGATTCATGGCACCTGTAAAACAGTTATAGAGTTATAGCACAACAAAACTAGAGATATGTTCATGGATGAGAGATGTCCCACCACAGTGCCTGCAATGACATAAATGCAAACCTTAACCAAGGTGTGATGGACTGACAAACAGATAGACCAGGGTCACTATATGCATCAACCACTGTTGTGGTGGGAAATAAAAATGACCTGGGAATTTTACCTTTTATTGACCATTTAATCGAGTCTAGTCCACTCAAGGCAGTAAAGTGGAGTGTATGTACCATACAAGCATGATTTAGACCAAGCATTTAATATGTGTAAACAAATCTCTACATATTTGTTCTGTTGACTAGGTCTTAATGAATATTGTAGAGACAAGCAAAACTGTTAGCATGGCTTTTCTTAGGAACCCAGCATTGAGAGTCCCAATGCAATTCATATGGAGCTTCTTCAGAAAAGGCAAGTCCCATGCATATTTTTGAGCATTTCTGGGAGGCAGGGACTTACCCTATTGGGGTTAAAGAAACTCCATATTGGTAGCTTTTCTTTGAACAATTATTTTTATTAACACAATTCTAAACAAGTAAAAACAACCTACCTCAAAAAATGCAACATTATGTAATTTGCAATTCTCAAGCTTTTCAAATTTAAAGTAGAGACTTAATGGCACATCAGCACAATCATGGCTATATAGCACCAAACAAATCAATAGGCAGCAACAATAGCAAAGGCAAAATCCTTGCCAAATTCCCAGAAAGGCAAACCCCTCCAACCCAAAGTAAATATGCACCATGAGACAAAAGATAAACAGTAAAGATGTTGCAAAACTCCCCAAAAAGGCACTAAAAAGAGTTGCTCAAAGGGAATGACACCCTACTATCTGAAAAGAATTCCCAGGAATCCAAGATAAGACTGTTCTTCTGTCCACTTATTCTTTATCATTGCTGAGTATAATAACTATCTCTGATACTCTTGAGAAACTCCAACATAACAAATTTGGTAACAAAAATATTTTCTTACATGTCCACAAGTAAGCTCAGTACAAAATTCTCTGTCAAGGCCTTTGACCATGAACCTGATATCATGGATACAAAATCACCAAACTTGTCTCAGACGATGTCAAGATATCCCCACATGCTAAGTTTGGTTAAATCTATAATTACTGGTAATATTTTTGGGAAAAGAAAAAAACAAAGTTATTTACATAGCATTATTCAAGGTATTCATCATATATATATCCACAAACTGGGTTTGATAAGAATCCATTCATACTTGTTTTTGTTATCAAGCTCACAGGCCAATACAGCTAAAAACCAAGTCAAGACCTTTGACCTTAAAATCAATGTCAGAGTGCTGACCACCCACTTTTTTTTATTGCGATGCAACTAATACAAAGTTTGGTCAAAATTCACCTTAATATGTACAAGTCACTGTGTCCATAAGCTCAATGAAAAACAAAAATGCAAGCAATTATATCTGACTTGACTCCAGCGTCAATTAGGTCTGGTTTTCAAAACACATTCACAAAAGTGCAGATATGTTGGTGGTCAGATTTGCACCATTCTTTTTCTTATTCATAACCTATTAAATTTAGTAAGAACTGTTTTAGAGAAAACTCCATGTCAATGTCACCATTTTCAGTAGTGATAACAAGGTTTTCTAGATGGACACTATAGCTACATATTGTGTTAATAGTGTTTCAGTGAAAACCCCCAAGTCAATAATATCATCCATTCAGAAGACACAGCCATATAAAGTTTTTCATGATGGCTGTCAAGGTAGCCATTTTCGAGGCTAAGTCAGCATCATTTTAATATAAGAATAACCATATATTGCAAGAAAGAAGTGTTTTTTTTTTTTTTTTGGGGGGGGGGGGGAAGGAGTTTTAAACATCAGTATTGCCATCCATTTAGGAGAAGTAGCTGTTAAGAGATTTTTCACATTTTCATTTAGGACCAACTACATATAGTGATGTGCTTTAGCGAACACCCTATGTCCATATGACCATCCCTTCAAGATTAGTGATGAATAGATTTCAAGATGGCAACTATTGTTCAGCATAATTTTTATATAAGACCAACTACATATCATAAGAAGTTTCTCACTGAAAACCAATGTCAATTTGAACATCTGTTCTGAAGACGCAGCTGTAACTAGACTTCCACTATTGCTACCATGGCAGCCATATTGGAGGTCTAATTGGTACCATTTTCATTTAGAACCAACTACATATCATAAGAAGTCTTTATGTTCAAACCCAATTTCACTCCGACTGTCAGTTCTGAAGAAGCAACAAGAAGATTTAAAGATGGCCACCATGGTCAGGAAATTGGCGGCCTGATCAGCACCATTTTCATTTCAGACCATCTAGATATTATAAGAAGTCTTGCTTGATTTCAGAGGATCAAAATTTTAATTTCAGACCAACCAGATATCGTAAGAAATCTTTTAGTGAAAACCTCGTGTCGATACGATCATCCTTTCAGGTGGAGTAGCATTAACAAGATTAACATTTTAAATTAGGAGCAATTAAACATAATAAAAACTCCATACTGATATGACATTCCGCTAAGGAGGAATTGTGATAAGATTTTAAAGATGGCTACAATGATAACCAATTTGCATGACCATGTGGCACCATTTTCATTTAGGACCAACTAGGCATCACAAGTCTTTTAGTGAAAACCAATGTCAATAAGACTATTCATTCCGGAGTAACATTAACAAGATTTTCAAGACACTCACCACAGTTGCCATACTGGATGTCCAAAGGGGCACTATTTTCATTCAGGACCAACTAGACATCACAGTTAGTCTTTTAGTTACAATCCCATGTCAATACCAAGAAGAATAGCAGTAACAAGATTTTCAAGATGGCCACCATAGTGTCCTTAATGAATGTCAGATCAACACCATTTTCATTCAGAACCAACTAGACATCATAAGAAGTCTTTTGGTTAAAACCCCATGTTGATATGACTATCCATTCAGGAGTATCAATAACAATATTTTCAAGACGGACACAGTGGTGGCCATATTGGATGTCATTTGGGCACCATTTTCACTTAGAACCAATCAGACACTATAAGAAGTCTTTCAGTGAAACCCCATGTTAATATGACCATCCATTCAGGAGAAGTAGCAAAAATAAGATTTTCAAAATGGCCATATTGGATGTCCAAGTGGCACCATTTTCATTTAGAACAAACTAGACCTTGGGATGATTGTGTTTAAAGTTTATTGCAATCCGCCAAGTAGTTTAGGATTAGTGATAACAAACTTGTACATAGAGACCACAGACCAAAGACAACAGGCCAATAGCCACTCCAAATGACTGATACTCTACAGGCCGAAAAAGAATTTCCAGGAATTTGCAATAAGTTCATTTCTTCTGTCCTTTTATTATTTTTAACTGCTGAGTATTGAAAACATCTCAGACACTCTTGAAAAATTCCAACATACTAAATATGGTAACAAAACAATGTCTTACATGTTCTAGTTCACATGTTCACTAGATACCTGTCAGTGCAGTATAAAATTTGTTTTCATGGCCTTTGGTGGTCTGATATTCACCTGTCTCATTCAGAAGCAATTACATATTGCAAGTGGTGTTTTAATGAAAATCCCATGTTAATTAGGGGTTAAACGATACACCTCTGACATGCATCAATATGATTCTCGATACACAGCCTATGATATGATACATTATCAATACACATATCAACTTTATGGTCTTTTCATCTTTAGAATGTCTGTCAATGGTAGGGTGGTGCAATTTTAAAAAAATAAAAAATTTGTGTTGACATATTGGGTGTATTTCCAGTATGCAGATTACAAACAAACATAGATTTATCATCTGTTCATATGCCATTCTCATCCTTGACAAGATTTAAAAAAAAAAAAATTACAAACAGACTAGCTGTTAGTGATTTTATTCACCCATTTAGGCCATTTCAGGCTGCTCAATTCGATCATATGCATGACCAGGATGGTCACCACGCCCTTTGTTTTACACTGAATGAATGTTTTTAAAACATTTTATTGCCAGTTTCATGTCTTCAGTTAAATTTTGAAGAGATTATGGTGTTATCTTCAAAACAGAAGAAACAGTGCAATTTCCTTGTGCAAGGAAATTCTTATCTAGGACAAATCCGAGTGTGGGAGCGGAGATGACTAATAGCCAAATCCTTCACATTGAACTTCCTGCAGATGCAAATCAACTGCTGTGGCCACAGACATTTGTTTCTGTCAGTGAAAAAGGAAATTATTGACAACACCCACTCCCTTTCTACAAATTGACGAGGTGGCTATAACTCGTGCAGTTTGGAATATGCCCCCTTGGTGATTCTGTGCTTTTTTTTTTTATCCTATCGGCAGGTTTGGTCGCTGATTACATATATCAACATAAAAGGAGATATTCCAAACCATGTACGATTCAAGTACTTTACGCATATCATTTAATAGTCACTTTTGTGTGAAGTTTCTATGTTGCTTTGTATCTATTTGGATGCCAATATTTCTGGTATGTCACGTAGTGAACACGCTACAGTTAGTTATGATTGGTGGTTATTGTTTTACCCTGGACTTGAACAAACAATAACCACTAATCAGAATTGCATGTAACACTGTGTGACACACCAGGTGTGTAGCCTTCAATTCGATCCAAGTAGACAAGATGTGATGTAACTGATAAATTTTGCATAAAAATGATTAAATGATCAGTATACAGTCCTACCTGTTTATGTCGACATCCTCGGGCCCGAGGAAATATTGTCGACATAATTTGATGTCGAGATAAGTGTTGGGGGGGGGGGCCTGTCGTCAGTGAGCAGGACTTACACTTTGAGAAAACAAACAATGGAAATTTTGAGTACATGAAGACAAAACCAGTGTGAAATACACTTCTATATTGACAAATTACATTTTGGTTACCTTTGTGTAATAAAATCCACAATGCGTTAAGTGCATGTATATGAAAAATCCATGAATTCGTGTACGGGTCTCATGTTTGAAAATGTATGCATCGGTCACATCCTGATAGGAAACACATGTATAAAAAATGGTTGTCCTCATTTGATCTAAAACGTCTACACAATTCACTACAATAATCATTGTCGCCAGTAGCACATGGTTGCATAGTTGTTATTTACATGCTACAAAGTACATGTACATGTACTTAAATTGACCTAGATTTTGGTCAGCCTGAAACAATACATGTTCCCATCTTACTGAGGCTACCAAGGGGATGGGGATATTCACAGGGAAATGAAAACATGTATTTATTTACGGAAGTCATCGTGAAAAGTACATAAAATTGAACAAGAGATATGCGGCTGATATGATTAATTTACCTTCAACGTAGCCTTTCTTTATAGACTCAGCAGCTTTCATCCATCTAGACCAACAAGTTGTTCTCCTCCTTTTTTTTTTTTTTTTTTTTACTGCTCCGCCACTAGTAAAAAAAAATAAAAATAAATAAGGTGGAGAACAACTTTTTGGTTTATCATCCATCCTGACAGGGTGTTATGTTTAAGTGAAAAGTTTTCACAGACATCTTTGCGAGATGACCCACCTTCAACTTCCTTAACAGCCAGATATTTAGTTTCCAGAGACTGTAAATTTAATCTGCGTTTTACGCTGCCGTTGGTAGCCATCGTAAACATAAATATAAAAAAAGGAAACTTTCACAGCACAATAAACTTGTTTTAATCACCGATCACTTTGGAAAATGCAACAATCGATCAAATTTCATTGCTTTTATTCAAGTTTGGTGATGATTTTTTTTTAATGAAGGGTGGATTGTTTTTATTGAACATTGTAACCGGCTTGCTTTTATGAAGGGTACATGTGTTATTTAAGTCGCCGCGAGAGGCTAACTTTATAGGACCAAACAAAAGCCTGTTTTTTAATCCACCGAGACATTAAAGCCTGGCGGCAAGATCAACTAATTGTTGAACAAAGTACGGGTCAGAACTGGCCGTTTGTCGACATAAATGACCCGGCGGCAAGATCAACTAATTGTTGAACAAAGTATGGGTTGGAACTGGCAGCTTGTCGACATAAATGATTAGAAAACAAAGGATTTGTTCAAGCTGGGACCAAGGGCTTCTGTCGACATGTACGTTTATTTTTTATCTCGACGTCGACATGAGCATGACAAATTTGATAGTAATAGTAGACCAAGGGACCGGGACTTTGCTTTTTTGTCGACATAGGCGGCTTGTCGACATAAGTGATGTCGATATAAGTGGGTAGGACTGTAGTACTTAAATCATACATAGGTAAGAAATCTGCAATGTCTTCTTTCCATTGATATGTGTTATCAGTGGCTGAAGATGCAAACGAGATAAACTGAAGAAGGGGATAGATTTCGAACCATGTGAGTTAGTCACCTTGTGTTAATTTGTAGAAGGCGAGTGGGTGTTATCAATTGCTTTTATTTTTTACTGACAGAAATGAGTGCATGTACTTGCTACAGCTATCTCAGATGAATTCTCAATTTAAAGAATGAAAAGGCAAATGACTAATAATTATTCACGACTGCTGAAGATTAAAGTAACTTGCATAGAGTAAGTATCGTTTTGCATCGATTCTTCCCCTCTTGTATCGATATGGGTATCGATATAGAAAAAGTATGGATATATCGATTAATCGTTTCACCCCTAATGTTAATGCCATCATTTTTCAAGGGAAGTAGTGATGACAAAATTATTTAGATAGCCATACCCAATGTTGATGTGACCATCCATGCAGGAAAAGGAGACAAAGATTTCCAGTACAGCCATCAGGAGGCTAGATCTGCATCATTTTAAAAAGAAAACAATGAACAAACAAAATGTCAGTATGGCCATCCCTTCACAAGAAGATGCTGTAATGCGATTTTTCACACTGGCCGATGTAGGGCCATTGTGGGAAGTCATAACAGAGGTCGCAATAATGCACAAATTTGTGTTTTTCATGCAGAAAAATAGAGATTTTGCACACACACACACACCAAAAAAACGGATTTGGAAAAAAATGATAGTTTGGTTTGCCATACTCTGATGGTTTTAGACCATCAGTTCATGAGTAGCTATTAAAACCTGTAATTCTAGACATTAGCGAATATGAACCTTCAGGAAAAAACATAAAATAAACCATATGAAGTAGTTACAGCTTGTCACTGGCTTACTGTTCGCTGTTCAATCATTATGAAAAAGCTTCATAATCTTAAAATACAGTAATTGTTATTACACAATCCCATTTTATTGACGTTGTTGCAGCTGAATGAACTTTATCATCTCAGATAAAAAGAGTCATTGCACTTTGTTATACAATGGCAGATACTCTAAAATGATCAATGAAAATGTTAAAAGTGCAATGACTAAGGTCACTCATGTTTAATAAAGTCTTTTTTTTCAGACAATTTTTCAAGGTAAGGTATGCTAACAAGGAGCAAATACTTCTTGATCTTGCAGTACTGAAAACCAGTCAGTTACAATCAGTATTGCAACTGATCTATGTCTCGTTAGTTATGTTAAAATGTAGTAGGATCAATGAATATGCATGAAACTGTAACTCATGTACTCTGTATAAATGCGGCATGTCCAAGGGGCAACCGTGCATGTCACCAAATGAATTGTCTCAGCTTGATAATGATTCATCCCAAGTAAGAAGAAATCCATCAAGGGTTTTAGGAAATATAAGCAAATGGAAACACTTTAACCAAAACTGTAATGCAAATTTTCTACCAATATAACCTTGACTCCAAGGTCAAAGGGGCAAGCATGCATGTCACCAATTGAATCGTCTTAGCTTCATAATGATTCAAGTATAAAAGAAATCCATCAAGGGGTTTAAGAAAAACAAGCAAATTTTTATTAAAAAATTAACTGTTGATGCTGCTGCCACGACTGCCATTATAAAAGTGACTGATATGTCTCATTTCCCACTAACAAAAACCTTACTGAGAAACTGGATTTGAAAATACTGGTAATAATTCTTTATTTTTGCCTCTTATGACTCAAATATACGCCATCCCATATGTCATCATACATGGGGTTGGGTTCTGAACCAAAATGACAACAAATCTTATGCACCTTTTTTTCTAGCATGCACAAGAAAAGTTCTGTAAATCTTTCAACACTGAGTAACTACAAGGGAAAGACTACCATTCAACACTAAGTAACTTTCAAGATGTTCAATAAATGAAGGCAACATATTTTCAATGACTTGTACAAATTTCTTTCATTGTGATAGGAATACATATTTGGTACCATTGTAAAGAAGACAAATTCAGGTCTCTGAAAATATGCTCATAAACAAGTTTAGTCTCACACAGGTGATTGTACAGGTAAATCAAAAGGTAAATTTCATTATATTCTCTCTAAAATGTTAAATAAAGCATTTCAAGTGTAATATGTGGTCCGTTTTTGATCCATTCTGGTGTTCTTATAAATTGTGGCTTGAATAAATGCAATGTTATCTCACATTTCAGGGAAAGCCACAGATGTGTAATGATATTTCTACAGGTGTTTAAAAACTGAAATATACAAGATTATGTTCTTTTCACGGAAATAAATATGAATTAAAACACATGCTTTGACTTTGTACCAGATTATTTTACAAGAATCCAAGACAGTTCTTTGGTGAGCACATCTCATTTACCTGTATCATCACTGAAATGTAGTACTTTACCTGGACAAACCTGTCACGTGACATAGTTCTCCAAAATCTGGATCCACCAATCCAGAACTTCTCACTTTTAGATCAATACAGTTCATGTGATTATTATGATCCGATTGAGATTTAGTCAATTGACGAAATTCAGGTACAGTACACACTGTCGAGTTCAAAGCCTTCAAATTCCTTACTGTCATCACTATTGCCAACAATATCCTTCCATTCTTGTTGTAAACATTTCCTCTCTTCTTCCTTTATATTCACAAGATCAAAATTGCCAATATTTTGAATTATTTCATCAATTCTGACTCATCATCAGACGAGTCTGCCATTTTGGATGTACTTCGGTGACTTTGAAGATTTACCTTTATATATTGGAAAAAAAACAGTCTCGCTAATAACCTACCTTAAAGTCTAAATGTATCAAAATGGTATGCAAATGAATCATACTATGAAATAATTATTTACTAATGTGGTACCCCGGAAACTGACCAATCAGAGAATATATCATCAAAATGTGACATGAAAGTGAGACTGGAATACAGGTCTGAATTGTTAAGCTGGAGTTATTGTTCGTGGGCTACTTTATTAGTCTGCAGTGTTGAAAGGGTTAACTGAATTTTTTTACCTTTTGATCATAACTACAATAAGGGGCAAAGGAAGAGCTTTAATCTAAATACATCCCATCACAATGCTGGCAAGTTTATGTCCACTCTATGCTGTAAGATAAGACAGCATGGCATACAATGAACAGACACAAGAATGGAAAGATGGAAGCAACAGAATATTCCCAATTTTTGTAAAGTCCATGGATATCTATCAACATTTGAACAACCAGCATTGTCGAATCTAATTTATTACATCACTGTGACATTTTATAAGCACATTTTATATTTTGTTTTCTCACATGCGTAAATAACATCCTTATGTCACAGAATGTATAAGCAACAACAGTTAAGCAGACCTGTGCCTGCGCACATAGTTGCACCCATACTGCATCTAAATTGCAATACGTAAACACAGACAATCCAGCTGTCACCACTGCTGCCATGATCGCTGCAAAAGTGATATACGTCTTGCCATTTGCTGATGCAGGTGAGACAATAAACAGACTCTTGAAGAGATATCAATTTTAATGACAATGAGAATAAGAACTCCACATCATACTATGTCTCATCTGCTGTGCCGAAGCAAATTCAAAATAAACAGAAAAGCCACTGAGTGTGAAAAGTAGGTCACTCCAACCTCCATTTGCCTGTAATGAGCAGTACCCTCTATGATAAATACATCCATCAAGTTTCATGACTGGACACTGTCACAGAAACTGAGCTAAATGTAAAAATGTGATGGTGAAACATGTGCCAAACAAAACCAAAAAAAAAACATGTCATAAAAGTGACAACTATGAGGGATATTTATCAAGACTCTACAAAAAGATACATTTTCTAATGTCAAATTTTATTATTTGTAAGATTTCTATCATATTTAAACCAGCTGCATTACCGATTTTCATCAAGTACATATACCTGACTCATGCATACCTAATGAAGAGTGACCCTCAACCACAGTGCATACCCTGCCGCCAGTGTTCACCGACAGTGGAACACATTCTTGTCAAGTGTGTCAACTTTCATTCTGTGAGACAGAAGATTTTTAATGTGAATTCAATGAAGAAACTTTATGATGATGTACCACCAGAGAAAATCTTGGACTTTATGAGGGAATATGCTTTATATAGCAAATTTTGACCATACGTTTTAAAGAATTTCATTTATTTATCTTTATCTTTTATTTTATATAAATTTTACAGAATTTTAACATCTTTACCTCTCAGTTTTGTATCATGCAGTACTTCATGTTTATGTTTACTTGGAAAGCTTTGTCTTCCTAGAGTCTTTATCAATTCTTTATATTTAAAACTTTACTTTTAAATGACACCGTATAGCCAGTATTATGCTGACACACCATTAAACCCTACATACATACATACATACATACAAAAGATGTAAGCAAATGAAACAATCACAAGTTGAGCGAGTTATAGTATGCAAATTGCCAATACCTTATATATAAATAGCTGTCAGCTGTAAGCCCAACATGCAGATTGGGGGAAAGGTTGAGTTTCGAATTGGTTCAATTAAACAGTATCATTTTGGTTGCTGTATACTATGTTTAAAAATTTTGGTAAATGTTGCAGCCTCAAAAATCAGTAATGGAAAATCGCATCCCTTAGTCTATGCTAATTCCATCTGTGTGAGGCAGGGCAAATGCTGACTGTTTATACTGACATATGCAGATGTGGTTTTGCTGTCGATTCACAAAAAGTTTATTATACCAGCATCTTTAAGAAAAAAGTCCCAACCTGAACCTTATACAATAGTTGGCTCATTTATGGGAGTTGACTGGGGGAGTATTGCATAATAGTACAGGTGTGATACCTGGCTAACCAAGGGATAGTGAAAGTTTTACTAAGACTTGTACATGTCATGTATTGAGCTGTTTTTAGCAATGAAAACCATATTAGATGGCACATCAGCATCATTTGCACAAACTTTAAAGCCCTTTAAGCCAGGATGCTTTCTGTCCAATTTGGTCAAATTCTGTTACGCAGTTTCTGAGAAAAAGCTGTTTGAAAGTTTTCTGGTTGTAGCCATATTTGTTGGTACATTGGCACCATGTGTATAAAACTTAAAGCCCTTCATATCAGGATGTTTCCTGTCAAATTTGGTCAATATCTGTTGTCAGAACAGTTTTTGAAAAAGCCATTTAAAGGTTTTCTATTTTTAGTAATGGCAGCCTTATTTAGTAGCAAATCAAAACCTTTTGCACAAACCAATGCCACAGTGCTTTCTGATAAATTTGATCAAATGTTTTTCAGTGATTTTTGTTGAGAAGTCATTTAAAGGTTTTTCTATTTTTAGTAATAGCACCCATATCTGATGGAGGATTACCATCATTTGTAGAAATCTGAAAGCATTTCATGCCAAGATGCTTTATGTAAAATTTGGTCAAATTCTTTGGAGTTTTTATTTTTTAATGTAAGGTTTTCCAATTTTTAGTAATAGAGACCTTCATGCCAGTTTCCTGTGCTAAATTGGTTTAAACTGATCCAGTGTTTCTTTTAGAAGTTTAAAATACCAGTAGCAAATGTTGATGGGTTGACAGACACAGGACCATACCATAAGCTCTCCTGTCTTTAAGAAGAGACATCAATTTTCCATACTTTCAATTAGGTTTTGAACTTTTATTCTCTTTTTGTGACAAGAAAGCTTCCCTGTTCTAAATACAGTGCACAAGTTGCACAATTATAGCAGCTAATTTACTCCTCCTTTATTTAGGCGAATATCAACTGTAAAACTTGTCTTCTACAAGATACCCTGGACCTGCTTTACAGCACCAAAACGAACTTGTGCTTCTCCTTTTTTCATTATAGGGCAACTATCTGCAAGTGGCATATTGCTAAAAAAAATAAACAAACAATTTGTCCTTGCTATGACCTTGGCAATCAAGTCAGACATATGAATGTAGTACAATACATGCTATTTTGTAATTATGTCTGCCTGGATAGTTTCGCTGAAAAAATTCTTTTCAGTTAAAAAATAATGGAGTGGTCACAAAATTTACAGTTAGAGAGAAGAACCACCCATTACATAAAACACCCCATCTTTCAAGTGGGCTAGATGGTTTAAAACAGCACTTTCAGCACTTTATTTAGGCTAAATCATGCTGTGGAAATGGGAGCCGAGTGCCTTTCCCAAGGACACACAGAGGCAGCTGAACAAGGCTGGCATGGGTGGGTACTAAACCTGCGACCCTTTGATTACGAGCCTGATGCTCTACCAACTGAGCTACCGTCTCCCACAGGACATATATTGAATGTCTCAAGTAATGTGTACACACTATTAGTCTAATCAAGTGTTGAGTTTGGCTGGGATGCGTAGTGAATCTTCTGCCTGCATGCATACCTCTATTCATGTTTGCATTCATTGCAACTGATCGAAGGGCAGTGCTAGCTGGATTAACTGTGGGGTCAAATGATGATTTTAAAGGTGGTGGATCGCTGGCTTTTATGCTTCCTGTTCCTGCTGAAATACATTCAGAAAAAAACAAAAGTTATTTCAGAAGCTGCAACCAAGTGTTAATCATGTTATCCAAACTAAAATGCTTCTCATATGTCTTAACCTTTTACTTTAACAGAGCTTTTTTTTTAAAAAGGCACCCCACCCCCCCTTTTTTTAAGGGGCGGGGGAATTGTTGGTTTTATTAGGTATCTAATTCATAATAAACAGTATATAGTTACATGTACAAGTTCAGATTTCAAGTTCTTAGCTGTTATTAAGTCTCAAACTACATCATATATATCTTTGTAAAAAAAAACAATTTGTATATAATTTGTTGTTGTTGCTGTGGGTTTAACGCCATTTTTCAGCATGTGCTAGGCTATACATGGTGGCCAGTATAACTGGTGGAGGTAGAACCACCAACCCATGGGAAGCTACTGGCAAGCTTTCTCACATACCCACATTGGCCAAGTTTTAGACTCTAACCCACGTGAAAAGAGGTGAGATGGCAGTGATCGGTAAAGGTGATCGCTTTAGACCACTCTGCCACCCAGGGCCCCTATATAATTTGTGAATTTTGCTTCCAGATGTTTAACAGCAACAGCCAAGAATATATGTAGACAAAGCTGCCATACTTGTATGTTGAAAGATACAAGCATTCAGCAGCTGTTCATGTATATCACAAAGGCCAGCCTGGCTACATATTGCATATACATATAACTTCCATATAATTCTGAGCCTAGATTTCTATTCTGATGAAAACATATGAAAAATATAAAACTGGGCTGGGCATGAACTTTGACTCGATATCCAATTTGAAATCTTCCTGTAATAATTGTAGCTCTGTGCAAATGTTGAGGCTTAGCACAAACTTTGGCTCTAATGTTTTACTACCTCCAGAGCTAACTGTAAATCAATGATTTGTCTGTCAAATGTACAGTAGCTTTTATACTACAGCTAAACTATTCAATTTCCTGCACAGCCATTCTGTCTGGACTACTCTCAGCTTTTAATTTACAGACCTCTATGCTGGGTCTATTCTTGAAGTGAAAGTTTTTGGGGTAAATCCCTCCTCCATTGAAAAAAAGGAAAGAATTTTCTGAAAATAGGAGAGATTTTAAGAAGAAATAAATATTGGGCTTGCAAATATGATGCATGACTTTTGCACATTCTATACATTTTTTGGGTTTATTTTTTTAAGAGAAATTAGCATGAATCACATGTCCTAGAAGTTTAATTCAGTTATCTGTATAAAGGACTCGCAGTTTCTCACCCCCTGCAGTCCTGGGGATGTAGAATAGGCCCAATGTGTTTTCCTGCATTCCATATGAGGAAACTAATGGAGGCAGGAGTCACAGTGTCTAAGTAGTTCATATGACAGACTTGCAACTGCAAGGTTGCAGGTTTGAATCCTACCATAGGATCAGCGAGGGTCAGCTACCACGGGGTGTCCTTGTGGAAGGAACTGTATCTTAACTGCCTCAGCACTAATAACCGACTTGTGTTCCTGTGCCGTAAAACACCAAACCAAGCTCTCAGTTTATCAGGAAATGTGGATCTGGACTTCCATTTTCAAAATCTTACAGAGAGCTACAATCACTGTAAATGTTAAGTCTTTAAGTTCTGCCAAGACCAAAGGCATTTTATTATTCAAATTTAAGTTTGACTAAAATTTCAGCCAATCAGATTAATGTATTCTAAATCTAAACTTAAGTCAAGAGCGTTTTGTTTGTGAAATCCTGGCCTGATTATAATTATATACGTTAGATTTGTGATGTAAGCATATTTGAGTCCATGAAAAGCTTATTCTTGTCTGTTAATGTACTCAAGATGAACATGAAGAAAAGGACTTGATTTTACTTCCATCAATTACCGACTCTTCAAGTTCTAAGTAGTTGTATTTCATAATACCTGTAACTGGTAAGCCCCCTAAACCTGAAGACAGATAAGGGTAATGACAAAGTGTTTACCTCAGACAGTCAAGAAATCACTACAAAATACCTCTATGTATAAACTATCCTAAATGGGGTATCATCATTTCCATACATATTGTTATTATGAAGACTACTATCATTCTAAAAAGGTGAACACTTGGTCATCATCCTTACAAGATCACCAAGTTAAAGACATTGAATCCAATCACAATTTGGCGTATCTTTAGGAATGAACATTGCCCATAAAAATCATATTGCGATATACTACAGTACACATTTAACATATTGCAATACATATCAATATGTACTGGAAACAATTATTCTTCATAAATCTGCCATCTAATCAAAATTAGTCATTGTACTGATATGTACAGTACCTGTATTCCATGAAAATATTTTTTATTCATCTTGATTATTATGAAATCATTACGCAAAAATAATATTTATCATTTCAAAAATAATTCAACATTGTAGCACGATCTTTTCCCACAAACCTTTTCATTTTGACTAGGAGACTCAATTACTCCTATGCATCCAAATTTTCTAGAAATTCAAGAAGAATGGAATAATATATTTTTACACAATTTTTTTTATTCTGCAAACCCGCACTTTTATGATGATTAGTTAATGGCTAGAAAGCTCATTATAGTATGTAATGAGTTTGATGGCATGTCAGCACAATACTGGCTATATTGTGCCAATTTTAAGTTAAGTTTCAAAACTGTAAAGATAAACTGCAGACAAAAATCATTAGGAAGAAAAACCCTTCCAAATAAACTTAAACATGTAGTACTAGAAGATACAAGATAAAGATGTTACAATTCTTTAACAGATACATAAAAAATGAAGGTCAAAAATATAAAATCCTTAAAATATAGGAGCTATTTTTTTTATATATAAACCACATTCCCTCAAACAGTCGCAATTTTTTTTTTATTGCCAGTGGTCTTTGGCAAGGTATACACTCCAGTCAAGGTTCACCCTTCAGGAGGTATGCACAAGTCAGGTACATGTGTCTTGTATGCAGTGGCACAATACCACTTCATTTCTGTGATTTGTTCTATACAGGGGATGCTACTCTTCAATGTGTTTGATGTTCTGATGCTAGTTTTGTGAAGTTTTCAATTCACATCAGTGTTACAAACAGGATCCAGTGAGCGATAGACAATGCGTCCCCCCTGTCCCCCAAATCTGGGGAACATGGCAAATTTCAATGGGACAAATAATTGTTTGCATTAGAAATAATGGTCAAAAAAGCACACGGGTCAAGATTGGGGGGGGGGGGACAGGGCCAAAATTGCATGAAAACAACTATCCCACGCTAAAGGCACAACACTGCACATATTTTGCAAAGTATATAGAACTTGCTGATTGATACCATATTTTAAGTCAACATATGGAATCTTCCATTCAGAAACAGATAACTACAATGCAGCTTTGGCTACTTTATATACCCTTTAACCACCTTTAATATCAAAGTGACTAGGCAGCCAGAATATTTTTGCCAGAGTGTATCAGCAAATCACGTTTTTGTAAGACTTGGAATATTAATGAATTGTACAATTTTAGGTTTTGCAAGGCTTTCAGCGTGGAAAGGGAATTTAAAAAGATGATGAAATTTGTTTTTTGAAAGGTTTCAATGTAGTTCAGATATTTCATAATGGCTGCCATTTCTGCATTAAAAATGAAGGCTTTTATCCAGTAACCGGCTCAAGATGGTGCCATGGGGTGTTGCAATGGCAGCTGCAACCATGTTGCCATCTTTTGAACATCTGTATGCAGGATCATATGGTGGCTCTGATATCATTGATGATACTCTCAAAAATGAAATTACCTGAGGACTTTTTAAATTTGCAAAGATCAAATATTCTTCTGGAGAATCCTGAAAACCAAGGTGGTGATTTGGGAGCATTTTGCAGTATTGTCAAGATTGATCTTTTCTGCCTGTAGATGATGAATTTGCATGCCAAAAGATGGAATGAAATTGGTTTCAGAGCGTACAAGTATTTAGTATTTGGGCTTAAAGACATCATATGTGGAATTAGAGGATAGTTTGATGCATGAGTTTCCACACCTCTGAATTATGTCTAAAACTAAAATGCAAAACATTGTAATGTTTTCAAATCCATGAATGATTAAAAAAATTTTACTTTATATACTTTTGCAGCAATTTAGTCATATTGCAAAGACTGACAAGATTACTAAATGGTGAATGCAGTAAAAGTTTTAAAAAGCCCCAACTTTATGAATCTATGCCTTCACATGCAAATCCATAGTTTCATACATACTGGGTATCAGTCGTTTTGAGTAGTAGTCTGCTAGAAACTGCATCTATTATCTAGAGTTGCAATCATCCCAACAAATCCTTTAAGAGAATGCTATATGGTCTAAAGTCACTAACAATGAAACTGGCAATCAAGTTGGATATTCAGACAATGGATATTTGGTTTTCAACTTGAACAAAGAAAGCACGATCGATAGGATGTGTTTTTGGAGTCACAATAAATGACTGAAATGATGACACGAGTATTTTCATCCAGAAAACCTGACCCAAATGAGGATTCAGTGGATTTGGCAACGAGTTCGACTGTGCATGACTTACATGGCTGATGACAAACCATGTGTTTTGTCATGTTAACTGTACTACCAGTTTTATTTTACTAGCACACAGAGTGCTGACTGCTACTTATTTATCTACAGAAACATTTTTCAACATATTTTTCCATATTCTAAAATGTTTCCAAACATTGCTTTTGTTCTGCTCGTCCACCATTTTAGAAGGATGATGAAGAGACACTCTTGTGGAACAACCAGGTATAGTCTTGGAGCCATACTTAGCATCAAAAATTTATTATTATCTTGTGTGCAAACTGCTGATAAAGTATTCATTAGGAAAAACATTTTAGAATGGATCTGAAACTACATGTTAACAACTCAAGGTTTTAAGTTGTCAATGTCATGTCATTGAGAGGGTAAACAATTAGCTCTCAGATGTTCATACGTCCAAAAATGTACCTATCATTGACAAATCAATTAGAATACATATTATTTTCATGCACTGTTACACTCATATATCAATATATTCAAAGGCCCCTGTATCATATTTCAATACCCAAAAATCTTCTGTGATATCTTTGCCTTTAATGATTCATTCTTTCTTTCTTCCATTTACTGCCACACCCTCGTATATGCTGTTTATCATGTAATTTTGTTTTCTATTTCACGTCTCTTTAAATAAGCCATGAGGGCTAAAATCTACTGCATGTAACTAAATTAATTACACAAAGCTTTTCATAACATCTCAAAATGAGCAACCCATAAAAATGGCTTTGTCCGACTATAACACTCACCAAGTAATGTTTGCCTTAGAACATGGACATTTTCAAGAATCTTTTCACAATGTTCTTGTGCAACTCCCATAGCCTGTAACTGCGGCAGCTGTAATTGGCATACCTGCAAAACAAAACGTGTATTACAAATGAGGCAGATCTATTTTTGGAAGCCATATTGAAATCCAACTCTGTCTTTACTTACAGATTGCAGGGTCTTAAAACCGAAGGCTTCAAATCTATCTGCATAATGTTTGCACATAAATGTTTCAAGCCATCGTTCTACAGGCCCTGGCATGATTTAATTGCCAATTTAAGAAAGTTAAGGGCTCTAATTGTCACTTTTTTAGCCGCTTCATTTTGCGACTTACGCATAATGGCTGATTATCACGTGACCAGGTCATGGTGAATCTAATCCTGTGTTCGGAGGAAAAGAAACAATTGAACCACGGAAAAAATCTGGATCTTGTTATTCAGCAATTGACACAGATCTGCTGTCCAGCTCCCAACAGGACCACCACCATCTCCGCAACCCCAAGTTTATCAACTTCATATAATTTGCTTTAATACATTGATACAATATTACTTTATAATAATAATAATACATTCTGCTTCAAAAATTATAAAATTGCCCGTCGAATGTCATAAGTCGAACAAGTGGTTGACATAGGTACCAAGGGTTAAACTGCTAAAAAAAAAAAAAAAAAAAAAAAAAAAACAGAGCAAGAGCAGTAAATGTTTCGCCTATACACAAGGATTCAGAAGCAAGTTTTGGTTAGGAGAAAACATTACATTTACTTTGTCTCGAAGGTGTTAAAATTAATTTTTATAAGTATATTCTTAGGATGAACAAAACTACATTGAATTCTGCTGTATTAGGCGAGTTAAGTCGTGATCCATAGTTTGCATATGACAAAACGTATCAAGTATTTGTAGAAAGTTACAAAAATGAGCGAATTTTGAAATCCAGCCGCATGCTATAACATGCTGCAATCATTTTTGATGAATTAGGGCGGATAACCTGAGTACTCATATTCAAAAATCTTTAATTTAGATTATGATTTGGCTATGTATGGTTACAGCAGGAGGTAGGAAATGAAATCCTATTTCTCCGAACTGTGAAAGATAGATTAATATGTATTAACTTCCAGAATTGGCAAACTGAGGTAAATGAGAATAGTAAGTTAGTAATATAAAAAGCAGATTTAAACTTAGAAAACGACTTGGTCTCAAATAAGCCATTATTCTAGCGCCCAACAAATTCGCTTTTTTTAAGATAATGAGTGTTTAGAATGTGATGTGGTATAAACAACGCATTGGAAAATGAGGGAGTAAAAAACTGCACGGCATGCGAATTTGTATTGATCAAGATACCGGAGGGAAAAAGAATACTACGTCCCAAAACATCACATTAAATACTAATATTAAATACTAAAATGGTACATATGAATACTAAAATGGCACGTCCAAAACATCACATTAAATAGTAAAATGGTACATATGAAAAATCTTATCAGGAGACTACAATGGAGTTAATATCAGATCAAGGAAATGAAAGACATCACCAAAAAAAAAAAAAAAAAAAAAATGAAAAGAGGTTACATTGAATAATATGAAGTCGATTCCAACTACATTTTAAAAATGCTTTCAAACAAATACCATTTTAAAGACTACAAGTTAAAAACAAATACAATGTAAAAGACAGCAGTTGTAAAATGCTACAAATGTTACAGAGAAATGCGGTAGGAGGAAATGAAAAAATAAAATACAATTTACCAGAGATGCAGAGATTGTGTAAAACAAACGAGATTGGAGGAGCAATAGCTAACGTTTTAACATTTACAGGAAGCATCTATCTTATCAGATTATTTGATCATAGAGGATCTGACGAGGAACGACGTAGACACAAAAATTCGACGGGGGAATACCAGAGAAAACCTGAAGACATCAATGAAAACAGGACCAAGACGTTGGAGAACTCGAATATTAGATTGAAAGAACACGGCTTTGTTATTCAGTACTTGAACAACCTGGACGATACTTTTCTCTGTATGCGTGTACTCGTGATGATGATGGTAGGTATGGTTTAAACAATAAGCCAAATATTGAAAAAGAGAGACAGCCTAATATGAATGACTTTTATAAACCCTGAGATGATCAAGTCAAATATGAATACATTTTTATTGCAATTGTGATGGGTATTAGCATCCATGTGGGTTACATATTTCTTTGAAAGGATTTTTTTTAGCACAATACGTACCGAAGATGTTGACGAACGGTAAATACATAACTCCTAACAAGAAGGACAAGATACCTCCGGGAGTTAAATACCTAAATCAAACACATAATTATATCACTCAAACATCCCATGGCATTAAATGAATTAGCCAATTTACAACAAGATTTTCACTTTCAAATCGAGAAATCAAGAGAAAAAATATACTGATGCTCACAAAACGTATATCTATTTCCTTTCAGTTGATCGAGTTAACATTAAAAACAAGCTACTAACATAAATTCTCTATAGATATCAATAAACGAACTTGAATGAACCGCATTGCATACTAATTTGTGTATTGACTAATTGCGGTGAAACATTGTTTACTCTAAATCTGATAGAGAGACTGAATACAAAGGTTTTTCGATCACATCGTTATCATCTGTCCAACTTTTCTATGCAACAAGACATATACGACATAAAGTGGACATTCAAACATACAAATTTGATAGTGATTGACCCAGAAGTGAACATTCAAATATACAAATTTTATAGTGATTGACCCAGAAGTGGACATTCAAATATACAAATTTGATAGTGATAGACCCAGAAGTGGACATTCAAATATACAAATTTGATAGTGATTGACCCAGAAGTGGACATTAAAATATACAAATTTGATAGTGATAGACCCAGAAGTGGATATTCAAATATACAAATTTGATAATGATAGACTCAGAAGTGGACATTCAAATATACAAATTCGATAGTGATAGATCCAGAAGATAAATCAGATAAGTGATTAGAGTTACTGGTTGATGTGTATCAAGGAATCAATATTCTGTTTCTAATTGATGACTGTGGGAATCATGATGGCGTAAAAAGACGAAAGCGACTCGCTTAAAGAAGTTAGCTTTCAATGGTCGACATTTTAAAATATGTGTATGGGCGATTGTGCAAAGTATAAAACTGTGATCAAATATTTCAGGGCTAAGCGATTCGCTTAAAGAAACTATCTTTCAGTGGTAGACATTTTGAAATAATGTGTATGGGCGATTGTGCAAAGTATAAAACTGTGATTAAATATTTCAGGGAAAAACACGGATTTTCGCTATATTATGCAGGAAGGACACGAAGGCAATGAAACCGTGTTTGATGAAAATAACTCAATTCCAGATAAAATGAAAACATAGATGGTAGATATTTTGACAAAGAGCAACATAAATAAACTTTCGATGAGGTTAGAGTTTCTTTTTCAATTCAAGGTTCGAACGAGACCGTAACATAAAGTGTTTACGTTGTCAACCAAAAACCTCTTATCATCAATCATTGACAACGCTACTTTGTTCATTTTAATGCTGTACATCTGGTGATTATATGACCTCAGCAAATTCATTACCTGATAATTTTCCTTGTGACTGAATAAGCAATCTTTGTATATCTCAAACTGTAAATTATTTTTGAATACGAATTTTTGTATTCCTATGTAAATTTTCTTTTCATCTTTGCAAGTCATGTACAAATAGAGTTTTTCTCGTAGTCCACAAAACTCTCTTATTAGTGTTTCATTTAACTCATCTTTGAAAGTTCCCTGAACGTTTTTGTGCGCTTGAGGAATGTTAAAGATATTGTCATTTAAATAGTATCTAGTGTCACAAAATATGTCATCCTTCATGTCACTGTGAAAAAGTTGTCCGTCTGGACATGAATACATAACGAATCTGTATCAGTCACTGTAAAAGTTGTCTGTCTGGACATGAATACATAACGAATCTGTATCAGTCAATGTAAACGTTGTCTGTCTGGACATGGATACATAACGAATCTGTATCAGTCACTGTAAACGTTGTCTGTCTGGACATGGATACATAACGAATCTGTATCAGTCACTGTAAACGTTGTCTGTCTGGACATGAATACATAAAGAATCTGTATCAGTCATAAGTAGTCTCATCATATCACCGTATTAGCTTTTCAGTTTGGTGTAGTAGACTTCATGCATTAACCATTTGAATATATATAGCACAGTAAAACCACCATAGACAGGTTTGGTTAGTTTCTACTTCTGGTTCATACTGATTAGGACCAAGTCATCATTTATTATTGTCCTCCTTGGAAATTATATTTTTGACAATTGAAAAAAAAATGTATTTTCACCTGGACATATTTTAACTGTCGTGCTTTTAATTAGATATTCCATTTGTGTACCAAACACAGAATTATTCCTTAGCTTGAAAAAAATCTTTTTCCAACTCATTGTTATATTTTTGTCTCAAACTTATATTGAGCTCACTGTATAATTTCAGCGAAGGTTGCTGTGTAAACAGGACAACCATGTGTCTCGTTTTCTATTTCAAAATCAATTGCAGGCAAAACTCTTGGTTTCTGCATTGTATCACATATTGTGTTTTAAATGTACACAATAGTTTTTGGTACAGTTGGTTAAATTTAGTACCCTTGCAATCTTTTATTATTAGCATTTGCATCGCCGATAAATTATATTCGTTTGGAATTAATTACTCTGAGCAAGGGGTTGTACTTTAAATGGTTATGAAGATGAGTTGGTATCTCCAAATCAACTTCTAAAATACACCCGATGTCACTAACATTATGAATGTTTAGCAAGTTTTTCTCTGACCATCTAAATTTGTCGTCATTTTCCATCTGAAGTGTTTAAATGGCACGTATTGGCTCATTGTCCAGCCTATTATTGTTGGTGCTAACATATATGTCGTATGACTCTGATCTTGACCTTTCGAAGTCGCCATCACATTTTATCTTTCATTCGTCATCAACATAATATTTGTTATTTGCCGTGTTGTATCTGTGTGGGATCATACTAATACCGCCTTTAATTCCACTCTCAGTCTTTAAAAACATGTCATAGTTTGTCAAAACGTTAAAGGGTCTATATCTGATATTTTTACACTACCATCATGCTCTAAACCGGGTGCACTGTAATATTGCCCTATGTCAAGTTTGTAGTGTTTCGTTCAGACATTCATGAAATCATCAAAAATGTCACACAACATTAGTGTGTCTTGTTTGACGTGGTCAAGGTCACTTAATGTGTTTAATTTGAACGACGATGGTGCAGTATATACGGTATAATAACTGGTACATGGTGCAGTATATACGGTATAATTAAACTGGTATATGGTGCAGTATATACGGTATAATTAAACTGGTATATGGTGCAGTATACACGGTATAATTTAACTGGTATATGGTGCAGTATATACGGTATAATAACTGGTATATGGTGCAGTATATACGGTATAATAACTGGTATATGGTGCAGTATATACGGTATAATTATACTTTCAATGTTGCAAGAAACGACATACGAGACTTTCAATGATGATACTAATTTGTTAGTTTCTTACTAATTTGTTAGTTTGACAACTGATCCCTTTTGAGGCATTATATCCAGCAAGTTGTCTACACAAGGTAACATGCCTTATGTAATCTGATTAATTTTTTTCTGGTGAATTGAAAATATTCAAAAGCATTTATACATATTTTTCCCGTGATGTTTACTTACTCGTGATGAAACTAATCTGGAAAACTCTGTTATGCCAACATAAAATGGTATTTTTCCGTTCCATCAAATAGAATCAACATGTCAACATGCTTATTTTTTTCTGTCACTCTAACTGCTCTAATGTGTTTATATTCAACTATTTCACACATATTGATCGAGACAACATATTCATTCTTAATCTGTTTGATGCAGTGTAATGTTATAGGGCATCTGACAAATCAGTCTCTGTGTTTAACAAACCTGTATTTTGTTGGCATATCATCGTAATCACTAGGTGCATCTAGTACCGATTTAATTGCATAGAAACAAAACATCTGTCATCTGTTTGTTTTCACGTTGACACAAGCCTTGTATTTTTTCATTCATTCAGGTAAGTCTCTGTATGAGCTTCTTTTTACTGATTGACACCTGCCTTCGCGCAATGTCAAAATTCAATCCTGTCATATTCCACCTCGTGTTTTCGCTTATTTTCTGGCCAAATTTGGTATGTAAAATGTCAAACAAATGCTCACTGACATCATCTATTTCACCCATTGTTGATTATGTTCATAGGTCTTGTTCTATTGTAAAATTCCCTGTATTCAACCTTCTCTCGATCGCGTGTTGGTCTCTTCGTAAGCATGATAATCAAGTCAAGCTGAACCTTTACAGAACCAAACTAACGAATTTGTTTTACGAAATATGACTTTCTTCAAGAAGGATTCAATGCCATTCAAAAATTCATAGATGTTTTATTGTCACCGCCGTAAAGTCTGTACTCGTTTATATTTCTTTACATAAATCTCTAGGCCTTTTAATGACGATTCTGTTTACATTTAGCTTATTTAAACTTCTCAGTTCTTTACGACCTGGTATGAAATATTAAAGGAGCTGTTACATTTTCTAAAACGTTTTTGGAATAGGTTTAGCATAGAAGCCTTCATTTTTTTAATTTATTTATTTAGCAAAATTTTATTATAGTTTATTACTAATAAATCTTTAAATGTGTGTGAAGAAGAGTTATTGAAGAAAAGATAGCACAAGAACTGTACTTCTCTTTTCTACTTAATATTCGGTAGTTTACACATAATCGACACATATTACGCTTTTTTTTAAGTCCGAGATCTGTTATCTTGGTGTGGCGTATATGTGGGCACGGCTAATCTTGCATTGGTTGTGGCTGCCAACAACAACATCATGTTCGGCATGCCAACAAGAGTCAACATCAACATTACATCAGTTATCAACATTATTTACAGCAGTCAGTCAACATCAATATTATATCAACAACATTGTATACCGCAGTCAAGCAACAACATTTGTCCCTGGGGAACAGATGTAAACTGCAAATAACTTGACTCTGGGAAGAGAGTGAACAAATTTTGTGTCGCGCAATCCGCCATTCACGTAGCCGTGCCAGACTTAATTATTTGACTTGATACGGTAGCTAACTGTCCCTAAAAAGAAGATCAACATGTTTTCCATCAATGTTTCCTCCAATCTAGATGTTATAATGTACAGAGACACTACTCTGCAAGAAATAAGAAAAAACGGCAGCAGTATCCTTTCTAACCAACATGAAAAAGATATCAATTTAAAAAAAACAACAATTTATAGCTAAGAACAAACGTGCTGCGAGCCACAGCCCCCCCTCTCCCCCCCCCCCCCCTCCTCCGGCCTGCTCTTGGAATTTTCTACTACAGAAGACGCCGCAACTATGCTACATATTATACTGTAAAAGGGAGGTTACTTTGTCATGCTTGGGACTCATTTATTCACAGAATAGTGACACCGATACCGACACCCAACCAGTTTTGAGTCAAAGAACAAGGTTGCTCAATAACAACACAATTTCAGTATTTCAGCATATACAACACAAGTCAGGCGAATTTCCAATACAACACATGTCTCGTTCTTGAGTAAAGCATCTATTCTGAAGGTAATATATGTCCATATTTGTCATAAAAAAGATATCTAAGCGATATTTTTTAAAGCTAAATTACTACAACATTTTCACGACATACAAAAATGTGTGTTTACCTGTATCGGTAAGGACAAATATAATTGAGCAAGATATCATGAGTGAACAATTGTTGAAATCGAGATCAGGAGCTAGTGATGCACAAAAAACACTGGTAGCGAAGCTATACAGTTGATGGTGTATGAAAGTAAGTTTAGGATACATTTGACTTTCAGATACTAACAGATCATTGTCCACTATATATCTACGTGCTCTTCCACGGGATTCTTGGTTTAACGTTACACTCTCTAAATGGCTGGAGTCACATTAGGTGGAAATTAAGACTCCGAACTGGAAACAATTTGTGTGCAGTGCAGTACGATTACCTCTGAAACAATGCTCAACCATTGAATGAAAAGTACAGAAATGGGATCATTGACAGCTCTACTTTGTTCATTATGATGATGTACGTATGGTGATTGTATGACCTCAGCAAAATTTATTACCTGGTAATTTTCCTTGTGAGTGAATAAGCAATCTTTGTACATCCCAGAATGTACATTTTTTTAAATACGAAGTTTTGTATTCCTTTCCCAATTTTTCTTTTCATCTTTGCCAGTCCTGTACGAATAGAGTTTTGCCCTCTCTGATTAGTGTGTCATTTAACTCGTCCCAGAACCTTTTTGTTGGCTTGAGGGATGTTAAACACATTGTCCTTTGAATAGTCTCTAGTGTCACAAAACATGATGTTATCCTTCACATTAAAAGTTGTCTGTCTGGACATGAATACATAATGAATCGGTATCAGTCATAAGTACTATTATTATATAACAGTATTTTGTGTAGTAGATATTCATATGTCAACCATTTGAATATATCTAGCACAGTAAAGCCACCATTGATAGGTTTGGTTATTTTGATAATTTTGTTTTTCATACTGACTAGCACCAAGTCATCATATATTACTGTCCTCCTGGCAAACGATATATCTTTTCTAAAATGCTAAAAATTTATTTCCATCTGGACATATTTTAAATGTTATTCTTTTCCTGAGATTGACCATAATTTTTTCTTAGCTTGGAAAAAAAAAAAAAAAAAAAAAAATTCTCGAACTCACTGGAAGGTTTCTTATATCAAACTTGTATTGAACTCAGTGTATGATTTCAGCGAAGGTTGCTGTTCAAATAAGACAATTCTGTATTTCTGTTTCAGTTTCAAACCTTGTGGCAGGTTTAGCTTTAGGTTTCTGTAATGTATCACAATTTTTTTCTTTTTTTTCCAATGTACACGATAGTTTTGGTACGGTTGGTTTATTACCCTTTTAATCATTTATCAATTACATACGCAACTCTGATAAATGATTTTAGTCTGGAATTAATTACTTTGGAGCAAGAAGAAAGTCCTTTAAATGGTTTTGAAAATGTGTTGGTATCTCCAAATAAACTTCTAACATACACGCTGTGTCACTAACATCACGAGTGTTTAACAAGTTTTTCTCTAACCGTCTAATTTGTTCATCTGAAGTGTTTAATATGCATGTATTGTCTCATTGCCCTACCATATAAATTGTAGGTGTCAACATATATGCTAATGACCTAGATCTTGGCCTTTCGAAGTCACCCATAACATTTTATCTTACCATCATCATCAACATAATATTTGTTATTTGCCTTGGCGTATCTGTGTGGGATCATGCTTGTTTGACGTAGTAGTAATAAAGGTCACCTAGTGTGTTAAATTTGAAGCGTGACATCGCATCGTATACATACTGGTAATCGTTACCTGATATGTTTAAGTCACTCAGATTTTAATAAAACTTTTCTTTGGTTGACATAGATGTTTCATTGAATCTATCGAACTATCCGCATGTTTGTGTTTGTAACAACTAAAAAGTCAAAAATTAAAGTATCATGAAATTGACATTTTTTTCAAGTACTGTAAGTGACAAGTCAAAATGCTATGCAAGTTAACCATCCGATAAAGATACTCGCGAGTTACACCATTTTTGACAAAGTGTTCGTATTTGTTACGTTTTCTTTAGCTTTTTGGTTTTTAACAAAAATAAAAACATTTTTACATTTATCATAAAAACAATAACCCTTGAAAGTACTTATTCCACGGATAAAAGCCTAATACAATGTGCAGGGAAAGTACCCCCCTTGCATTATGTAACTGGTGTGTATATAAACACGCATTTATGGTTTGCGAACAAAAGTTAAACATATAACAAGATACTATATCTTTAATCGAGTAAAGTTGTTAAACGGGAGAAGTAGAGCTTCTGATGAGCTTTGTTATTTCTTGCAAATTTAATAATTGATACTATACACACACACACTCAATAAAACAAAGAAAGAAAGAAAAACGTGTTATTGAAATAGATTCTGAGCAGTGAACAGATTCAGAGTAGTGGATTTGATATGTCTATGCAAAATAAATATGAAGATGCGCTTGAAGTCTTGTTGTACGAGTTATAAAGAATTGTTTCTACTGTTCTCATCTCCCCTTGTCCATATCTCTTTCTTCTTTCATTGCATACCTGTTTTTCAGTGTTTTTGTCAGTCCATCTGTCTGTTTGTCCAATAGCCACCTGTACACCAAAAATAGTTTATTTACATATTAGTATATCTATTTCACCACCCCCACAGTAGCTTCCCGTGGGTCGGTGGTTCTTCCCGGGTTCTTCCTCCTCTAAATATACTGACCGCCATATATAGCCCATCATGTGCTGAAAAATGGCGTTAAACCCTCAAAACCAAACCAAACCATTGCCCACCCCACCACCCATTTTATGTTCCAAATGTAAGCTCCTCTCTATTAGATTTTGGTATTGTGCACCAAAAAAAGGACTTGAATGAGAAAGTATAGTAGCTATTGAAAATCTTATCTTTTAATTTGTTATAAACATGGTCTATTAGCTGAGGTCCATGCAATGCAGCACCCTTCTTTGTAGAAATGTAAGTACAGGGACATGAATACACAAAATAGGTCTCCAGGAATTGTTGAACTCAAATGTTACAGTGTGCAAACGAGATTAGTCGTTGCTTTTCTTATTACCCATTATGTTTCTATGCAAAAAGTTACAGTTCATCGTACCAAGCCACGAACAACAATCCGTTTTGCTCCTTTGGTTACAGTGTACTGCAAAAACACTGATGGCATGCATTTTCCATACTTTTTATGATTTCTCTCTCCATTTGAATCCAATTTTTGAAAGTTACAACTTCAATAAATCTTTCGGCCTGCCAAGGAGCAACCAATTTTAATCTGCTCGGTTTCTATGGGCATAATTTTGACTCAAAAGACTAATTTCAACTGAAATCATGTAACCACTTCGAGAATAAGCAGAGACAGACGTGCACATATGATTTTATTTCCCAAAGCAGTAATTGATGATTTGATGATGATTATTATCAGCAGCATCAGCAAAGTCTATGGTGTTCCTAACATTCTTTAGAAAATCGTTGCATAACTATCTGAAACAACAACAAAAAAAAAAAAAAAAAAAAAAAAAAAGAAAAGAATGATTTATTACGGATGATGACGGAATAGGCTGAGAATTAACACAGGTGAACGATTCACACCTAAGTTCTCGAGTCATAAAAATGACATTCTACATTAAACTTATAGTATTTAATAAACCGATCCACTCTGCCATCAGGAAAATGAAAAGATTAATCAATGAATTCAAAATTTTCCATGACTGAACATTTTGTCATCGTAAAACTCGATGTCAGCGAAGTTAATAAAACAAACAAACGAACAGACGCAAATATGTCCGCTGAGTATAAGAAAATACACCAGAGCCTGTTACATTTCAAAACCAGACATGAATCATAGCTATCTTAAAGAGCCAACGTTTTGTTTATGAGTTTCAAAGACTCTCTCTCTCTCTCTCTCTTTCTCTCTGAGTCTTTCTAAATATCATTCATACGCTTCATGAAATAAATAGGAACGCAGTTTCTGTAATCAGCTGGATTAAAACTAGATGGACAGAAAGAAAAAGGACGAAATTCCCAGTGCATATGCTTGGTCACAGAAACTTTACAGAACTGTGAGAAAGAAAAAACTAAAGTAAAACAACCAGAGCAATTTAGTTTGCATTGTATAATCAAGTGGCTAAGCAATCACAATTCGTATTCTCTACGAAAAAAAATCTAAAGCATAAGTCCAAAACAGCACAAGTATATTTTAAAAGATGATTAATATGATGGAAATCTGAAAAAATTCTACTCACATCGAAGTCTGAATTACCTAGCGCCTACAGATGTAAACAAGAAAAACTAGGCTCACGTTTTCTTATTTGAAAGCAAACCATGCTATTAGTCTCGTTTTAATGTCTTCACGTTATATTTTAACTCATAATTTATATTTTCTCTCTTCTCGATATTACCTTTGTCTGTATTTCTTTGATTTACGGTAGCTGATATGTGACACAGTTTTCTTTTATATGATTATTTTCATTCGCAGCGAAAATAGTATTTTCGCAAATGAAATGGCAAAATAATTATCTTTGCGGCTAAAATAATGCTATTCGCAGAGAACATTATGATATAAGTTCATTCACGAAGACAATAATTTTATTCACATCGGAAAATATTTTCTTCGAGTGGAAATATTTATTTTTTAGAAGAAGAAAATGTATTTTTCTCAGCTGAGAAAATATATTATTCTCACAAAATCAAATCCATTAGCAGCGAAAATACAGTTTCTTCGCAAAGAAAATAATTTGTTGGAACCGAAAATAGTTTTGTTTCGGCCAAAAATGCAATTTTCTTCGAAGGACATTATTTTATTTGAGGAAAAAAATTGTTTACTTCGTTAAAAGAATTACAAAACAATTTTATTTGTAAAGAAAATAATTTAATTTTTGCCGAACTAAATTTCATTTGCTGCAAAAATAATTTAAGTAGCACCCAAAATAAATTTTATTTGCGAATTAATTTCCCCGGCCCCCCCCCCCCCCCCCCGCCATATTGACATCGGTTTCATATTGTGCTGGTGTTATGCTCCACACAACTGAAGAAGATGGAGATGACTAATTGTCACAGACAACAAGATGAAACCCGTTTATAATCCCCATATTATAATAAATTACATTATTGACAGTGTTTTTAACTACTTGTCACAAATCACTTGTTGTTCACGAAATAATTTAAGCAAGTGAGACGTGAAACTTGATTCAGACAAGACAATTCGCCTTTTCTCAGAGTATTTACAAGAACGATAGAAAGAATGTGAGTCGTGAGAGCTTGTTACAAATTAAAAGACGAATGTGTGTAATTTATCCTTTTAAATTAAATTGCTGGATGTCCATGCACAAAGATTTGTTCATCATAATGATAAATATGTAATCACTCTTCAATAAAACTGCTCGCTTTTAGTTTTAGATTTTTTCCACCGACAGATGTATTAGTTGTTTGGTGATTTTACATAGTTCACATGTTTTTTTAAGATCCCTAAATAGGGCAAGATTAGGTAACGTGTATCGATTTACGGAAAAAAAAATAAAGATGAATCTTATCGTATTTAGTGTGCTAGGATTACATCGGTAATCACTCGTATGTGCGCCTAATGCTTACACAAATAATTCAGCAGCAGAAACCCGTGCATGATATTACAAGTAACTTCATTATGCGCACCAATGTAGATGCTTTTTGTGTTAATCTTAATTTTGTATTTTACATTTTTTTTTAATGGACATAATTTCTAACGTTTTAGCTGTTCACAATGGATATAAATACTAACTTTGTAACGTGAATGACGATCTTCTTTTTGTTATTGGACCGCAGATGTCCAACGATAATTGTTGGGTCTTTGCAAACTTACATCAGGTAAAGCAAGTAAACGAGTTAAAATGAGCAACTCAGAAGCAAAACACAACCCATGCGGACACTAACGTGTTTCCATAATGCTTTGGTATTCGCTCTCAGTTTGGTAGCATTATGGACACTTATGAAATTGTTTATAATAAATCATTGCGCAAAAGCTGCAAGCTGCAGTTGCCAGAAAAGTAGAGTGTCTCGTTGACATCAGCAACCTGGCATCCCATTTTCTGAGGTAATTCGGTTCTATAACATAAATATACATACAAACAACGTCAAAAAAAGTTAGACAACAATTACTATTTTGGTTTTTTACTCTTAAATGCTTATATGCTAATTTACATAGCTTATCCGCCTACTCTCTTTCTTAAAACCATATTTCGTCAATACCCCACGTAGCTGGCGTTGAACTGCTCCTTTAAGATTCCTGTCACGTAGTATTTTTGTTATTAAAGTCGAGTGTACTGTCCATTGACTTGCACTGAGAGTGTACGGCCAATTGACTTGCATGAAAAAGATGATATCAGTCTTGTTAACAAAAAATATAAGACAGACAGACATTTTTTGTACTTTTGAAAATGAATTTGCAGTAAATAGTCGTCCGATGCCCTTTTATTTATTTGCAGTAGATAGTCGTGCGATGACCTTTTCAAAGAAATCACATCTATTTTACCTTTACAGCCAGCACAATCCATTTCCAATGTACCTCTTGTGTTATGTCTAGATATGTCCGTCCCCATGTTCCATTACGTCCGCACTCCGTCATCCGTTATGTCCGCAATTTTTTGGTCCGATATGTCTGTGATTCCGTTATATCCACAACTTTCGTTTTATTATGTTCGCGCGTTTTTGTTATGCCTGTAACTTGTTGTTCCGATGTGTCCACAACTTATCGTTCTAATATGTTCGCGCATTCCGTTATGGTTTGGTTTGGTTTTGTGGGGTGTAACGCATTTTTCAGCACATGATAGGCTATACGTGGCGGTCAGTATATCTGGTGTAGGAAGAACCAGGGAATACCCCCGGGAAGAACACCCGACCCACGGCAAGCTACTGGCAAGTTTTCTCACATACCCACGTTGGTCGAGCCGAGTCTCGAACTCAGGCGGACAGAGATCAGATGTGTGAGTGATCTGTAAAGGCGAGCGCCTTAGACCACTTGGCCACCCGGGGTCCACCCCATTTCGTTATGTCCGCAACGTTTCGTTCCGATATATCCAAGCGATCTGTTATGTCCGCAACTTTCCGTTCAGATATATCCGCAATGTTTTTTCCGATACGTCTGCATGTTTCGTTATATTTGCAAGTTCTCCAAGACTGTGATGATTATACAACGACTTTTTGACTGCCTCGTCTAGTTAGGATGCGCGTGCTACGCGTGAATAGCTCCAGTTGTAAAATAGTCATAGTGATAAGTGACAATCCCAGAATAGGTGGGATATTGTTTCAGCATGAAACATACACAGAGAACAAAATAATAGTTTTTGAAAATTTGGAGTTTTAAATAAAGTATTTGTAGCTAAGGTTCTATGTAAAATCTTCAATTTCATTCATTTAAGGCTTGCGTATTTTGTGATTTTATATGGAATCATAAAATATTGATGTCAAGCTTTTTCATCTATATTACTAAAATGAGCATTCCATTTCCTCTATATTACTAAAATGAGCATTCCATTTTCTTATAGATGTTTGTTTTTCATCTATATTACTAAAATGAGCATTCCATTTCCTCTATATTACTAAAATGAGCATTCCATTTCATCTGTATTATTAAAATGAGCATTCCATTTCATCTGTATTACTAAAATGAGCATTCCATTTCATCTGTATTACTAAAATGAGTATTCCATTTCATCTGTATTACTAAAATGAGCATTCCATTTCATCTGTATTACTAAAATGAGTATTCCATTTCATCTATATTACTAAAATGAGCATTTCATTTCATCTGTATTACTAAAATGAGTATTCCATTTTCTTATAGATGTTTGTTTTTCATCTATATTACTAAAATGAGCATTCCATTTCCTCTATATTTACTAAAATGAGCATTCCATGTCCTTATAGATGTTTGTTTTTCATCTATATTACTAAAATGAGCATTCCATTTCTTCTATATTACTAAAATGAGCATTCCATTTCTTCTATATTACTAAAATGAGCATTCCATTTCCTCTATATTACTAAAATGAGCATTCCATTTCATCTATATTACTAAAATGAGCATTACATTTCTTCTATATTACTAAAATGAGCATTCCATTTCATCTATATTACTAAAATGAGCATTCCATTTCCTCTATATTACTAAAATGAGCATTCCATTTCCTCTATATTACTAAAATGAGCATTCCATTTCATCTATATTACTAAAATGAGCATTCCATTTCCTCTATATTACTAAAATGAGCATTCCATTTCCTCTATATTACTAAAATGAGTATTCCATTTCCTCTATATTACTAAAATGAGCATTCCATTTCCTCTATATTACTAAAATGAGCATTCCATTTCATCTATATTACTAAAGTGAGCATTCCATTTCCTCTATATTACTAAAATGAGCATTCCATTTCCTCTATATTACTAAAATGAGCATTCCATTTCTTCTATATTACTAAAGTGAGCATTCCATTTCCTCTATATTACTAAAATGAGCATTCCATGTCCTTATAGATGTTTGTTTTTCATCTATATTACTAAAATGAGCATTCCATTTCTTCTATATTACTAAAATGAGCATTCCATTTCCTCTATATTACTAAAATGAGCATTCCATTTCTTCTATATTACTAAAATGAGCATTCCATTTCATCTATATTACTAAAATGAGCATTCCATTTCCTCTATATTACTAAAATGAGCATTCCATTTCCTCTATATTACTAAAATGAGCATTCCATTTCCTCTATATTACTAAAATGAGCATTCCATTTCATCTATATTACTAAAATGAGCATTTCATTTCCTCTATATTACTAAAATGAGCATTCCATCTCCTCTATATTACTAAAATGAGCATTCCATTTCTTCTATATTACTAAAGTGAGCATTCCATTTTCTTATAGACGTTTGTTTTTTAATCTATATTACTAAAATGAGCATTCCGTTTCTTCTGTATTACTAAAATGAGCATTCCATTACCTCTATATTACTAAAATGAGCATTCCATTTCCTCTATATTACTAAAATGAGCATTCCATTTCATCTGTATTACTAAAATGAGTATTCCATTTTCTTATAGACGTTTGTTTTTCATCTATATTACTAAAATGAGCATTCCATTTCTTCTATATTACTAAAATGAGCATTCCATGTCCTTATAGATGTTTGTTTTTCATCTATATTACTAAAAGGAGCATTCCATTTCCTTATAGACGTTTGTTTTTCATCTATATTACTAAAATGAGCATTCCATTTCCTTATAGATGTTTGTTTTTCATCTATATTACTAAAAGGAGCATTCCATTTCCTTATAGACGTTTGTTTTTCATCTATATTACTAAAATGAGCATTCCATTTCCTTATAGACGTATGTTTTCCATCTATATTACTAAAAGGAGCATTCCATTTCCTTATAGACGTTTGTTTTTCATCTATATTACTAAAATGAGCATTCCATTTCTTCTATATTACTAAAATGAGCATTCCATTTCCTCTATATTACTAAAATGAGCATTCCATTTCATCTATATTACTAAAATGAGCATTCCATTTCCTCTATATTACTTAAATGAGCATTCCATTTCCTCTATATTACTAAAATGAGTATTCCATTTCATCTATATTACTAAAATGAGCATTCCATTTCCTCTATATTACTAAAATGAGCATTCCATTTCATCTATATTACTAAAATGAGCATTCCATTTCCTCTATATTACTAAAATGAGCATTTCATTTCCTCTATATTACTAAAATGAGCATTCCATTTCTTCTATATTACTAAAGTGAGCATTCCATTTCCTCTATATTACTAAAATGAGCATTCCATGTCCTTATAGATGTTTGTTTTTCATCTATATTACTAAAATGAGCATTCCATTTCTTCTATGTTACTAAAATGAGCATTCCATTTCCTCTATATTACTAAAATGAGCATTCCATTTCATCTATATTACTAAAATGAGCATTCCATTTCTTCTATATTACTAAAATGAGCATTCCATTTCATCTATATTACTAAAATGAGCATTCCATTTCATCTATATTACTAAAATGAGCATTCCATTTCCTCTATATTACTAAAATGAGCATTCCATTTCCTCTATATTACTAAAATGAGCATTCCATTTCCTCTATATTACTAAAATGAGCATTCCATTTCCTCTATATTACTAAAATGAGCATTCCATTTCCTCTATATTACTAAAATGAGCATTCCATTTCTTCTATATTACTAAAGTGAGCATTCCATTTTCTTATAGACGTTTGTTTTTTAATCTATATTACTAAAATGAGCATTCCGTTTCTTCTGTATTACTAAAATGAGCATTCCATTTCCTCTATATTACTAAAATGAGCATTCCATTTCCTCTATATTACTAAAATGAGCATTCCATTTCATCTGTATTACTAAAATGAGTATTCCATTTTCTTATAGACGTTTGTTTTTCATCTATATTACTAAAATGAGCATTCCATTTCTTCTATATTACTAAAATGAGCATTCCATGTCCTTATAGATGTTTGTTTTTCATCTATATTACTAAAAGGAGCATTCCATTTCCTTATAGACGTTTGTTTTTCATCTATATTACTAAAATGAGCATTCCATTTCCTTATAGATGTTTGTTTTTCATCTATATTACTAAAAGGAGCATTCCATTTCCTTATAGACGTTTGTTTTTCATCTATATTACTAAAATGAGCATTCCATTTCCTTATAGACGTATGTTTTCCATCTATATTACTAAAAGGAGCATTCCATTTCCTTATAGACGTTTGTTTTTCATCTATATTACTAAAATGAGCATTCCATTTTCTTATAGACATTTGTTTTTCATCTATATCACTAAAATGAGCATTCCATTTCCTTATAGACGTTTGTTTTTCATCATTGTCTATTAAATTTACATAAAAACTTGTACATCCTTTTTATTTTGTATGACAGTGTGTGCCAAAACATTTATAAACGGTTGCTTTAAACTACAATCCCAACTGAAGTTAAATTTATTTTTATAAGATTTTATAGCTGTTGATATGCTTTACAAATCTAGGAAGTTAGGTCAAAGGGAGAATCTACTTTTGAAGTTCATAAAACATATCTATGAACTATCTTCAGTCATGTAATCACTAACATAGTTGATACCTTTCGGAAACCATACTGTTAAAATACTTACCTTCTATTTTTATGCTAGGATTAAACAATACAGATGTTTGTAAAAAAATATTAAGGTGAATTAACTTGGATTGATTTCTGTAATTCTTATCAAGCGCCAAAAACATCTATCAGAAATGGATTGAGATTGTTTCGAACAGACTGAACAAAATTTGCTCCCAAAAAGAAGAAATGGTCAATATTTGGTATTGAAAGTTGTAATAGATTTTTCCATTTAGAATTTCCAGAAACCTTTTATTTAATCTTTTGCTCCATTTCACAGAAACTTGTAAAAGAGTGTATTTGGTTCATTAAGTACCTGTTTTTAATAATTTGGTAAGATAAAATAAAAGGTGAGGCATTTTTACGATTGCAATACATTTTATCACTGCTATCTTTCCAAGTAGTGCAAGAACGAGCTTTTTCCATTGTAAACGTAAATTTGTATTTCCTCTAATTTTGGTGGATTAGTTAATAATTGGAGTATTCTTTGAAAACTTAACCCTCAAGAAAACACATTCATTGCAGTCCCAGTTAAGTTCATATTCAACACAGAATTTCAATTGCTGCCTGTTCCGCTTCCAAACCAAATTACATTACTTTTGTCTTTTTCTATATTAAGACTAAGACCAGAGAATTTAGAATATTGATACAAAAGATCAAAAGCAAATTTCAAAACCTTTTCTGAATCATCATGAGCAAGTGATATATCGTCTGCATATTGAGAATTAAAATGAGTTGTACAACCAACATCTATTCATTTAATATTCTTATTTGTTGTTATTATATGAGCCGATACATCTCCAGTTTGAGATACATTGTTTACGCTGTCACCTTTTTGTATTAATATAATGACACATTCTTTTTGGGTTGGACATAAATCCCCACGTTCAAATCCAAACGTTACTGCTTTCATCAAAAAGTATCCAATATTTTTCCAAGAGAATGTGTACAATTCTACTGTGAAACCTTCAGATCCTGGGCTTTTTAATTTTGCATTCTTCTGGGACTATTAGTGGCTTCTAGATATGATATTGGGCCATTCATTGAATCCTTCTGAATATTATTTAATTTCGGAATATCAAAATAATTAAGAAAAGTCTCAAGATCAAAAGGTTCAACTTCGTGTTTTTTGTATAAATTACTATAGTACAGTGTAGCTTCTTCCAAAATTTCTTCTTGAATTTTTTTTACTGATCTATTATTTTGGACAAGTGCAGGCATCAGTTTACTAATGTAGTTGCTCTTTTCTATATCACAAAAGTATTTGGTTACTTTCTTCCCCTTTCAATCCATTTCGCTCTAGCTGTAACCATTACTCCGTCCATATTCTTCTTCCTAATCTCTTTAAGTTCTCTTCTTTTTTTCATCTAATTTTGATAAATCATTTTCATCATTTTCTTCTTCTCATAACTTTATCTCTTTATCTGTTGATTTCCCCATCGATCTTGAGATTTTTCTTTATAGAAGAAAATGATATTGTAATTTCTCAAATTTCTAATAAATTATCTCAAAGAAAAGTTGATCAACATTAGGGTTTTAAAAACAGAATATGGTATATTTGCCAAATTATCTGATAGTTTTACACAAATGTACTGGTATTTTACATTTTGAATGATTTATTTTACTTTCTTTATGTATTCTTGGTCTATGAGCAGTGAATTATTACATTTCCAAAACGTTATTTATTTTTTTTTAAGTTTCCTTTTAAAAGACTATTTTCATTTGTACCAAAAAATGATCAGTCATATATCCTGGTTCAATATTGACATTTTCAACTATTGTAAATTGTTTTATGGAGTTACTTTCCTTCACGTATATCTATGACACAAATAACAATATTCCATACAAGTATCTACAAGAATTTAACTTGCCCTCGCTTCTTTTAATCAGGCATATTCGTACGACCCGCGAAAAATATATTTGATATACTTGTGTACAATAACAAAAATTAAACCCTCGTTACTACACCCTTGAAGGAAGAAAAAGAATCCTATTCAATGTTGTTCAACTTACAAATTATAGACTACTGTGCTTTTTACGAAAACATACGTGTTGAGCTTCTGACTTGTTTTCTTTAGGAATGGCACAAAAGGTTTGAGGAAGAACTTAAGACAGTCGGCTACTATAGTATCTATTTATCTACTGCTAATTACTTATTTACCTTCCCACCCGCACCCCTATACCTTCCTTTGCTCTTAATTCTTTCTTACCTCCCTACCTACCTTGGCGACTGCATTCTATAGTAACCAGTGGTGCAAGTAAGCCGGTACGATCAGGTACGCCGTACCAGCAGGGCCGGATAAAGACCTTTAGTGGCCCAAAGCACTGAAAAGATTATGGTGCCCCCTCCCCCATATGTAATTCAATCCTCAGCCCGTAATTTCTAATTTTTTTTTTTTTTTTTTTTTTTTTGTGGCGCCCCTGCTTTGCTGGTGTCCTAAGCACGTGCTTAGTCTTCCTATTGGGTAATCCAGCACTGCCTACCAGTAAGGCATTTATTGCCGGTACGGCCGTACCGAAAAAACGGGGTGGTACGCTACCGATAAGAGTCAAAATCTACTTGCACCACTGATTCTAACTACAAAACAAAACTGCTCCCCGGCAGTGTTTTACACTCCCACTCTCGCTACGCTACGCAAACGAGTAATCGAATCACAGCAAACGGTCGATACCAGTTTGCCGCAAATGAAATTTTTAGACTTAGAGGGTTTTTCGAGAACCAGTCTGAGCCAGTCTCTCCTAAACGGAACACCTCCGACTTTTTCCTTATAATCGTAACGATATAAAATTACAACAAGTGACGTTGGAGATTTGGACTACGAAAAAAATGTCTCGACCATTTTTCTTTAATTCTGTGGTATTTTTAACAATACTAGGCCTTTACTGTGGAAATCTAAGCGGAGGTAATAAGCTTAAGTTATTCTCTTTAGATAAATTCTAGTGTTTGTGTTTTAATGTAGATGTAGAGTAATCCTCAAATGATAATAGATATCACAGCGTATAACCTGGAATCTCGCCTCGGTTCATATGAACTTCAACTTGATCACGCTCCAGTAAACCGTGCCGGGCTGTGTGGATTAAGGTTTACTCTCATTCTAGTACCAATACAGAAGATGATTCATCATAATAGTTAGACCAAGAAGTTGTTCTCCGCCTTTTTTTGTGTGTGTGTGTGTGTTTGAATGACTGGTGCCGGAGAACAACGACGTGAAGACATAATCCATTCTGGAACCCGGAGAGACCTCTTGTTATGTATAATGATTATCAGTCCTCTAGCAGCTAATTAATACATTTATTTTGACTGACATTTGTATCCAGACGGTTAGTAAAATCCCTCTTCTATTTATTCATGACATTAAATCCTTTACAACACTCACTTTTTAGTATTAATCAAAAGAGAACAGATGTGTATTCAGTGGCTGTTGTCCTCGGATTTGAACTGCTGACACGTTTATGGAAAGCAACATCACCCCAAGGCAAAAGCAACACATCTTAATGATCTAGTGAAGCCTGTATCATCGGAAACAGACTAATGTCATTGTGAGAGTTCACACAACCCCTGCCTCCCAAATCAAATACTTTCATAAACGTTTGTCATGGTGATAGAAAATGATTGATTATACACACCAAGCTGAGGAATAATTGTAGCTTCCTATGGCAGCATCTCAACAGAGTAGGCATAAGTGACACTCCCATCTTTGTATGTGGAGAAAGCACTTAAACTAATGAACATTATTTCGTTTCATGTCGCAGGTATGTTAATCAAAGACATATATTATTACTGGAACTAAACCATTTGAATTTAAATTTGGATTTATTTTTAAATGGAAGTCCCAAACTAACCAAGTGCAAAATTAAATTATAGGTTTGGCAGTACGAAGCGACAAAACATTTTGTTAACAACAATGATTGAATCACTTTGTGTATCTATGCAGGGGTAGAAAATCCATTGCCTTGGAGCCTGGAACAATAATAAAGTAATGCCGGGCAACCATTATTCCCAACGTGAAAGCAGTTGGACAACCCAAAAATATTGTTAGTGTGAGAAATTATAATGGGATTTTGTATATTTTCCAGCAACAAACATTTGATCATTGAATTGTCCCTCTGGGTGGCTTCAGTAGGGTGCTTAAATTATCTTCATATTATAATTCCGTAGTTGAGTACATATTGGGTGATTGCTTTTGGTAAGAGGCCACACTAATCCATGTGTCTGCTACTCATTATCTGATTAAGCAATCACATTCCATACTATCAGCCCCTCAGGTAGAACCCTTAAAGAAACAAGCCCAGGGTTCTCCATAGGATTTTGAAAGTTGCAGTTCAGGACTCCTTACCAGGAAAAAGTTGCAATCCCAGCTCTTAAACTAGGAGTCCCGATAACGATAGTTTTTTCCTATGCAATAATTCAGAATGTGTGTATTGTCGTGGCACCAATATATATGTCATCAGATTACCAATGCTCATTCACTGTGAAATATTTAGAATTAGGCCAAATAGCACAATATGTGTGGTTCTGGTTACACAACAAACCCTATTTTTTTCCTGCTTACCCTATTTAAAAAAAAAAAAATTAATTCAGAAAAAAAAAATTAATGAAAAAACTTAATTAAAAAAGCAACAAAATCAAAGGGTTGTAATTAATATAAAAGTTTATTCAGGATGCAAATGATGCTTGTTTTTAGTTAATGCTTCATTTAAATCAGTCTGGAAAAACAATTCACAAAAGAAAAACCTACCTACATGCCAACCCTACATTTTTTTTCTTCAATGTAACCAGAACCACGGGTATTTTTCTCATTTGGCCTTATAATAAATGAATGAAAAATTAAGGCAGTTGATAACAAATAATTGTTATTGTTTGTGATGTTGCAACTATAACATTTCTTATTGCTTTAAACTTGCCATTCTTTAAGTTTTGTGTGCAGCTAGAATGAATCACGGAAGAGATTAGACTTTCTTTGTTATATTAATTTATTTAATTACTGTATATGCACGATTATAAGTCGAGTCGACTATAAGTCTCCCCCCCCCCCCTTTTTTTAGGGTTGCAAAAAGCTAATTTCTCTTAGACCCTCCAATAAGTCAGGGTGTATTTTGCAAGTGAGATCAGTCTGAAGGGGTGACTTGTCATTTGTGAGACAGAACTGCACTGGCGTAAAACACAATTATATAACTGAGTGGAATATGTCACAAATAAATTGAGAACTTCATATTTTCCATCTTCGTAATAAAATCCATAGAAATCCATAATACTTTACATTTTAAACCCAATAATATGATAAATCCATGAATTCTATTATAGGTCACA
This sequence comes from Margaritifera margaritifera, assembly GCA_029931535.1. NCBI lineage: Eukaryota > Metazoa > Mollusca > Bivalvia > Unionida > Margaritiferidae > Margaritifera > Margaritifera margaritifera. Next base: position 1,114,732 of record JAQPZY010001698.1, on the reverse strand, counting down.
TACCATATAAAAATTGTAGTCCAGAATGATCTGAATGAACAATATCCTGTAATATGTTCATTCTACACATCTTACAAATAAACAGTGAAAGTCAAGTCCACATTTTTGTGATTCACAGTATCCTGTAAATGTCACTGTCTAATGTCATCAGGTACAAAGTCCAAGAATTCATCTTCAGGCCACACAAAAAAATATGTGTGTTTCCTATTGCACTGGTTTTAAAATTAGGGTAGGCAGGTATTTTTTTTTTTTTTAAACATTATATATAAATCAAATAATATTTACAGCACTTCAAAGTACCAGGCAAAACCGGCTCAATTAGATGCAAAAATCAATTTTTGGCAATGTGATTTTGTTTATAATAAAAAAAATAAAATAATAATAATTAGGGGGGGGAGTGGTAGGGTCGGCAACGTGAAACAGGGGCGGTCGCCGACCAGAAACACACATTTTTTTTTCTTCTCATCATCTGAGTCACCAAATAAAGTTCCGAAATTCTCATCATCATCTGGTCATCGTAAATATCGTCCGACTCCAATTACTCATCTTTAATGTCATGCGGGTGCTTATGTGGAGACTGAGTATGGGATAGTGACACTTTGATCATACAGTCTGTGCAATTTATTAAAGGATGCAACTGAATAGGTGTCAAATGTGCAGCAAAATCACAGGGAGTTTAAATAACCACCCTCTGTTATTTGGCACTGAACAAGTATAAAATTCATGGCTGGCTCAAAAGGTTGTCATGTGGAAAAACAAAGAAGCTAACTGATTAAGGTCAAACACACCCATGGAGTTGTACGATTCTACTTGGAACTGAACAAGTATCAAATGTGCGGCTCAATCAAAGGATTGTTAACTTGAAAATAGAGTGGGTGCTGCCTTTATAAGCCAAGGGCTTCTTGGCCCATGTGTACTGCAGATAACTTGGGAAATATAACTTGGGAATTAGATCTGGCTTATGGAAAAGCAAAATATAAATCAAATCAAAACTTTGATTGCATCCAACACAAGCAGTGCTTATACAGCAAAACAAAAACTTTGTGGTGGGTAATATTTAGTTAAAATCCAAATAACTGTAGATACAAGTATTGTGTAATAAATACCGTCATGAAACAGATAAACACAGTGCATACCATATATGCATTTCTGGATGGAAATAGTGGTATGAAAACGTGAAAATATTTGAATTGACATTATTTGTTTGCAGTGCAAACATCTAGAGTTTTGAATTTTACCCTAGATTTATCAAATTTTTAGTATGTCATGCTTATAAGACGATCCCTACTCTGCATGAATCAAATTTTTGGTTAAAAAAAACAACTCGTTAGAGAAAATATACAGTAGCTTAATTCCACTTCAGATCAATAAATTTTCCAAGACACTGGAAATAGAAACAAATGACCATATTCCATTCACTTTTTTTTTCTTCATTTCATCTCAACACAGCATGCTACATTCACTTTTTTCTTAAACAAACTTTAACAAATTTCACCACAGCACATTGATCATTTATGATCAAAATCCTTAATTTCTTGACCTGGTGTTCCTTGGGTTGCCATTGCATTGTTTCCTTCCACAGTCGTGACACCATGTGTGTAAAGCTAATAATGTTCCATTGTTTTCTCGTTTTTCGGCCCATGGGACTGTCCTGTTCCATGATTCATTCAACAAATCTTTCAGTCTCTTTGTCATTCTGTTTTATTTATCAAAACTAGATGCATCTACTAATTTATGTTGGCTAGTCTCGCGAGAATCATGCTCATCTGCCACCTTGTGCTTGTTACCAAAGAAATTATGTAAAGTTGCCATTGGAAAAGTACACATATGATAATCACTCAAAAATGAATATCTACATGACACTGAAAAACAGCTGACTTGAGAATGATTTATGACAATTAAGATGGAAGTTTGTATTCCACCAACACATAAAAATAAGTCTCAGAATCTTGGCACCATATTTCTAAATATGTTATTTGATAAAATGCAAGTGTTCCAAACATCGTGTAAATATTTATAATATGATGGATTAAAACCACGTTGAGTTACGTTTATCAAAGACAGGTGTTGAATCGCATGCATGTGTAGTTAGTCTTTTGATCAAAATGATCATTAGGAACCAACAGTAGGTTAACAGGTGTCTTAATTTCTTTCTCTGCTAAGATCTAACCTATGTGGCTTCACCAAATCCCATTACAGTCGCTTGAACTTTGTTTGATACATGTAGCTCGCACACTGCATGATTGATACTTTGTAGAAATGGATCAGAGAAAAGAGAATTTTGCCCCCCCCCCCCCCCCCAAAACTTGTGTACCAAGGATTCAGCTGTTGGAATTTTCATGCGTCAAAAAAAAACAAACTACTGTATGTGTACTTTTATGGGGATTTCGGCGGCCCAGAGAACCATGAAGACTTGTGAATGTTTGTCTTTTGTCAACACACAACAAATGGTAGCAGTTTCTTTCATCTTGGCTTGACACACTGAATGCCTATGATCTAGTACATGTATTACCCTTTCTTGGTTTGGTCTGTTGAAGAAATGGGCACTCACTGTAGAGCATGTGACAGTTGCTTCTCTTGGCTAACTTTAGCTAAAGGAATATGGCATTTAAATAATCAAACCAATCACACTTGTTGTTGCATATAATGTTGACTTGTGGCATATGATGTTGGCATACGGAAAATAACAGCTCCCTGACTGTTTTGACACTAATTAACAGTATCGAATTAATGATTGTTACGACTCTGTGGTCTAAGAAAAATGTAACAGAAAGAAAGTGAAACCAACAAATCAAGTAAAAATCAACAAGCAATTTATTACTAGATAATTAAAATTAAAAATAAAAAAAATCACTTACAGTAATGTGTTTTGAAATCCTAATAATCCAATAAGAATGATTGTTCTAATCACAAGTCCTAAATATAGAATGTTCCGAATTCACGGCTGTGTCCTTGAATGTTATGATGTGCTAATGGTCTCCAAAGTCCTGATGTACTAGTAATCTTTGATGTGCTGATGTCAAAATGAAGTATTCCAAAATATCTGAATAAGTTCACTTAAATTCCAAAATCATCAATTAAAAATCCAAAATCCAAAAGTTTATGAGCACTGTTATAATCCAATGAATATTTAAAATAATTCCTCTCTTAGAATTTGGAATGAATTTTCACAACTGTAATAGCTCTTTACAAGACTGATGGTAATGTCAAAACTGAATAAATGTCCACCAAACATGGCATATATAAAGATTGGTCACATGACAGAATGTTCTAGAACATGTGTCATCTTAATGGAATTTTACTTGTAAACAAAATTCAACCTTGACCTTCAAATTGAGAAAACATATTGATCAAAACAACCTAATTCAAGGACACTAGTTAAACATGTTTTTCCTGATAACATTAAGATTTAAGCAAATATTAAAGTGAAGAAACATTTATAATTTCCTAAAATATTTATAATATTATATAAACATCATACATAACAATGATGCTGTGAAGATAAACATACAATAAGTTTCTGGTAAGGGTTGGCCAACAACTAGAATGCTAACAGACATCAAGACAATGTCAAAAAAGGAAAATTGTTCAGTTATCTTTTTTTGTTGTTGATTGCAAATAGATTAATGTTGTGTGTACATTTTCGTGACACTTTCCATTAGCAGGACTGATGATGAGTTTTACAGATATTGTGTGCAGTTAGGACTAACTATATATATGGCAAAAGTTGGTGAAAAATGTTGATTACAGCAATCTTGGGGCAACTGCAGTAACTTACTGGGCAACCAGAAAAATCGGCTGAGCAACCAGATTTTCAAAGCTGGTTGCCCAGGGACAACCCAGAATTTTCAGAATTTTTCTACCTTTGCTATGACATAGGAGCTAGATTCTTCTCTTTCTACCTTTTCATACTTATTTATGAAATTAATTTTGTTCATATGACAGCCATCATAAACATTTGTATTCTTTGTATGGGAAGTGATAATTAGTTGTGAAAACTGTCTAACCAACCCAAATTGCATTTTATTTAATGAAAATATGTTTAAACCATTCTAGTAGCAAGTATTGAGGTAAGAACATTGAGTACCAAGTTCAGAAAAGCAAGTATTGAGTAAAGAACAGTGAGTATTGTATTCAGAAAAGTGAGTATCGAATCAGGAAAACCAAGTATCAGCTTCAGAAAGGCGAGTTTAGGGTCAAGAACAGTGAGTATTAAGTTTGAGAAAGCAGGTATCTTGCTTTGAAAAAAGCAGGTATCGAGTCGTACAATAGAACCAAGTTTTTAGCTAATAAAAATTTTGAATGCAGATTCACTTAAAATTATACTTTCATTTGTCGGTGTTTGCAAGTATTCACATTGGTAACTGGACGTTTTGTACCAAATACATGTCATACCTTGGTCATCTCCTAAATTTTGTTAATACTTTTACATTAATTTATGTATTTTATTTCATTTCCAAATTGTAATTTTTCCTTCCTGGACTGCTAAAGGCTTCTGTTAGTGTGTACTGCACTGAACTGAGGATGCTATTGACCATTTTGACAATATAAAATCACGATATTGGAGGCCACATTACACTTTGTCGGTAAGGGGATATGGCTTTGTTCTCAGTTTTGCAGTATATTCTTTTTGCTGACTTTAATCTATGCAGTCTTCATTAAAATACATCAGCCATAAATGAATTTGCCTTATTTTATTGAAAGATTTAATTTTTCACCTTATTTATTCAAAGAATTTTCTTTCTTGTGTGTATATATATATATATATATATATATGCTATAAACTGACAACGAAAAGTGCAAAACTAGTTTTTAACTAGCCTAATCGCTTTCAACTCTCATTGAGTCTTTTTCAAAGGCAACACAAAACAGAGACAAGACAAACAATAAGCACAAAAAAGCGTTGAAATTACAGAAGTTTACATAACTATTACACAAGCTTTAATTTTCTTAGAAATGGTGATGTAAACTGTTTGTTGTCAATTTATTACATTTATCTTAATCAATCCCTGACACGCATGATCCCTTGCTGGATCCAGTGCACTTGAAAGAACTGTTTTTCGCCATATGATTTGTACTCTTTATAAATATATATGCTGCTTCCTTGCTATGGTGCCCAGATACCTCGTGGAGCCGCTTATAATGTGGAGACAGGTGCGGATCCCAATTTTTAAAATAGAAAATGCTCCATTTGTTGAATGTGAATAATATTGTGATCAAAACTGGTAGATGAAACCTTGATGAATCACTTTTTTATAGTTGAAAACAGCAGTTAGTGCCTGGAAATTTGAATCAACATCATGAAGTACACAACTTTTAATAAGAAGTCATACATTTTGTTAAATTTTCTTTATAAACAAAATTCTCAGTACTCAGTAAATAACAATATACGACAAAATTTTGATCAGTTAAAATGTTAGTAATGCCTACTGGTGGCAACACTTTAAGAAATATATACCAGTTAAATAAGTTTTGTGAAGTGAAATTTGTATTTTAGTTTTATCTTATTATATTGGTTTTAGTGTAATCATCATAAATGCGACATACCGTCTTGAATTCAAATGTGAAAAGTGTCAGTCGACCAACACAGTGATTACCACAAGCATTTCCAAGAGAACCTAATTAAGAACCGACTGTTTTGATCTCCAACTTGCGGAAGTGTTGGTTGCATTGTTGCAGTCAGTTAAAAGTTGACCTGCATTGTATTCTTACATTAATTAGTCTTTTGTAACAAATCAAGTAAAGCGGGTAGAATTTAAAAAAAAGGTAAAAGGCATATGAATCCTATCTGCATAAGAGCTAACGGTCATGGTAGTGTGTTAATTCAACTCATTTCAGTTGACTAATTAAACACTGGGTACAGGGTAAGTACATCTAACATAATTAAAGTAACATTAATCAGTAGTTTATCATTTGCATATGTGATCAGCGATAGCAAAGGAACCAAGTGAAAGGCGTCCGAAGTGCATGAACAGCTTAGTTTCGCAGATAGGATTTCATTTTGGAGCAGCAAGTTCCAAAGTTTATAGTGAACTTGAAATTCCTGAATTGGCACTCAGAGGTTTGCTCGAGGATGAGAAGAAATTTCGCTATAACTTGTAATGAAATCACAGCATCAGTATTTTACTAATGTAAAAATATTTACAAAATCGAGTTTTGACATTGTTGTTTCTCTAAAATATTGTCACTCTTTTTTAAAATAAAGAATCTTGTTTTATTCTGAATCTATAGTAATACTAGAATGTATCCGCATTAACATACAAAAAGCAGTTTCTGATATAGCTGTAAAAATCAACTTAGATTCTTTATATTTTGATCAGTACTATACTATATAATTGAATATATTATCATTCAAGAAAGTTATGTGGGCATCTGATGAATCTAGTTCATAATTTGTAGAAAATGAACACTATTTTAGACAAAAATGGATCTGTGCCATATATTTTACACTTGTTAAATGTATTTCAACTCTGCCATGCATCACTGTGCTATTCAGTTAAAATCAAATGTGCCAAGCCTACATGTATGTTCACTTGGCCTTGGGCTGTATTATTAGTCAGTAATGGCTCATAAAGTTAGTAATAAAGATTTATGTCTATTTAATTTTCTCCCAAATTATCAGAATTGCAGTGATTGGTCTTACATTAAAATATCTTTCATGATTGACCATTGATTACTATACATCAGTAAGTTAATTACATACACATGTTCATTACTTGTAGTATCTGTCAAAGTTCATTCAGAAAAATAAATATAATTGTGACTTGTTTTGAGAAAAATTGCTTTATTTTTGTAACATTTCCAGTATTGCAAGTTACATGAAGATTAACTGTAGTACAGTGGTCCCTCACTTTAAAGCCCTTCAGTATACCACTGCCTCTCTTATAATGCAAGCTAAATCATGGATCTCATTATCTTTGCTAGCCAAGGATCATCAATCCACTTTGTTCCATATCAACCTTTGACATATTTAGCTAGCCAAAACAGTATCTAAAGCTCAGTTTTTTGTTTGGTTGCAGCTGAAAGAAATTAATTGACTCAGATTGCTCATTACATTTACTCTGGAGGATAGTTGTGAATAATCACTGCAGCATTCACAGACAGTGTTAAATGTCAGTTTCTCCAATTTAAATTGTTTGTAGAAATGTTTCTTTTGAGTCAAAACATGTGGACATCATAGAAGTCACAGCATTTGTTTACAACACTATTTTGACTAGCGACATATGCCAAGGGTCGATGTGAATAAAGTGGCTCAGTGACCCTTGGCTAGCAAAGATGGGATCCCATTTAATTGTTCAAATTTTACTTTCTCATTTATGCTTGAATTGTTTCAAAGAATTGTTTTTTGCTTGGCAAAGGAGAACCTATTTTAATGTGATTTCATGTCATGAAATATTCATTTTTGTGTTTTTCTGTACAATTATGACACAGCCCTGCTTGTACATCCCTCAATATAAGGCTCCCTCTCTTTCAATACAGGTCACTTTTACGGCTCATGAACCATGTTATAAAGAGGTAACTTCAGTAGAGGTTGTTGTATTCTTATTTGGCCAAGCAATAAAACAACTATCTTTCTGAGCTGGTCACCCTCAGATGCACACAATGAATTTTCAAAATTGCAGAGAAGCCACAAATCTCCCATAAATAGAGGACTCAAGACAATGAAGCAGGCCTTCATTTTATTCTTTGGTATTTTGTCATTGTGTATACTTTATACAGCTTAATCTGAGCATAGAGTGGCAGTGTCAATAGTTAATTAGATCTTTGACAACTATTAGGTGACATATAAAAATTGCTGGATTTCAGGATACCATTGGTGAAGTCATAAGTTACTATAAATGATATATTGTAGGTCCCTATCTGTTGCTATTATTATCTTGCAGGAAATGAAAGTATTAATGTATACAATCAAAGTTGAAGACATTGCAGGGTGTGATTACTTTTTGTAAATAATTTCCCAGTGCTGTCAAATAAGTTTGATGGATTTGTTCCCTTAAGCAAAACTTCGCAAGTTCTCACCGTCACTTGAAAAACCATGCACACAGAGAATGGAGAAAGGGTCTGATTTTGTCATCCAGTCAGAAATCTCAAAATTGAACTCCACAAAATATAATTAAAGCAATGGTAAATTGCAAAAGAGCAAAAATTAAATGCATAGATTTTTCAAAATCTGAAATTTACGGAACTTTCCTTCTGTATATATGATAGATGCACTTAGAATGCCTATTCCGATCATCCTTTGAAATTTTTTAAAAGTTTACTTGCCCATGGTGAGTTAATTTCAGATATTACTTGCCAGTTCAACTTAATGGCAATCTACATGTAAATCAGGATATTTGCTTGCCTGTGTGACAGTTTACTTGCCTGGAGCAATGGAAATTTTCGAAGGAGCCTGCAATTCTGATGTATCATACAAATTTACTTATTAGCTATACAACTGTATGTGACTATACAGTTTGATACTAAACTATTTTGTAACTTGCAATCATTTGACATGGAAGAGAATGCACAGAAAAAAAACTGTGATAGAAACTAATGAGATACATTAACTAAAAATGTAAGCAAAATATACCATTTAATTATTATTTTCAATTTACGTTTGTTTTCTTACAGAAACTTAATTTCTTTGTCTTTCACATTAGTTAGCAAGCATATATTCAAATTTTCTTTTATATTACAGCTTGTGTTACCATCTGTACGCGCTTGTAAGTCGGGTCCAACTGTATACAACATATATCCTGATCAGCTGATCTGCCATCGCATAATGTACTGGCAGATCAGGGTCTATGTTGTTTGTTCTACTTATTAATTCTAACAAATTGCATAGACCCAGCTATGATGGTGCATTATGCAACAGCAGATCTGGATCTATGCAGTTTGCAGTTGGATACGACTTGTTTGCAAGTATATATGGTAGTTTTTATTGCATACTGTAATATGCAATAATTTGTAAACCTAAGTTTTGATAAATGCTTGATTTCTTACTTTATTTATCTTTTTGTGCTTTTTTTCCAGTTGTTAGAGCAGATGATGGCCTTGTCCGCATTCCATTACAGAAGTCCCAAGATGTCAGCTCAAAAATTGACAATATGGGACCAGATATGAAAACAGAAATAGATAGATCTACTCTTGTCCCTTCCAATGCATTCAATGATCAGATATCAATTATTGAAGGCCAGCTCAACACAGGTCTTGATGCTCTCAGCAAGAGTGCTGTAGATAAAGACAAGGCTACTGATGCTAAGATGGACAATGTGCCATTGGAGATAAAACCTGTACCTCTTGATGCTGTTCAGGGTCAAAATGAAATACTGCAGGGCCAGATTACCACAGGTATGGATACCTTCCAAGCTTATAACAATCAGCCATGTACATTTGTGGTCAGGGTCCGCAAATTTTCAGAATCAGATGGTAGTCTAGTGGACTTCCAGGAAAAGAATCTGGTGGCTGAGCCAGAATTCAGTATCAAAGTAGAGGCCTTTTTAATATGGAAACTTATATGACTTTCCCTTTTCCTTATCATTAGTCATTAATAGATATTCTCTTTTGTAAAATATTTGAATTTTGTCGTGTTTTAGAAAAAAAAATCCAGAACAGGTCATGATATCATGTAGCAGCCCACTTTGCACGTTGAATTCTACATGTGGTAGCCCAGGTCCCACATTCTGGTAGTCCCTAGGCTCTAGGCACAAGATGTTATGGACTCTTGTAGAACATACATGTTGTAATTACTCTTATTGCTGAGTAGTTTCTTTAAGACTGCAAAAAAGGGAAGGACATGAAATGAAAAGGACCAATAGAAAGTGTTTTAACATGGATGCAATGATATAATATGTTTTATCATTGCATACGTAAGATATGCTCATTTACATTGGCATTCCAAAACCATTTTTTCCACAGAACACTTTTATTCATCCTAAGGAAAGACAGATTAAAATTTGAACCTTAGGATGGAAAATTCAGACATTTTTCACATTGGGGGAAGCATGGAGGAAACATTTGAGAAGCAGCAATTTGCTGATCCAAAAAGACAGGTTTTATTTTTTTCAAACCACTGAAATTGCTAAAATTAACTATACTTTTGATCATGCCATCGATCATGATTCATCATACTGCAGGGTTGCCACTGGCGCTTAAGGTTATATTTGGTACTCGTATCTCAACTTTCAACAAGGCAGTGGATTTAGGTAATGCTCAACTCACCAGGGGTTAGCATGTAGATGGTCAGCTTTGCATTTAGAGATAAAATATTGATCTGGCAGAGAAACTTATTATTTTTTGGTGAATTGTTTTTGGGAAAAAGGAATCGTGAAGAATCCAATACTAATAAGAATTAATAATTCAGTAAAACTTGGTAGTGATGAAAAAATTTCATCTGGTAGAAAAATAATTATTTTTGATAAAATAGATGGTAGATTTTTTGGTAACACGAAGCCAGACCTCTGAGACATCATGTAGACTGTCACACAGAGACTGTCCTATAATGTAGACTGTCACACAGAGACTGTCCTATAATGTAGACTGTCACACAGAGACTGTCCTGTAATGTAGAGTGTCACACACAGATATCAGTGTTTGACATTTTGTATTCTGAAAATGAATCTTATAACAAATATCAGCAAATTAACATTTGGAATGCAAAGCCTTATGTTATAGGACTAGGATTTTCACCAAAAGTCAGAATGCAGTTTATATGGCATCTTTAATAATTTGAAAATGCAATGTTGATTTACATGTAGTCTTTCAAATATTTTGGAGACAGTGACTCTAGAGTCTGTTGTTTTATGGATTACAAGCCCTGGTGTGTTTGACTTGGTAACTAATACACTATTAGAAATAGAAGGTTTCATTGATCTCACAGAAAAGTGAGAATGCTTTGCTCATTAATCAGCATAAATATTTCTTTTAATCAATGTTTTTATGCCATGATCACTAGAAGGTGTGTTGTGTACCTTTTTGTGGGTCATTTCTTCATCATCAAGGTCATGGCTCAATATTTTGAAAGTTTATTAGACTTTCCCTTTGTGGTAGCTCAGTTGGTAGAGTGTCAGACTCATAATCCAGGGGTTGTGGGTTTGATACCCACCCAGGCCTGTCCAGTTAGGCTGAGAGAGATTGTATATCACATTATAGGTGCTATCTTCAAGGTCAAGGTCGTAGCTCAAAATGCTTGGTTTCCAACACACTTTCCCATTGGCTCTATAACTTTAAAGCTATTTGAGATTAAGGTATGAATCTTAGTATACATGTACATCATCACTGGAAGGTGTGTCACATTCCACAATGGAGGTCTATCTACAGCATCATGGCCATGATTAATTATTATTTTGTTTTCCATAACATATTCTTTTCCAGTCCGTACCTTTAGAGCTGCCTGAGATTCAGCAATGCAGCTTGGTATACATATATGTTATCATTAACATTTGTCAAAATTTGAAACAACCATTTTTTAAATAAAACTGTCTTCATACCAACATACACAGTAAAGCATATCAAACTTAATATTTTTATTTTGTAAATTTAAATGATTTATATGCAAATGTATATGAATTTCAATAGTTATATTTGTTTCTAGTGATACATCCTGTGGTTTAGTACATGGTCATATGTCTAATTCAGATGTTATGGGAGAATCTCAAAATATAAACAGTTTTTGATTTTAAAAGGCATGTTTTCAAAGCCAAAATGTTTTTTATTCTGTTTAGTAACGGTCATAAGTGAACCTTGAAAAAATCAATTTCATCCAGGAAAAGACCTGGACATTTTTGTTAGCTACATCAATTTTCTCCAGTTTTCCAAGAAAAGCTCTTAGGGCCTCCCAGGTGAATTTATGTGGCCCTTCTAACTTCCAGTGTCAGTTATGCAGTCTTTTAACTATGAACTTATCACTTGGTTTTTACATCACCTCAATTATGAATATTCACATTAAACTCCTATAAAGATAGTACACTGAATTATTTTATACTAGTATTTCTTGTTGATGCTTGATTGTAAATTATTCTCACATGTTCTTATTCAGTATAAGATTTGAGCAAATAAAAATCGAATTAACAGTACCTACATATAAATCCATGTTTCTTTTTAAATTGCTGCACAGTTGATAAAAATGAAATCAATTTTCAGTTTTGTCATTTTGAAGCCAACTTTATTATTTTGGGATCATAATCAGTATAATTCCATTTTCTTATGCATTTATTACAATTAATCGGGAGCTATCACTCCTGATCATGGTATCAGATGTTGCCTTTGGGGAAATGCTGCCATAGTTCATCATCATTAATTTCAATTCGGTCATTTCCAGTTGCGGCTAAATACATAGTACATGTACTTGCATCTATATCAGATCATCAGTCATTATCACCTTCATTAGCTTAAGTACTGAACATGAAAAAGTCAGATATTCTTTAATTCCTTAAATAAGGAGTAATCTTGATCAGAGAGAAGCTTGCCATATGGCCCCAGTGTCAGAATCAAAACCTCTTGATGACATTTTGGTCTTGCCTAATAGTCGGGACACAGCACAAGCTTGCAAACGATATAGATAATTAATATTTGTGTGCAGTTTATGATGTTTTGCCTCTGTTGATGTGCATCCTTATGAATTTTACTGTTTCTAAAGGCTGAAGGGTGCAACCTGGAGAAAACACTGCTTCATGTACGATCAAAAGAAGGGATACTATTGTGATAACATAATGCTGCTCAATATTGACACATGGTATATTTGTCATAACTTTGACCTGAAATTACTTTTACATTACTTGTTAGATTTCTTTTAAATTTTGAAGTTGATCTTGTCATTCAAGTTGGTAATATTTGTTTTTTGTCATTTGGTAAAAATGTTCTTATATTAAGGAAACTGAGGTGGGCTAAGATGTAAACACTGTGAATTCATTTATTGTTGTTATCAATTTTCCTGGTTTTGCACAAAAAAGTACATTTATTGTTGGTGTTTAAACTTCCAGATATACCTCTGTGGAGGAAGGGGATCAATTTTGATTGCGATATTTTTCATGCTCAACAAACAGGGGCCAATTTTTGGAGTATTTTCTAGTTTTAAAAAATGGGATCCATGCCTGACCCCGTGTTATAAGTGGGTTTGCGAGTTATCCGGGCATGAGTTATCGAGGGAGTGGTGTAGTAGAAACTTATTCTTTGGGCTTCTCAGACTTAACAGATTACTGGTTTTTTTCTACAATTTCAAAATGGAACATGTGCAAATGGAATTTGGAATTTTTACATGCAAAAAGGTGAAATTGGGAAACTTTGAATATTTTTTACACACTTTTAATTCAAAACATTTACAAGGAAAAGATTCGAGAGTATTTAAATAATTCCATATCCTAGGTTACTTTGACTCTTTAGATCCCTTGCTACATTCCTTAGAGTAATCTCTCTATCTCTCAAAGTCAGTATATAGTATAGGACACAGGATTGTTTTTTAATGTTGTGATTGGGAATTTTTACACTTAAATTGGGAAAATTGGATAATTTTTGGCATTGGGAATGGGGCTGAAATTTCAGCCCCAAAACATGCCCAGAAAAATCTCTGGGTTACCACATCTTGATATTTAATAGAGCTCTACTCCCATTTTGAACTTTTCTCTAGGAGAAAATACAGAAAGACAGGTACAAAATGCTGTTGTACAGAACACAAACAAAACTACCCCAGCAAAGTTAGGTGGTGGAGAACCAGATAAAGGAGTGCTGACTTCAAATGATCCCATCAAAGGCATTATTAATGTTGGAATCCCAGAAACACAAGATGGTAAACAACCCATAAACACCCAAGGTGGTTCTCAGCAAAGAGTCTCACAGAACGTTCAACAGACTATGAACTCTCAGAATGGTGCTCAAATGGTACAGCAAGGTGTTCAGCAATCCATTAATGCTGAGGCTAACATACAGGATAGAATGCAACCAAACACTGCTGAACAAGCAAGTAGCACCCAGAATTCTCAGAAGTCTGAATTTGTGGACCTAGATGGTTTTGTTGAATCTCCAGATCAATATGATCCTGAAATGACTGATTACAGCAGTGAGCTGTCAACAGAGATTACAAGCATTGTATATCCATTCACACAAGCTATAGGTACAGTGTAACTCACTCCAGAATCCTCTCTGCAATATACAGTAAAACTTTGATAATTAAAACATCAGTGACTCGAATACTCCCCGTGTCTTGAATAACTTGCTTACTCCTGGTGGAAATCATTTTCTTGTCAGTGACCGCAGAAAGCTCTTAACAAAGATTTGAACTGAGGCACTTTGAGTTTTTAAAGTTTTACTGTATATACATTATATGCCTTGCAAAAACTGCAAGTCTTTTTCATCTACCATAAATATTCACATATAGCTTTAGCCCAACTGCAAACAACATAGACCCTGATCTGTAGTCGCATGATGTGCCGGCAGAGCAGGGTCTATGTTGTTTGTTCAACTGATTACTCGTAACAAAACTGCATAGACCCAGATCTGCTGGTGCATTTTGTGATGGTAGATATGGGTCTGTGCAGTTGGCAGTTGGATCTGACTTACAAGCAAGTATATACAGTACCTCTTTTACAACTTGTGCGACTTTTTATCTCTTCTTCTCCTCCTCCTTCTCCACCTACTACTACTTCAACTGCAGCTACTGCTACTACTACTAATTAATTACTACCACTACAGAGACTACCATCACCACTAATACTGTTACTGTTAGACACAAAACTGCACCTAAATACCAGATCAACATACTTTCTCAAAAATGAAATATGATGTGCAGTGATTTCTCCAGGGTTTTCACACCATGGGGTGGTGGGGGTGGGCCATATGACTTTAAATGAGCACAGCAGAAACTATACATTCCAAGGGTCATGGGTTCAGTACTCACCAAGGCCAGCCCAGGTTGTCTGCCTTGGTGTATCCTTAGGTTAGGCACTTTGCTCCAATTTCCTTTACACGATATAGTCAGTAATGTGTTAAAAACACTGTTAAAGTCAACCAACCATTTCTACAGCATATTTGAAATATACCTGTATTTTTACGCTCACTGTACTGATATAATAAGTAAATATGTTACATAATAGAGATTTGTTCAGACCTTTAGCTTGTGAAACTCGCCAAATTTTACCAGTAGATATAGATTCTAGTGTGTATAAGATGCTTTAATGGAAATACATGATAGACTACAAATCACATCTTGTCTGTGACAGTTGCATTTGTTTAATATACCAGTATGCCATCATTTTTAGTGTATTTGTTTTGCCAGATATAAAGTTGTATGCCATTATTTTACCAAACAGGTGCAGCAAGTGGTGAAAATGACAAAATGGACATGTCAGATACAATGCAGGATGAAGATGAAGATGACTTTCCAGGTATCCATTCTTCAGTAATTGATATTTATGCATCTCCATGACAGTGATATGGGTATATAGTGTTACCCTTGTCTGTCCATCTGTCTGTACATCCATATGTCTCACCTTTGTTAAGTTTTGTTTTTAGGTCATTTCAGGCACTTTGGTGTGCATCCATGTTTCATGGTCATATTTCTAGTTTCTTTGTTGTTTTTTTTTTTTAAAAATATGATCTATATTATGAAAACTGCATTTCATGAAGTGTTCCTTGTACATACTGTATAAACACCTTTCATGAAGTGTTCAAAGTGTTCCTTGTACATACTGTATAAACATCTTTTATAATGTTTTAACCATCTACACTAAGTCCAAGTTGTTTGGAAGTTTTGTACATTTTTTTCTTTTTAAGAAGACAAATAGACTTGTATTTAGAGTTGTTCCTAGCTATAATGAACGACTTCAGCTCCATACTAATAATTAATTATACCTTAAGTGTAATGAGGTATCTAGTAACATTCATGTGACTTACATGTATGGAATCCAGAGTGTTTATTTGTTACATCCAGAAATTCTTTGTTATAGAGATGGATTACTGGAGTTACATGTACATACTTATATAGCACACTCGGGATAAAACAGTGTCTTAAGTCATAAGGGCCCTTATAATGACATCATTATACATATATTTATACATATATGTAAAAAAATACTGTAAAATCGGGATAATAAATATAAATATGCTTATTTTTGTAACTAGTGATGGTCATATGCACTTGTTTCTATACACCTGCCATAAGGTGGAGCATATTATATTATAATGTTGTCTGTCTGTCCATCTGTATTTTACCAATTTCATTTCCACGCGATAACTCGACTTTGAGGATGGCTTGCACTTGAGGCAAAAATGAAACCTATCTACTTTTAGGGCCAAAAGATCAAAGGTCAAGATCACTTTGAAAGAAAAAACATGGTTTCCACACAATAACTTGGGTTCTCCACCATCAACAGTTACCAAACTTTGGGGATGGCTTGCACTTGGGGTAAGGAAGAAGACTATTCAGTTTTGGGGGTCAAAAGGTCAAAGTTAAGGTCACTGTGACGGAAAGAAGACAGATGGTTTCCACTAAATAACATTAGTTTTACATCACATATCTGGGGCTCCAGGTGACCAAGTGGTCTGAGGTGCTCGCCTTTACAGATCACTGACATCTCACCTCTGTCCACGTGGGTTCGAATCTCAGCTCAGCCAATGTGGGTATATGAGAAAGCTTGTCAGTAGCTTCCTGTGGGTCGGTGGTTCTTTCTGGGGTTTTCCTGGGTTTTTCCTCCACCAAATATACTGGCCACCATGTATAGCCTATCATGTGCAGAAAAATGGCGTTAAACCCATAACAACCAAGCAACCAACCATATCTGGACCAAACTTTGTGGCTGGCTTGCACTTGGGGTAAGGAAGAAGCATATTGATTGTAGAGTCAAAGGTTAAAGTCACTGTGACTAAAAGAAGAAAAATGATTTCTGCACAAAAATGTCAGTTCTTGACCATGTACAATTACCAAAGTTTGTGCATGATGTACCATAGCCAGGCCCCCTGATTAAGGTGATTAAGGTCAAGGTCATAGATAGGGAAAATTTAGTTCTGTGACTTGTAACATTGTCTGGAGTATAACTTTTGAACCAATGAAGATATTTTAATGAAACTTTGCCCAAGTATATATTATGACTAGATAGTATGTCACATACCAGAACCATGCCAACTGCCTCAAGGTCAAGATCACAATGAGGGAAAAATGCAATTATGTGATTTGTATCTTTGTCCGGAGTATAACTTTTAAATAACTGATGATATATTGTAGCCAGTTATATATATATCATGTTTAGAATTTGTGTCATGTAACTTAGCCATACCCCCACCACCACCTCAAGGTCAGGGTCCTGCAAGGGAAAATGTAATTCTGTGATTTGTATCCTTGTTTGGAATATAACTTTTGAAGATATTTTAACAGAATTATATATCATGACTTGAAGGTGTGTCACATACCATAGGCTTCCCCCGACTCAAAGTCAAGGCCACAGCAAGGGAAAATGTAATTCTGTGACTTGTATCCTTGCCCAGAGTATAACTTTTTGAGCCACTTAAGATACATGTATTTTAATGAAACTTTGCTCAAGTATATATAGTAACTAGAATTTGTGTTGCATACTATAGCCACACTCCTGCCTCAGGGTCAAGGTCACAGCAAAATATAATTCTGTGACTGTATACTTGTCTGGAGTATAACTTTTGAACCACGGAAGATATTAAAATGAAACTTTAGCCCAGGCACATGCAACTTCCTCCGGGGTGCAGGCTAGATAAGCGATTTTTTAAGCCACACCCTATGATATAAATAAGCGGATAAAACCAGGTATCAGGCCGAATCAAGCACGCGGGCCGTAGGTTGCACATGCCTGCTTTAGCTGTTTATATATCATGTGTAGACAGTGTCACATACCATAGCCATATGTTCAGCCACAAGGTTATGGTCACAGCATGGAAAAATGTAACTGACTTGTATCATTGGTATATTTTTGAACCAATGCAGATATTTTAATGAAACTTTAGCCTATTATATGTCTTGTCTTGACAGTTTTTTGTGTATTCACGGTTAAAATCACTGTCCTCAAGGTCAAAGTCATAACACAGGATAATGCAAGTCAGTAACCTGTTCCCTTATCCAGATAGCTGTTCCTTTTCAACCCCTGGTCAAACACGTTATCATACATTAGTCACGTCTCTAGCTCAAAGATACAGGTCATTAGTAGGGAAAAGGTAATGAATCTGCCATATTGCGCTGTTTGCAGTACTCTAGTATTTACCTGAAGAATTGGTAAGTTGTGTTTGAGAGATTCAGATCTGGTTTTTAATAGAGTTTACTTATGGGCCCTGGAAGATCTTTGTTTTCATATCCTGAGAGAGTAACAGAGAGTTTGAGTTCCAAAGGGCCATCCTAGATTTCTGATAACCAGAATGTTTGAAAGTAATTCTTCCCATTTATTCCAGACAATAATGATGATGATGATGATGTTCATAGTTCCAAGGAAAAGACTAAAACCAAATGGTTTGATGATATGATGGAGGATGAGGAGAAGGAGAAGAAAGAGAAGGAGGATGAGGAGGAAAATGAAGATTACATTAACTATGAAGGTTTGTTACCTTTGGCTCTTAAAAAGTTGACCACATTAGCCCATCTTCCAATTTCTAGCATTTATATAGTTTTTAGCTCACCTGGCCATAAAGTCAAGTGAGCTTATGGTAAAGCCTTGCATCTGGTGTGCATCGTGTCATCTGTCAACATTACTATTTGTTTTTACTTCTTCTCAAAAACCACTGGGCCATTTTCAATAAAACTTGGTAAAAATGTTCCTCAGGACATTCTCTACTGAAATTGTGTGGGGTGGCTCCCCTAACAGTGATGTGGCTTCCATAGCAACCAAAATAAAATACCTATTTTCGACTTCTCCAGAATGACTCTGGCAATTTTGATCAATCTTGGTTGGAATGTTTATTGGCACATGCTCTATCAAAATTGTGTCTGGAATAGTTCCCCTAGTGAACTGAATACAGTGTGCAATCAGTACAAATTATATTATGATGATCCTGTGGATCAGTGAAAAGAAATTCTAATTTCAGGTCAGGAGGTGTAGATGCCAGTGCAGCATCTGGTCCAGCTGACGTTACTCAGACTCTAAACTTAACTGTGATTATGTCAAATACAGCTATCCCTCATTATAACATGGTACTTGGGGTCCATGACCACTGACCACGTTATGTACTGAACCATAATATAGAGAGAACCTTGTTATGCAACAACCTGCGATATATTAAGAGTAGTATCATATACCCAACCGAGATATAGTGGGAATTATTAATTTTTTTTTAATTAACAGTTTTGAAAAGGAAATAAAGATACAGTGTAAGCTTCACGCTGTTTTCTTTCAAACCGTATTATTATACATTGGTATGTTTCTGGTCATGGGGTCCATAGTGGTATCACATTATATCCAGAATTGCATTATAATGAGGCACATTATAATGAGGGAGAGCTGTATCACCAATTCTACTATCTGGAAATTATCCTGACATGGGTGTCTTTCAAAGCAAGGCATATGCCTTATTACTATATTTGCTTCTTAGACTGATGTTAATCAGGTGAGTGATATCAGGCCCACTTGGGACTCTTGTTTGGATTAAGCCCCATTTTTTGGGGACCTTGTGAATGTACATGTACAATCTTGAATTTTCCTAAAACCAAGTTTAAACTAACATAATGAGCATACTCTTTTTAGCTTATAGCTCTTTGTGTGTGCATGTAACTTGGTTAGATTTTTGCACCTTTTAATGAAGTTGTACAGGTTCTATCAGTTATTTTTGTTTTTGCAACAGAAATCTAGTTCAGTAATGATGTAAAATTGAAAACCAATACAGTAAAACTTCGATAACTGAAATATCAATCACTCGAATACTTGTCATAACTCAAATACTCTGCATAACTTGAAGGACTCACTTAGTCCCGATTTAACACATTCTTAGTCTGCGAACTCAGATAACTAAAAACTAATGAAAACTTTAGGCAAAATTTTGGACGTGCAGCTCTTGGATTTTTCGAAATTTTACTGTATTTGGAATACCAGAAATGAAAGTTAGAGAAAGAAGGTTAGACTGTTTTTGCAGATGAGGACCAAAAGATCACTACAACTACAGAGGAAGATTCACCAGGAAGGTCCACGATGGGGGCTACTGTGGGTAAGGAGTGTCAAAACTTAGAATCAACTGAGATAGAGAGAGAAAGTTATTTCATGATATTTTAAAAAGTTACAGTAAAGTCTCCTAATTAAGAGCCACAATTTGAATTGAAGATATGTTGTTTGTCTTGAGAAATGAACTAATGTTATAGAGACAAATTTGATCTTTTATAAAATAAACGGGAATGGCCAAGTCCTGTTGTAATTGAGGAGTAGTCTCATTTCAAGGGTGGTTGCAAAGAGAGGTTTTACTTATCTATGATATTGCAGATATTACATACTTCATTGAAGCTCTCAGCATTACAGCTTTGTTAAGAAATTCTGGTTTATATATGGGTATATAATATTACATTAAAACCTGTCAATAGCAGCCACCCATGGGAAAAGGCAACAATGGTCTTTGTATACGGGTAACCTCTGTACACAGGTTCGACATTCAAATTTGGTTTTTGAATAAATACCATGCACTGAATATCATTATCATTATTATTATTATTATTATTATTATTACATTATCAAGATTGTTTTATGTGCACTATTCAACAAAATCATGAAATACATGTATATGTTGTTCTCTCCCAAATTTATGTTGCACACAAGATTACTGTATTCTGCTCACTTTAATCCTTCCTATAAATTAAATCATCACTGACTTAAAATAATCATTGATCTTAGGTTCTTATGTGCACCATGACAAAACACTAATTTCACTACTGATTGACAGCTAACATATGAATGTTAAAGAGAGGACTGACTCTTTGGTCGGCCATCTTGTATAAATTTGGCTTGGAAACAGCTGTTCATGCTTCAGAAACAATATATGGATTAGCCAGTTGCCCAACTCACAGAGATCAAAAGACGGGGAATCAAAAGAAGCTGTATATGAATATTTTGATGATCAATGAACCGAAACTTCCCCCTTCCCTTTAAGACAAGTTTTAAATATTTAATGACCCCTAACCTAAATGAAAAGGGAATGTAACTCGTATCTCCTCGCAGAGATGATCTTTTTTTCATCAGAAATAGCTTTAATTCACGGGCAGATAGATAAAGATATCAAACTATACCTGTCACAAAAAGCAACTTCCATTTCTGCTGCAATAGCACAACTACTTTTCCACCATCCAGCAAATGAATTGCTTCTACCGTCTCCTGTAAGGATAAAAACCACCTCACATTTTAACCTGACATATTGATATATACAGTGGGTACATCAGTTCACATGATATGCCTTTATCTAAACAATGCCTTGCATACTTAGAGTGGTCACTGTTGATACACTGCAGTGACCGCTTAAGGCAGGGAGAAACCACTGTTGGTTAGGAAACATCTGACTGCTGACCGCAGAAGGCAGGTGACCGTTACACACAGGACATTTATTTAGGAAATCTGCCAGGGGGGAAATTAGAATGGCTGTTGTGACCAAGTGACCAAGTGACATCATTGTACAGGTGACCATTAGGACAGGTTTGACTATATATGTAAATGCATGTGTACACTGCATTGGTTATACATATATCCTTCCTTTGATTATGTGTTGGTCTTTGAATGCGAAGTTCAGATTGAAGTTGCATGTAAACTACTTGACTGTCATTCTAGTAAAAAGTCAGTTGGTAAAAATTATATGATTTATTTGCTAGAACAGGCATATAAAGATTTCATCATTCAATTGCATTTACAAAATATTTTAATCAAAAAATTAAAAAAAACATAATTTTTTATATCGCCTGTACAAAGCACTAAGAGGTTATGCTATGACCATGGTGACAGCAGATGTAGACAGCAAGCCAGAGTGTGTGTTTATGGTTTTGTTTATGGCTTGTAAGAAGGAAATATTTAGATTAAAAATGTCACTTCTGTGTGTTAAATAGCATATGCCTAGCCTTATTCAATTCTTGTTTACCCAATTTTACTGAAGTTTTGCAATTTACTGGGAAAAGTTTGAGGTTAAACTTTGCATTTAAGGTTTGTTCAATGTAGACAGCAGGTTCAAGTTTTTAAGGTTTGTTTCTTGCTTGTTGGAAGAAACTGCATTTGAATTTCATTTCTGTCTTAAATAACATGTGCCTCACTTTATTCAATACTTTTTTACCCAATTTTACTGACTTTTTTTAAATTTATAGGAATGAGTTTTAGGTTAAAGTTTGTGTTGAAGGTTGTGTTTATTGCTTGTAGGAAGGAACTGTGCATTTCAATTTTACTTCTCTGTGTTAAATAGCATGACCTTGACCATATTTAATACCTTTTTACACAATTTTTCTGTTGTTTATTTTCTTGGCAAATTATGGGAAATAGTTTGAGGTTAAAGTTTGCATTTAAGATGTACCATATTTTCTGGCCTATAAATCAATGTGGAGTATAAGTAGAATTTGCTAATTTTGTAAATTTTCCATCCTTCATCCATATAAAATTCGATGTGGAATATAAGACGAAGCCAGATCAACACCTTGACTTCATCTTTTTCGCTAGTTACTTCCGGTTTCATGAATATTTCTGGTATCACTGTATGCTATTCCAGATTAATTTGTAAATTGCAGTCACCGAAGCTAACAAGCTTTTTCCCCAGTTTTGTTTTGGAGTCAGAGAGGGAGGGAGGGAGGTTTCAGGGCAATTGTAATGTGTATTTTTCATTTACAAGGGCACTACTATATTCCATTATCAATTGACACCTCTGAATAAACAGTTCATTCTTGTTTTAATTATGATATCCATTGTCACAAGAACCACATGGCTATGCAGTGTTATTTACATGCTAATTAAATATGCCTAGAGCTTTGACCAGGTTATTCCAGTTGACACCTGTTTGAGGGCAAGATTCGACAGATGAGATCAAATTAGTGAGGCTACCAACAGGGAAATGAGGCTGTCTATAGGGAAATGAGAAATGTAAAGCAAATTAATGATAGAGACAAAAAAACAGAAAAGTCAGATAAAAAGATTAAATAAAACTTGTAAAAATGTACCAGTATTACAACAATGAAAACTGTGCTCTCTGCTAACATTAATTATTTACATACAGAGAAGAGAGAGGGCATCATTTCTTGTGGTTATCAATCCACTTGAGATCATACAACTGTTAATTGATGTGGATTAATGATAGAGAACAAGGGATACTGGCATTGCCTATTATCGGTACCTAAAGCCAATATCAGGGTTTAAACAGTTATGGTAACTGGCTTAGATTGTTGTCAGAAACCAAGACCAATCCATCAATTACCAGTATAATCAAAGAGAGACGCCGAAACTACATCTTGTTAAGAATGGATATGGGTAATGTGTTGACGTTACATTTTGCTTTAAGCTGAAATGCAGAACTAAAAACAGATCATTGATGATTTACGAGTAGTCCATCTCTATTCTGAATTTTAACCTATATTATGGGCATTCTTTAGAGAATATATGACAGTATTGTGAATATATGATAGTTATTCTTTAAGCTACAGTATTTTATAAATATTCATTGAACATTCGAGTTGTTAATATAGATTACATCCCTTTGTAGGATCAATTATATCCATGAAAAAGATGTACTGCTAATTGCTTGAGTGTGTCAAATAAAATACTGGTAAATCAAATATCAATGGACCTATGGCTAAAACATGATCAGGAAGAACAAGGTATGATAAAAAATAAAAAAAAATTGAATAAAGCAAAATCCATTCATATTTTTTTTTTTTTAGGAACAAATGATATGCTTTGCATAAGTACAGTACACTATAGAGTAGGGGTGAAACGATTCATCTTTGCCACAGATTGATATGATTCATGATACACAACCTATGATATGATACATTATCAATACACATATCAACTTAATGGTCTTTTCATCTTTAGAAGGTCTGTCAGTGGTGGGATGGTGCCGTTTTAAGTCAGTGGATCGAGTTTGGATGCCAATACTTTTGGTGTGTAATGCAGTGAATAAGCTACAGTTCTGATTCATGGTTATTGTTTTACTCTCGACTTGAATTGAATGCAACATATTTCACTGCATGACACCGGAAGTGTTGCCCTCAAATTCGATCCAAGTAAAAAAGATGAGAAGCGACAGAAACTTCGCATAAATGTGGTTATTAAATGGTCAGTAAAGTACTTAAATTATACACGGGGAACAAATCTAGAATGTCTTCGTTACGTTGATATATGTTGTCAGTGGTTGAGCATGGTGACAGGATAAAATAATCAGCATGGAACTGTGGGGGTGGGGGGGCAGATTTCAAATCATGTGAGTTAGTCACCTTGTGTTTGTTAATTTGTAGAAGGTGAGTGGGTGTTATCAGTAGTTTTTCTCAGATGAATTCTCAATTCAAAGAATGAAAAGGCAAACGACTAATAAATATTCACAACTGCTGAAGATTAAAGTAACTTGTATAGGGTAAGTATCATTTTGTATCGATTCTTCACCTCTTGTATTGATATGGGTATCGATTTGGAAAAAGTATCGATACATTGATATATCAATTAATCGTTTCACCCCTACTATAGAGTATAGACCATAAGTACCACGTGGCCTATGCATTGTTAACTTATTGTTTTCTTTTATTGCATGTTGGAGAAATCAGAAAATACAAGCAAATACATATGCACAAAATAATTATAAAAATTATAATATAAAAGCAGTCATATTAGTTTATAACAATTTATTGACATGGTAACTGAACAAGAATTGGTACAGCTATGTGACCTGTTTTCGATTTTGCCAATTACATCTCAAAATTACAGTATTACCGGTACTTTAAGCAATTTCAATGGCATAATCCATGCATAAGTCAATTCGGAGTATAAGATGAAGCCCAGACTTCCAGGTCAGAAAGTATCAACGTATAGGACAGAAAATACAGTATACCTATTCAGGAATTGTGCATTTTAACTTAACTTCTGTTTAATTAAAGCATTTGCCTCTCCTTTTTTGTTAGTTATAATACCGTTTTTGCTTTTTTTTTTACATTTATGGTGAAAAGTATGAGATTGAAGTTTCTGTTTTATGCTTGCTCTATCAGGCCACAGTTTTGAAATCTTTTTTGTTACCTTAAAGTCAACTTTTAGATTGCTTTCAGAAGACACAAACCATTTTTGTCAGATGTACAATAAATGTGAAAGGGTTATTTAGTGTTAACTTCATTGGTCTACCCATCTGTGTGTTTGTCTGTCCTTCTCTCCTTCCTACTTTGCTTTAATTTTACATTTACTTTATGTGAATTTTTCAGACACTCTTACTTATAGCATCTCGTAGTCTAATGGGTGGATCCAACTTGGAGAAAACTAAATTGTCATGTATAAGTAGGTCATAGTGACCTGCATTTCATACTTCAGTGACTTCTTTTACTTTGGGTTTATGGTCAGTGTGTCATTCAACTTAGAGTGTAGTAATGTGGCTTTGCCTATAGATCTTATATTAATATTAGAGCATCACATTAAGAGTGGGTCACTGTAACCTACATTTTATGCATCCATGACTTCGAGCAGTGCTAGGTCAGTTTCTTAGGCAGTGTTACTGATAGTGTTATGTACCTTTGTGTGGATACTTTGTGGTATATATGACACCATCAGTCCCAAAGTAGGTAACTGACCTGTATTTAATATATCATTGACTTTTCTCAAAGATGTTTGTGGTCAGTGTATTGTGCACTATTGACTCAACAGGTACATGTATATATGTTTATCGATCATTGTAAGCAGTAATTTGTGTACATTACCCCCTGAAAGAGCTATGTTTATATTACTGCTTCTGTTGTTTGCTGAAATTCCATTACAGAATGCATATTTCATTGTGCACTATTTACCTGTGACCTATTTACTTGTGCACTATTTAACTGTGCTCTATTTACTTGTGCACTATTTAATTGTGCCCTATTTACTTGTGCCTGAAAAGGCAAGCTATGCTGTCAGCAGGGTTTTATGATGCTAAACCTTTATTATGAAAAAAAGTAATTCCCTGGTAAGCTAGGATTTCCTTTGAAAATTTGAACAAGTTGGTCTTCGTCAAATATTACTGGTTGGCATTGGTGTACATGCAATATATGGTTTTTGCTGACATCACTTGTTACAGTTCATAAATAAAAAATGAATTTTATCAATCCTATGATAAATACAAATCTTGTATTTTGAAGGTTAAAGCTGCATTGCCTCCAAATAGCAATACTTAAGTAAAATGATTGTGGTGTTGCATTAAGTGTATAGCTACCATTTATGGAAACTTTACTCTGAAATCCACCTAAATTTTGTAGCATGAGCCATATTTAGTTACTGGGAACTCCACTTGCTGATAATGAACTGTATCATATAATATATGTAGAAGTCCAGATGCACTTTCCACAAATTGGGCACATTCCCTCAGGTACTGAGAATTCATTTACTTTTATGAGTATCAATTTGTGTGGTTTTGCTCAAAAAAGGTGTGTGTATGTGGGGATGGGGGGGGAGGTGGGGGATAACATCATCATTAGTACCTACTTGTATTTGCATGTATGAAGATATGACCCCATAGTGGAAGAGGGGGGAAAGAAAGACTTCCAACTGTCAACTGTCTTCACAGATGGATCATTATTAGTTAGGTATTTAAATTGTTGAGTAATAGCAACCCCAAAATATACGAAAATTGAAACATGAAAATACATGAATTTACATTCTGGCTTCATCAGTAATATCATTCTCAATATTGACATAAATAACGCCTCTGTGTGACAGATTTTTTCAAGAAAATTAGCCTGATTCAGTAGCATTTTGATAGCTCAAACCGCAAAGGGTCCTAGAGAATCAGTTCAAAATGTCATTAGTTCTAGTTAATGAGATATCTGATAATTTTCTTGCACTTCACACTAGTGTAAAACTTTTTTTCATAAGTTAAAAACCTTGGTACTAAAAGACAAAGTACCCATCTAACTCATATACTATGTCACTGTAACTGTGGTTGCTTTGCATTGCAGTATTAATGAAATAATTGGTCAGTTGGCACATAATGTTGTCACATGAGAACTATGATATCATAGCAGTATGTCACAATGATGCCACTTTGCCAGTATCTATACCTGCAGTTTACCATGGTTTTTCTTACTACCCTGCAGTAATGAGTTATCTTAATGAAAGTAGTTGAAAATGTTCAGATCCTGCTGCAGTGACTAGCCTTGTTTGCTGTGTTGTAATCAGATGTGTTGACTGCTATGTTATCACATGTGCCAGATGTCATGATGCAATCAATGTGGCTTGCCTTTTTGGAGATTTGTTAGTGAAATTCTTTTGCCATAGTTTATTTAGCATAATAAAAAGTCTTTAGATTCTAAAACAACTACTCTGCCGCTTTTGTGAATAGAACCACTTGAACAAAGCTCTAATATTACAATAAACGTTTTAGTGGGTCCTAAACACCAGTCGAGAAATCCTCTGTTGTTTGATCCA
Organism: Margaritifera margaritifera; assembly: GCA_029931535.1. NCBI lineage: Eukaryota > Metazoa > Mollusca > Bivalvia > Unionida > Margaritiferidae > Margaritifera > Margaritifera margaritifera. The sequence continues at coordinate 1,087,217 of JAQPZY010001698.1, read as the reverse complement.
TCAGTGTTTGAGGCAAAGAGAACTTATTAGATGGTACACTACAGCTGTTTGAGAGACCACCCTTTCTAGCAAAAAAAAGAGTGATATCTTAACATAGGTGGTCTTTCTTAGCATCACATCATATAACACTGTTAATCCATGCATGAAAAGTCAGGTCTTTGGTGACAGATGGAATTCCAAAGTGTGTTTTTTCAAGTTGTGTTGTACTGTATTGTACAACAAACAATTACTCATCAATGAAGACGATAGGAATCCCGTTACAGTTAGAATCATATCCATGAATACAAGTACAGATGTCAGGTTTTGCACAACCAGAAAAACACTAATACCCACAAAAATAACAGAATTCACAGTATTTACCATATATACCCACTTATAAGTCGAGTCCAACTGCAAACTGCATAAACCAGATCTGCTGTCATTTAATGTGATGGCAGATCATGGTCTATGCAGTTTATTAGGAGTAATCAGTAGAACAAACAACATAGACCCTGATCTGCCAGCACATTATGTGAAGGCAGATCAGGGTCTATGTTGTTTGCAGATGGGTTCAAGTTATAAGTCCTAATCAGGGCTGGTTTATCCGCTATGCAAACTAGGCGGTAGGAAAAAAATTGGGGGTGAGGTGGGGGTGGGGGAGGCAAAAAAATAAATGAATAAAAAGATAGAGAATAGCATAAAATAGAACATAATAAGCGTCTCAAAATAGAAAGAGACAAACAGAAGAAAAGAATAATGCACAATATTCTATTTCAAAAGATAAATGGGGGTGGGTGGGTGACAAGGCTAAAGATTCGCCTAGGGCATCAAATACCCTTGTGCCGGCCCTGGTCCTAACGAAACATTGTTGTGGATATTTTGGCAAAGTTTTCACAAAAATATATTTCATAAGGAGACCCATAGAATTATGTTGTGCTCTTTATAAAAGAAAGAGTGGAAAAATAACATGCTGTCTTTGAGAAAATGTGGCTGTCAACAGGTAAAAAAACAGTATAATAGCAGTTGTGATTATTAATTCACAATTGCCCAAGTTGAAGGGACTAATGAGCAAGGTACAAGTGAATTATTACTGTATACATTGTGAGTTATAAGGATACATACCCTCTCCTTTTCAGTTTTTGAGAAAGTAAAACAGCTATGCTAATTGTTTTCATGTGGAGAACAACGGAAAAATATAAATGATGTATTGTGGCATAATGGATGAAAAGTCAAAACGTGCTGTGTGACAGCATCAATCTGATTTAAACAGAAGTATCCTACATAATTGAGATCTGATGGATATCAATAATAGTTCATGTTCTTGTGACCTTTGGAATTCCCTGTCCACTTCTGTTTAGTAACATATCAGATAAAGCATTGAATTTCATGTTAGCATGAGTTATCGTTTGCTGCGATATGTTCCAAATGGCATTTTTCACTTTCAGCAGTAATTTGATTTGTGAATCAAAAGGTCAACAGAACCTGACCTTGTATCTGCTCCAGTCAGATCTACTTATTGAGACCGTATATACTCACTTGTAAGTTGAGTGCATACAACATAGACCCTGGTTGTAGTATTGATACCATATATACTCACTTATAAGTTGAGTGCATACAACATAGACCCTGGTTGTAGTATTGATACCGTATATACTCACTTATAAGTTGAGTGCATACAACATAGACCCTGGTTGTAGTATTGATATGTATATACTCACTTATAAGTTGAGTGCATACAACATAGACCCTGGTTGTAGTATTGTATGTATATACTCACTTATAAGTTGAGTGCATACAACATAGACCCTGGTTGTAGTATTGATACCGTATATACTCACTTATAAGTTGAGTGCATACAACATAGACCGAGGTTGTAGTATTGATTTACCCATTTGAGTCACTACTGTTTGTTTTCAGCCTATTTTTTGTTCTTTTGCATTCTTTATTTTGGGCATTTATAGAGGTTAATCCACAAAATAAATGTTGACAGATGCATGTAACTGAATAGACAGTTGATATAGATGAAGGAAGCTTAGAGTAGCAAGAGAACAAGCAGGAAATTGTCCTGAGGTGCCTGGTGCATTTAACATAGCTGCACATAGCCCAAAATATGCACTCGCTATCTCAGGAGCATGAAAAGTTCTTGTCTTAAGTGCATATGCTGTTGTAACAGCAATATGATGACAGTGGAAGTAGATACATGAGCTTAGTTGTGAAACATAAGTTGTAATATATTATATGTACCAGTAGTATCTGTTCTGAGGTGTCCAGTGAAATTACTAATCTAAAATGCAGAACTGGAAATGAACTTACTGGCCTACTTAGAAGCTGAATACAATGATAGATATGGCTGCAAAGTTTACATGTATAAATGGCTCTGTTTTCTTTTACTTCCTGTAAACGTTTACAAATCAGTAACCATGTAAACAAACATGTACATGGCTGTCAGTGACAGTTGCATTATAGATTTTTTCATTAAGTACATAAATGTAGTAGTACGAAATAATATCATGATGATCCTAAGAATGTTTTACCTAAATTGTCAAATATATTCAACAAAGACATGCCTTACAAACTGAATCCTGTCATAATAAGAGGAAAAGATGCACAGCAAGTTGAGCAAGGTACAGCATGCACATTGCCACTGTCTTACATATAAATAGCTGTCAGCTGTAAGCCTGACGTGCAGATTGGAGAAAAGGTTGAGTTCTGAGTCAGTTTGATTAAACCGCATCATTTTAGTTATTCTCTACCGTATACATGTTTAGAAATTTTGGTAAATGTTGCATCCTTAATGATAGACCTGGCACAGATACTACTTTTGAAAACAAGTCTAAACCTACCCTGTTCAAACATATTAACAGCAAACATTATATGCATGAAATGAGTGTTACAAAGTCCAGCCCCGCCCCCCCCCCCCCACTCCCACTGCACAGGAGCATCGTGGAGTGTCGTTCAATCTAAATGAGAATAGATGGTGTTGACGAATAAAAGAACTACAACAGCATAGGCAGTAATATTGAAACTTAAGTATACCCAGGTAGATGGATTAGCTTAATTTCTCAGTCCTTATAGCACACATGATGAGGAAGCAAGAGGTGGACAGTTTGAGACTGGTGGTGGGACAAACAAACAAAATTTATTGGATTTAGGCACAATAACTGAGGCTGCTAATGACTTGTTTTCAACACAGTGGTTTGTAGACTCAGAATGTCGACAAAGGCTGCCTATTCTTGAGAGCTCACTAGATGATAGTCTCAAGTGACTGACCATGAATATGTAATTAGCCTTGCCCCTGCAGAAATAATTAGCAAAGAACATGAATGAAATTCATGTAACTATTTATTATATTAAAATCATATACAGAAACTTCATTAAATTTTGGCCTTCTGGGGGCAGCTCGGCATCATGCAGATTTGAATTGTGAGCAACAACATATATTATGGTTAATACTGACTTAGCACAAAGAACTACCAGTATTTCCCGAATCAAGGGCATAACTCAAGACTTCGGCCTTTGTAACTGGCCTAATTGTGGAGTTACTCCCCCAAAATGATGCAGCATGCTGTGTAAAGATACTGTAGAGTGCCTCCAAAAGAGAAATTTGAGAATACATGGGTATGTCAAAGCTCAGTGCACACTGTTGATTGAAATATAAACAGGGAAAATGCAGCAGTAAAAGTCAGTGCACATAACAATATGAATTAGTGACTTAACTCCATTGGCCATGCATAGCCTTTTGTGCAAGTCTTATGGTCACCATGGAGGTATAAGTACAGTCAAACCTGACCTAGCAGTCACCTGTGTTCAGCGGTCATTCTAATTTCCCCCTGGAAAATTTCCTATCTAAATTCCCTCTATTTAATGGTCACCTGCTTTCAGCATTCAGCAGCCAGGTGTTTCTTAACCTAACCATGGTTTCACCCTGCCTTAAGCAGTCACTGGAGAGTATCAGCAGTGACAGCTCCAAATATCCAAATTAAACACTTCTTTTGTTTGATGAGCAAGGCATTGTTTAGATAAAGGTATATCATGTGAATCGATGTTTAAGCATTTCATATCCCAATTGTACTTACCGTACTCCAATCACGCTGTCAGTCAAACTCAAAGGTGTCAACATGTCAGCTTTGAAAGCAAAGTGTTTTTTTTCCTTACATGAGAGAATCGAAGCAATTGGTTTCCTGGATAGTGGACAAAGTAGTCATGTAGTTGCAGCAGAAATGGGAGTCGTGTGAACTCTGATCCAAGAGATTATTAAGTGTAAGCGAGATATTATGGCCTATTTTGAGAACAACGTTAATCCGGAGTGTAAGAGATTACGTACAATCACACCAAATGAGTAGAGATATATTTACACTGCACTTGTGATAGCCCTTACTGTTTATATGCTACTAATAATAGCCACAGGAAGCTTCTTTTCATTCCCTAATCATCAAAGATCTCACACAAAAGTCAACTGTCTTTTGATCTTGGTGAGTTTGAGCAACTGCTTAATCCATCATTTGTTTGAAGTGTGAACATCTGTTTTCATGCCTAATTATAATAGCTGGCCTAACAAAAAGTCAGTCCTGTGTTTGACAATCACAGTAAGTTTTCAATTAGTAATTTTATTTAGATGCCGTTTCTACTGATAAGTGATGATTTAATGTACATGATGGATTCAAGTGGAACTTTTTTGTTATATTATTTTGTTTTTTTTTCTTTTTGCTAATTAGCTAAATTAAATATATGTATCTTGATAGCATACTACTACTGCTAATAACAATGCTAATGCTATTCAGTGCATAGTACATGTATTTGTCATGAACCAAGTTTGAGAGCTGAACCTGCTTTCAGAGGTCACCTGTCTTCAAAGGCCACTTTGACCCTTTCCCATGGGTGACTGCTGAACACAGGTTTGACTGTATATCTAACAAAACAGTCTGAGGACCAATGTCAAAGAGTTTTTATTAATAGCTCCTCCACAAGCAATTGTCATGCAGAAGTTGCTGCACCAATCCAAAAAGAATGTCCATTAAAGTGCAGCGAGTCCAATCCTCAACAAGATAGAATCTGCTGTAGCTTGTTAATGTGCCTGTCTGTGAATATGTAATTAGCCTTATCCCTGCAGAAATAATTAGCCCAGCTCATCAATATGCTAATTAGGACTGATTAACACATGTCAGGACTGATAATCTGTAGAGTGTAGTTCTGTTCTTCTATGCTGCATAAACTATAGTCAAGTGAACTAAACGTACAATAAAGGGAGCAATAATTCACTAATGAATTAGTTTTCATAATTCACTGAGTGAAATTATAAAAAATTGATGGTGTTTAGTTTTTCAGTAAGTTGGTTTTAGTTATTTAAAGAATGTTTCTGTTTGTAGGTATCGGTAAACCGAAGATAAAGGAAAACTTTGTTGCAAACAGACCCTTCAGAGTAGATGCAGCTGAAGATAACATGGTCAGTTTCTATACCTGGATTCTTCTAGTGACCATTATAGCTGTTTTTGCATTCTTCCTCGTCAAGAATAGGCACAAGGTATGTTTTCAATCAGAACACATTTAGGCTTATCTGACTAATATCACCTTGAGTGTACTATGAGGCAGTGATGAAGTGTATCATTGTATGATGGAAAAGGCATCTTCTTAGGTTGAGTTGAATGAAGATTTGCTTCCTTTTCTATACACCTGCACAGAGTCGGCATATAATGTACTGTTCACTTGTTAAACACAGTAAGATAAGTAGTTAAGAATTTTTTTATTTCAACTCCTTGGTCTATAAATAAATAAAATAATATATGTGTTAATTAAAAAAGTTAAAGTATTATATGAAAGTACTCATTTTATGTAAGAGAAAAACTTGTATGATACAAACTCTGAAAAACTTTCTTTAGTATTTTAGCAGCATTACAACAAATATTTTAAAGATTACCAATATTTTGTTTCAGGATTTATTTTCAGTGAAATAAGTAACATAATAAAATTGGGATTTCCAAATTGTGTTTATCAGTATGCCAAGTAAATTTGAAATTTTGTTGATCTGCTAAACAGAGTGGTCCACAAACATAAAAAAAACGCCTTGTTCTTTTATTATTTTCAGGTGCAGGGGTACATTCTGCACTTCAGCAGGAGACGGTCAAATGGATCTAAGCTGAATGGAGAGGAGGCCAAAAAGTTGATGGCTCATGAGTATGCTTAAATGGGGTTTATTCCACTACTGTATGGGTTCATGTATAATAAACACCCAACTGCACACAAGGAACACTCTGATCTATCATCACATAAAGTGCTCATGTATAATAAACACCCAACTGTACACAAGGAACACTCTGATCTATCATCACATAAAGTGCTCATGTATAATAAACACCCAACTGCACACAAGGAACACTCTGATCTGTTGTCACATTATGTGCTCATGTATAATAAACACCCAACCGCACACAAGGAACATTGATCTGTCATCACATGATTTGCTTATGTATGATAAACATCCAACTGCACACAAGGAACACTCTGATCTGTCATCACATAATGAACCAGTGGTTCAGGGTCTATACAGTATTTACTCTAAATCACTAGTAGAATGAACAGCACAGCAGACCCTGATCTGTTGGTGCATCATGTGACAGCAAATCTAGGTCTATTCTGTTTACAGTTGGTTTCATATAATGAATGAGATGATACGGTATTTCAACTGATCTTTGCCACTGTACTGGAGATAGTTTTGACATAGACAGTTTCTTTGAGTTTCAAGTGCTACAGACAGAATACTGTCAGACCATCTTATTTACAAGAGTTAATGCCAGAATTTATGTATATAAAGTTTAAAGAAAGTACTTTTGAAAAATGATTTTTCAACCAGTCTTACTTAATAGTAAACATTTTCTTGGGTGTTATATACATTTGCATGTATGTGGTGTTGGTATATTTTTCACTGTTATAAAATACCAGTAAGTGTATCTCTGTAGAATAAAGTTTAATAAGATGCTTAACCTTCTGTTTCCAAAGTTTTTTTAATTTAAATTGAAATGTATGGATTCACCTGCATAAATTTCAAGTATGACTAAGTCAACTCAGAAGGTTAGGAAATCTATATGTAAAGAATATGAAAAAAGAAATTAGATTTATAATACAAACCAATGAAAGCTTATTTTCATATCTATTCAAAAAATGTATGTGGAAAGAGTGATCTGAGCAGAATTTTCTAAAAGAAATTTATGCTACAGACTAATTTTTAGTAAAACCTGCTTAATTGAATGTATATTTAGTTCTGTAGAACACATTTTAATTTAATAAACTTTATGCACACTGTAAAGGCTTTCAGAGGGATTAATTTTATTTTACTTCATAGAATTTGCTTTCTGTATGCCTTTTTGCTAAACGAGATTTAATTTGATAACTTAAAATAGTTTTCTCATTCATACAAGAGCAAAGAATATTTGGAAGTTTCACCTGTATTTGAAAAATAATTAATATTTTTTCTCATTCATAATACTTGATCTTTTGCTTATAAATTCAAAATTAAAATTGAACTTGTACTCAGATTATCAGCCTGCCACATATAGCATGTGAAGAAATGACAAACTTGCAGAAATTCTGAAAAGATGTGCCAATTTTTGTATCAATATCATTGAATATCAAACATTTTGGATTTGTTAATCCCGAGTAAGGTTTTCTAAATAAAGACTTTTAAGCCATATATTGGGTTAGACCGGCCATTTAAAACTTTAGTTGGTAAATATTAATATCTGACTCAAAAGGGATACAAAATTAAAGGATTCCAAAGCTGTGGTTGTTACATTAATGGATTCCAAATCTGTAGTGTGACAATAATGAATTCCAAAGCAGTGGTTGTTACATTAATGGATTCCAAAACTGTAGTTGTTACAATAATGAAAATTTTATGAATTTAGCTCTTGATAATTACTCCCTGATCTTACAGATATTTGTAATTTTGGAATTTGGTCATAATATTTTCAATTTTATTATTTATTTTGTATCAAGAAGTTAATCACTAAATTACTGAGGACTAAGGCTGAGAGCCAGTCACTGCAGTTCAGTAAGAAAATCCTCATACTAAATTTAGAATGTTTGTCTCATAACTATACTACCAAAAGATAAATTTGAAATAAAAGAGATAGTAGGAGTTAAAGCCTGTTATATTGGCTTGTCCAATTTATACAGAGAAACAGCCTAGTATTTTAATGTGATGTAAATGTATGTAATTTGTTATAGCTGCAATATGCCAAGTTCCTTGCTTTTTTGTGACACTATTTATTGTCTACAGCATTGTGAGAGAGTATTGGAAAATTTGTACTGTTTATTATTATTGGAGTTATAGAATTAGGTATTAGAAGGTTTAACCATGTATTTTTCTTTTTTGTGCACAGTTTATGCATTTTAGAAATCAATATTACAGTCTTTCCACCGGCTCTAGTTTTTCCTACTTTTCCTACCTTTTCCTAATTTTTTGGTCAGACTCCCTGTTTTTCCATACTTTTTCCAGAATGGTCCTACTATCCCTACATTTTTTAAATTTTATGTTGAAAATTGATTACACACTACATGAATGGCTATAGTGAAGCAAGTTTAGATATGGTTTCTGTGATGTCGAGCTCGATGTTTAAGAAGATAGAGTCAAGCTGGACTACAGCTAGTATGTAAGAGCATGCTATTGTTACGTTTACAAAGGTCAGTCAAGTAAAATTTTACTTTTTTTCAGTAATTTATACAATTGCATATGATTTTTCTTGATATAATATCTCTATTTTCCCATGAATTTATCCCCCATTTTTTTTTTTTTTAAAGCATCCCTGTATTAACCATACTTTTTTTTTACAAACGGTTGATGGAAAGAGTAATATTATTTTGTAAGACATTAAGTGTACTTTTGTGTTTTTGTATCTGTCCTACATCATTGTAAATCCATACAAGTTTTAGCCCAGCTGGCTGTAAGGCCAAGTGAATTTATGGTATGACCCTGTATCCATCATGTGTTGTCCATAGTGACAACATTTGCTATTTTAATCTTGTCCTTAAAACCCACTCAACCAATTTAGACCAAATTTGACCGGGAGCGTCCTGGCTTAAAGGCCTTTCAAGTTTATACAAATAATGCCAGTCTATCTTCAAATATGGCTGCGATTACTAAAAATAAGAAAAACCTTTACATGACTTCTCCAGAACTGCTGAACAGAATGTTTTTAACCAAATTTTACAGAATCCATCCTGTCTTTAAAGGCCTTCAAGATTTGTATAAATAGGGCTAGTGCTACTTAAAATAGAAAGGTCTTAAAATGATGTCATAAAAACTCATCCACTGAATTTGACAGAAAGCATCTTGACATGAAGGTCTGTCTAGTTTGTACAAATGATGCCATCCAGAATCCAGTATGGCCACTATTACAAAAAATTATTTTAAAAAAACTTCAGATCACTTCTCAAAAGTTCCTTAACAAAATTTGATCAAATTTGACAAGAGCATCTTTGTAATAAAGTCCTTAAAATTTATGCAGATGATGCAGATCATCTGTCCAATATGGCCTTTGTTACTAAAAATAGAAATGTCTGTGAATGACAGCATGTCTTTATCAAATTTGACAGGAAGCATCCTGGTTTGACTGCCTTTATATTATACAGATGATGCTGATTTACCATCAGATATGGCTGAAGATGGTGGGGAAACCTTCAAACAACCTTTTATATTCAGTTAACAGAATTTGAAGAAATTTTGACAGAAAGCACAAAACTAACCCAGTTTTCTTTACTAATTGCCCTTCAGTTTGGCTTCTAGGTGGATGTCAGTCATGTGAGCATTTTAAAGCCAACTAAAGCCTCTTGTTCTGTATTATAATTCTCTGTATTTAGTTACATTTTCTTGTGAAGTTCATTTCATCATCTTAAGTGAAAATCCAGTTGAATTTTGTCTACATGTAGTTTAAACAACAGACAAGTTTAATTTTCAGATTTTGCATATGGGAAATTTACATGGTAAATTAAACAGACAAGTTTAATTTTCAGATTTTGCATATGGGAAATTTACAGTATATACTCGCTTATAAGTCAAGTCCAACTGTAAACACATAAATCCTGATCTGCCATCACATAATATTCCAACAGATCAGGGTCTGTGTTGTTCTACTGATTACTCATAACAAACTGCATAGACCCAGATCTGCCAGTGCATTATATGGTGGCAGATCTGAGTCCATGCAGTTTTGCAGTTGGACTCAACTTATAAGCAAGTATAAATGGTAATTCATAGTAATTGATTTGAATAAAATTTAAGGCAGCAGTATGGAAAAAAGTAAGCCTATGTGTATATGTGCATCATTAAAGATGAATACTTTATTAATGCCATAAATCTATCTTATTTTTAAATATCTTTGAAATCCATGCATCAGAAGTTGAAAATAATTGGTACATCAGTTTCATCATAGTAAAAATTCCTGTTATTTTTGGAAAAGAGTAATTTAGTATTAAAAACTTATTTTTTTCCCTCCTATGAGTTTTTTCTTAAAACTTGGCCATTCTGTCATATGAGGTCGATTTAACTGTCATTAAAGGAGCATGCATTGTGTTTCATTTATACCAGTGGTTCCCAAACTTCTTTGATTGCGACCCTAAGTACCATCTTTTGCGACCCAAAATGCAGTACCAGTATAGGGTCGTGAGGGTCCTCACGACCCTCATTTGGGTCGTGACCCAGGGTTTGGGAACCTCTGATTTAGACTGACCAAGTTATGCACCAATACCAAGATTGTGCTGTGATTGGTTAATATAGTAGTCTTAATCATCAAGACATTTTAAATAATTAAAATGCCATTTTTTTCACACTGGTATCCCCTTTATACATTGCCATATTGGGAAAAGGATTGGTGCTCACTAAAGGGATGCGACTCAAACATCATACAGATCAGTTGGAAAGGAGTCCTGAAAGTTATCTCCCATGGACACTTTGATTCAATTATCCATTAAAATAGTATACATAAGGTTGTCCTTTCTTTTATGTTATACAACTTTATGATGAAGAAACTTTCTTGGTCCAAAATATTTAGATTTAAATAATCTCTTTAAATTCCATTTTTAAGAGAAATTTACATCATTGGTAATGATAAGACATTTATATTCCCGATGTGACATCATCATTGTCCATGTTCAGATTTTTTAAAAAGTTGTACATTGTGACAGAGGTATTACCTTTCCAGTAGCAATGGCATCATTGTCGTTGTTCCAATTCTGTGTCAAAGTTTTCTCTCAATGTTGCAGTTCTGTCTCAGTTTCTTTCAATGTATCAATTCTTTGTTCTTTTTCAAAGGTTTATATCAGTGTTCCAGTTCTTTGTTAAAGTTTTGTTACAAGTTTTGAAACTCTAACAGTAAGAGTAGATCATAACACAATTCACTCTGCAGAACTGTTGTTTTATAGTACCAGTTCTTCTCTTATTCTTTTATCATCCCATTCCCGGTGAGAGGCTCCAGATATAACCCAGTGTAAGTCACAATTGCCATATAAATTATGCATTATGTTTTTTAAAATTAGGGAGTTACTCTGGTCTCTAGGGTATTTTTAAATGAGAAGTTCAACCCCCTATGTTGCAACTGTCAGTAAAGAAAATGACATGTAAGCTATTGAGTTCTGTTGTGAAGCAGTTTCAGGTTGCAGCCAAATGAACAAGTTATTTTTTTTCATTATTTCCCATACATATTAGCTACTATTCCCATTACCTTTCACAACTCATTAAAAAAAAGAAAGAACATTTTTTGATATTCATTGTGTATGTATTCAGTAAAACCTGTCTAATGCAAACTCTGGGTACTTCACAGTTTTGTTAAGCTGGATAAGTATCACAGTTAGTGTGATTTAGTTGAACACAGATTAACCCTTTCTCCTCTCTATCTGGTAATATAAGAGGAAGATTTCAAAATAGACAAGCTTATGATAGAAACTATACCAGTATGAAATCAGACCTTTATATAACAGTCACCACCCAGTGGACCATGTATTTGTGGTTCTAATGAACAGGTGGTCTTGGTATTCATACAAATTTTGTATTATTTATGTGGTCCTTATATGCAAGTGGTTGGTTTAACTGCACTTTAAACTTGTTTATTTTAATAGACAGTTGCTACATTTTGGATAATATATATAGAGTTTTTATTATTTTTCTTTATCTGTGCAACTGTATATGACTTATGAACAAGTCCCAGTCACTTCAGTATATACAGGTAAATTTTATAGGAAATAGTAAGAAAAGAGCATTGACCTTTATGAGGCAGTGTCTTTTTATGGAGGTGTCCAGTAAAGCAGATTTAGGAATCAATATTTTGAATAGCAACTTTTTGTTGGTACCAACAGTCAGTAGCAATTTTTAGAGGTATTTTGTTACATGTAAGAGCAAACTCTTTTCAGTTCACTTGTTCGGTGTGATTTCTTATGAATGCAATGGAAATAAGTGTTTGGGGTATATATATTTCTCAGTTGGCATCAGCCATATGCATACACATCTGTTTAGATTACAGTTGACTTGTCCTGGGTTGAGTTTATGACTAGTTTTCTGGTACACTATATTTAAGAACTTTCAATTGCAACTATTTGTATTTATTTTATAGCCATATCCTAGATATTTCAAATCTCAATATATATGGTAATTGTTGCTTTAGTTGCACAAGCTTTGCATATATAATGGTACAACAACAACAACAGTCCCCAGCATGTCAGCTGGACACTTTGGTTCCATGTTTGATGACTTGTCTTATTTGCAAGACAGATGTTGCTAAATTGTAATGCTAAATGGATTTATTAATTTTTCAGATTTTCCCTGCAGCTGTCACCAATGGTTATTAACATCAGGTTTCCTTAAAGTGTTGTGTCATTGTATGATTTGCAAGTTATATAATTGATCCTGTGCTTTTAATTTAAGATAGACCCCTCAAAACCTTGGACTGTTACAGTATTTTCCCATTGATAAACCCAGGGGGCTAGAGTTGTAAAGTAAGTTGTAAAGTAAGGGGTAAGCTTATTATTAGAAAAGCCTCTCTTAAATATATGAAAAGGCCAAAATTTTGTGAAAGTGAGAAAATGGACTTATCAGTAGCATGAACTTAGTATCAGAGATTTACAGTTTTAGGCATTATTTGTAAACACCAGTGTGCATAGTGGTCACTCCTGGGGGAAAAGTTTAGTGTGTTAACTCTTGTTTCTAATGTGCACTCAACTCCAAACAGTGTAAACTTACACATACGATTGCATAGTATGCCAGCAAATGTTATTCTCTTTATATTCCAATAGAATAAAGAGTGTTGACACTGATCCTCCAACACATAATTACAACCACATTTCTGGATCTACACAGATTACTGTTGGGGTACATGTTACAGACGTATGGTTTGATGGTAGACTGATTCTTTGACACATTTTTGACAATCACACGTGGATCTACAATATGCACTGTTTGTGTACATGTTATACACATATGGTATGAGGGTAAACTGATCCTTTGACACATTATTACAAGTACACATCTAGATCTACACAGTGCAGTGTTTTGGTACATGTTATACACATATGATATGACTTATGGATGATGGAGCCTGATGATTGGACTTGTCTGTCTTTAAGACATAATTAGGTTCTTGAAATGCAGATGTGCATATTTTTTAAAATAAGATTGCTGTAATTTGATTGGCTGAGTTTGTAAGATAACTCTAAAATCTTTTGATGGTATCTGTTTGATGATGAAATGTATTTCTTTAAATATCACATCTTAACATTTACCTCTTACTGCAAATCAGATGTTATATATCTGTTGCTCTTGCTTTTAATGTACCTCTTTCATTCTTGTAATTTGACCAGCCAAGGTTAACTCCATTTGCCTTCTAAAATTAAATATTATGGTTTCCATTAATGTTACTTCCCCAAGACTCCTGAACATATGGCAAGCCAATAATCTCCACATTCGGTTTTCGCTCTCTGATCAATAATTGATTTGCTTGAGGCCTTCACTCTATCAAGTCTTGTAATCTTTTTAGGGTTAACAAATCAACAAACTTAATGATTTTTGGGGGGGCATGTATTATTAATCTTTTATCTGCTACCTTGAAATAGATTTTTGTGTAATTAGTTGCAGTCATCTAGAATTTGTTTGTGTATTTTTTATCATGTACAGTGAAACCCCGCTATAACGCACCCCGCTATAACGCGAATTCGGATATAACGCGATCGTGGTGTGGCTCCCAAAATTTAGTGTATTCATTCGCACATGAAATTTTTTTTTCAAAGTACGAGAAATAGTGTATAAAATGTGTATGTTACAGTATCCTTTTGGGGAAGAGATCACGTATGAATTCGAGTATAATATATTTGTGGCGTGGTTCCTGAAATTTATATACATGTACATGTATTTTTCTCGTACACAGAATTTTTTTTTTTTTAAGTACGAGAAATAGTGTATAAAAAGTTTATTATCATTTTGGGGAAGAGATCACGTATGAATTCGATCGTGGCGTGGCTTCTGAAATTTAACAATTTCACCAATTTCTTGAAGTGTTATGCCAAAATAAACATTATCGGAAATGTTACTTATTACTGATCCATGAGTAAAGTCGGTAAGTCTTCTTTGTGTTTGTCTTCAATTCATTCTGTATACACTCATTGCTCAAACAATAGCAGACATGTTTTTCTTCTTTAACTGCATACACAACGGAGCATAAGACAATGTTGTGGTTTATAAAAGATTCTCACGATTTAATAAACATCAAAAAACGTAAGCCGCCAACACGTGCGCTGGACTTCAATTCATCCTGTATACAATCATTGCGCAAACAATAGCCGACTTACGTTTCTTCTTTAACTGCATACACAACCAAGCACCAGACAATGCGGTGGTTGATCAAAGATTGTCATATGTGGGTGCTTATGTAGAGACTGAGCTTGGGCGGCAAGATCAAAGATTGTCATATGTGGGTGCTTATGTAGGGACTGAGCTTGGGCGGCAAGATCACAGGGAGTTCAAATAACCACTCTCTGTTACTTGGCGCTGAACATACTCGTGGCTCAATCAAAGGGTTGTCATGTGGGAAAACAAAGACGGATCGATATCAGATAGTAAACGGTGTTGATACCCTATTCATGCTATACATTAGACGTGTATACATTGTTCTCTGAATAAAGTAATATATATTAAAACCCCGCAATAACGCGACCCCGCTTTTTCCGCGATCGAATTTTATGGACCCCAAATATCGCGTTATAGCGGGGTTTCACTGTACATGCTATTAGCATTACTCGAGATACATCTCAACATATACAGTACTCCTTTATTATAACACTGTCCATGAGAGCAGTGAAGTATACTTCCCTATGGTGAAACCCCCTTATACTCAAGTACATTATACATATAATTTTACTACCACTGAACTGTAATGGGATCTAAAACCACACTCACCTTGTTATAATAAATGTCCTTATAGTGAGGGAATACTGTACTAATTTTATTGTCACAACAAACACTGGTGAGGTCAAAGGTTACGTGAAAAGATGGCTTTTATTGTACGAAATTTCAGATATTAGAATCAGACTTTGTTTTATTTATTATATACTCCAATGCAAATAATTTTGAAGCCTTTCTTTAAATTAAGTACCTTGTTATTCCCTTGTGGATTTCATGCATCAATTTCAGAACAAGTTAAAAGCGGTATAGCAACTAATATGTACCTGACACTTAAAAATACCTGTGAACTTTGTTTACTGTAAACAAAAATTAATCTTTTAAAATGTACTTAACTAAACTTTTAAAAAATCTTTTCCTTGATGGTATCCAAATCAGTATTATTATTATTATTATGTACATCTCAGATCTTATACTATTATGTACTGTTATATCTGAGAAAGGGTATTTATAAGCATTTCCTGCCACCCAATCAGGACTCACTTGAAATAAGTGAATAATAATATGAACAAATGAATGAAAGGTAAACTCGTCTGGACCTGTATTCTTTAAAGTTTTTGTGCAAAAACTCAGAATTCAAAATCAAAATGGACATTTTTGGGAAAACTGTATCCAGAAGAAAGATGCAGCAATGAAACTTTTACAATTTATTTAACTTCGGTTGCTCTTCGTGATTATTAAAAGTTAATGATGTGGATATACTTTGAGTAACATTTCACACTCTGGGCTACTGAAACTAAATGCAACAGTAGACTAAATTTTGCCCTTGGTCTGTGATTAAATGGCACATAATAATTTACTGTAAATATGTGTATTTACCATTAATTATTCTTCACTTAGCTTGAGAATATGCCTTTTGACCACCACATCTTAATTTATAATGAAGTATACAGGGGTTTTGTTGAAATTGTATATTTCACACCAGGATAATAATATGCCTCCTGGAACTATCACCCAATATTTTGTCCGTTCAGTTTTGTCCAGTATACTTAGAAATCCAGCAAGTTTGCAAAAGAATTATGGTGAACTTAAGATGTTAAATGTTGTGATGTCAGAATTTTTTGTCTGATGACTACAATGTATTTAGGGTCAGAAGTGTATCACCATACAATACAAAACTGCATCTAGCAACACTGTATAGTAACACAGCTGTAGCATGACCATCATGTCTACTTGTACACTATATTGATACACAAATTGTATATTAACTGGTTATATGTTTAGTTAGTTATAAATAGTATTCTGTAATCTCATGGCACAAAGAAGATCATTAATTAAACTGGGCCATTGTGAAAATTGTATTTTTCACTGGTGGAACTGTCAAAGGGTGACATATGGTCATTGATCAATTAATTATCTGAATCTCAAATTGAATTTGTATATATACAGCTACAAATATATCTATCTTGTAGTATTAAATCTAGTAAGTTTATTTAACTACTGGTATAAATGCTATGTTACATTAGTTGTGTATTACCTGTACTTGCTTGGTCCTGTACTCATTTCTAATTAGAATTAAGTGTAAATGTGCACTGTGGTACAAATTATTACATACTATTTTTTTCAAATAACTTTTCTACAAATTTTGGTATGACTAGCCATATTTTATTTAGTATTGATACATATTCACAGGTATAGATGAATGAAGTGTATACACAGTAGTGTGCAGTATGAAGAAATACAAGCATGTATACAGTATATACTCACTTATTATATACTCATACTCCTGACGTCGTGCAGTATAAATCAGAAAACTCGTTCATATTTTCCCATACAAATGCAGTAACCTATATTATAGGTCGAGTCCAACTGCAAACAACATGGACCCTGCTCTGCCTTTGCATAATGTGCCAGTAGATCAGGGTCTATGTTGTTTGTTCTACTGATTATTCCAAACAAACTGCAAAGATCAGATCTGCCAGCACATTATGTGATGGCAGATCTGGGTCTGTTCAGTTTGCAGTTGGACTCAACTTATAAATGAATATATATGGTATGTATTTAAAAAGAGCTTTCTTTTTAGTATTGGTCTCAGAAGTACTTGTCACAAAATTGTACAACATATCCAAGAATTAAAAAGTGAACATTCTATCTTAAATTCATGCAGACATGCTGTATCGTATGAGAGAGTATACATGCTTAGCAGGACAGTTTCAAAATCCAAACTACCGTATATACTCGCGTATAAACCAATACCAATTGCAAACTGCATAGACCCAGATCTGCCGTCGCATAATGCGCCAGCAGATCTGGGTCTATGCAGTTTGTAAGGAGTAATCAGTAGAACAAACAACATAGACCCTGATCTGCCAGCGCATTATGTGATGGCAGATCAGGGTATATGTTGTTTGCATTTGGACCTACCTTGTATGCGAGTACAAACGGTAAACTATGGACAAAAAATTGCTGTTTTATTTTGTATCAGATTATCACTGAACTATGATTAAAAGTACTTTTTTAGTTTGCATCAGGCCATGGTTTCACAAAAATTCTCAACATTTCTCAAATTGAGAGTTTACATTATCTTGCTTATGATACTTCTGACAATGTCATTATTTTTGTCAGTGGTACAGAAAGTGTAAAGGATGCAAAGTCACTTTTTAGTTTAAAAATTTAAGGCATGGAAACCTTTACATTCCTGAAAAAAGAGATGAGGAATTTCTCAAATTTGAGAAAATCCCCAAAACTTCTTTAGAGATAAGGTAAGAATCCTTGAATGAAAGTTCAAGATTTTATGAATGTATTTTATTCCCTGATGCCTGCTGAATAGTCTGTGGAAACAATCATTGTTCCCAACCAAGCAATATGAAAGATGTTCAAAAATCTCAATTTGAGGTCGAAAGTTTTAGACGTTTAGTGAAACCAGGCCCTAGTCTTCATAAGTAATTGCATGTCATTTGAACCAGAGGGTTCCATTGATATCAAATGACTTGTATATTTTTGTATGCTGCTTCACCACTGTGATAATTTTATTCGTTGTTCGACATCGATTTTCTAAATAAAGGTTTATTTGTGTAGAACACATATGTTGTGATGTTTCTTTCATTTTATGGTGTGAATCAGTTGGATTCGGGTTTTCAGTTCCTCATTCATCAAAAAGAGGTACTGTGTAGCAACTCACTTTGTAAATTTTTCAATAAGTTATGCAGGAATATGCACATGTCCCATCCTGGTATATTTGTGTACATCAGTTTACTTTGACGACCTATTTTGGACCGTATGTCCATCTATGGGTTAAGGCATGTTCACTGAGATCAGCCTTCTCGAATCTAGCGGTGGTGAGGAGCGCATCCCATGTTCCGTGGCACAAAGCGACTACATAGTAAGAGCAGGTCGATCACATGTATAGATACAACTGCATTATACAGAGATTTCATCATAGTTGATATTCGGATGAATAATGCCCAGGTGTGGATTTTTTCATGATTATAATTTAAATTGTCATACTGACCATTTCTTTCCAGTTCTCGCATTTAGTGTCTCATTCATTTGTTCAAAATATCAATAGTATTGGAAAACATTGCAAACTGAGAGGACTGAGTACAGCAAAACACCATGAAAATAAGATATTAACCAGTTGATTTTTGGGGTGTTACTTTTACCGATTTCCATTGTGCTTTTCTTAAATGATGATTTCATTTTCGAACTACATATAAAAGTAATAATTTTTCATTAAAACTGGGTGATCACCTTTTAAATGAATCACCTTGGATAGGATGCTAGTCCATTACAAGTGAATCTTCTAAAACTGGTGTCTATATATATAGTTCGGTGGACAAGATGAATGAAGTTAAACTCATTGGCAATAGCAAGCCTAAAACTCGAAACCTCTTCGTTCCGTGGCCAATCGTTCAGGTTCTTCAAACTTTACAATTGTCACATAGACAATAGTTACTGATAATCTTTATCTGGGAGCCGCGGTAGCGCGGTTGGTAGAACGTCAGACTTGTAATGCAAGGGTCGCGGGTTCGATACCCGCCAAGCCACTTTGATCTCATTTACGCGGCATGACATAGCCAATAATGTGTTAAAAGTACAGTTAAAACAAACATCGTCAGTCTTTCATATAGGCGGCAACATAAGTATTTACATGCAAGGTAAAATCAAATTTAAATCAAAATTTAAATTAAATCAGACAACACACAAGTCCCTTTATCTGAACTGCTTGGAATCAAATTGATGGACCGAGCGGCAATGGATAGAAGAAAGGAAAAAAAAAAGGGGGGGGGGGAAGAAAATAAAAATGTAAAAATGATCTTTATTGAATATGACCAGATTGTAATATTGATAATACAAATGTTTCTATTTTGAAAATTTTTTTTCACTAAAGATTAAACACTTCATTTCAAGAAAATGGCGTAATTCAAAAACGATGTTATTTCTCAGTAAACTGAAGTTTTCCTTTTCAGATGAAAGGTTTTTATAATCATCAGTAAGTTGCTGAAATTGTCCTATTCAAATATTCGGTTGCAGAAAATGTTCTATTTTGATCACGTCAAATTGACACCCCTGTGTGATCACTGTTTCTTCCCGTCACCACACGAGTGAAATCTCAAATGGAGCCCCAACCGCATGCAGACGGAAGCCATTGGTATATCTAATCCCTGGTTAATGTAGTGCGACCGTCACACCACAGCAACTCCATACTGGGTCAAAGAACGACCTTGAATCCGCTTGGTTCAATATTAGTATTACCGTGAAAACATTGGTGTACTGTATTCATTGATGAACGATCAAAAATAAAAAGAAAAGTAATTCAAAACTGCGACTAGAATTTTAGTCCCGTGTCAGAGAGAAAGAATGTGCGCGTTAATCATTTCAGTAGGAATACTACTAGAACACAAACACAATGGGTAAAGCTGTATGCGTAACAAAAATACGGTCAAACAGAATGCATATTGTATACACATGTAAATATAATACAAAAAAAGCGTGCATCATTCTTTGACATTTGGATACGTGGGCGTTCAGAAAGCGCAGTACTGGATTACCCTTAGGCAGACTAAGCACGTGCTTAGGGCACCAGCAAAGCAGGGGCACACACATACACAAAAGAAGAAAAAAAAAAAAGAAGAGAAATTACGGTTTAGTATTGTTTTTATTTTGAATTACAGGGGGGGGGGGGGGGGGCAATATACTATTTTCGGTGCCTATGGCCTCTAAAGGTCTTAATCCGGTCCTGAAAAAGCGGATGTTACCGATTGGGTGAGAAAAGTCGGGGGATGTGTTCAGTTCGAATCAGAGTGCGATGCGGATATTTTTTGTTCGTTAAACGGACTTCTACTGTAATAAATAGACAGTAACTTACAAACGTAACACAATATAGTTATAACTGTACCATGTATGCCACGTCTAATTGGGACATCTTACCAATTTTTTCCAGCCCAGTTTATACATAAATTTTTCAGACCACAATTTCTCTGAACATCTCAAATTATCTTCCTTAAATTGATAATTTTAATTACCTTTCTTATTACTTGGTTGGAAACAATTAATTTTTCACAGAACACGCAGCAGGTATCAAGGATTCAAATACAGTCGTAATATCCCGAATTCTTTTGGAAAGGGTCTTATTTTATCTCTAAGGAAAATGTGTGGATTTTCTTAAATTTGATGAATTCGTCAACAGGCATGCACTTTAAAAACTATTTATTTTGCATCTTTCTTTTTTTTTTCTTTTTTTTTTTGTTTCACAGTGCCTTTCACTCACAAAAATGCTAGCAATGGCAGACGTATCATAGGCAAGATAATGTAAAATCTAAATCTGAAGAATATATTTGAGAAATTTAATGAAACCGAGGCCAGTGTATGAACTTTTTGAAGTATTGATGCTTATATATAGACGGACTTTAAACAAGCAACAACTGGACGTGTGATCATGCTCGTGTATTTAATCAACCATAAAAACTTAAGTTCTATTTTCTCTGAAAACCTAGTTGATTCCAGATTTGTTGGAACCATTTGTGAGTCCGACTGTAATAGGAAATAGGTATCATTTCTCCTGCAAATCTCTTGACATAACACTTCGTGACAAAAGACCATTGTCTCTTCGGCGTGTGTTGACATGTCTCATAACTTGTTTCGTTACTTTTATCTTTTAATATATTTAAACGAAAAATCTCCGGGGAGGGGGGGGGGGTCAACTGCTTTCCGATTACTTTCCCAACTGCTACTATATTTTTGGCTTATAGTCCGATGTCAGCCAGATCAGGCCAATTAGCACTCTTGTTTGGCCTTGCATCATCAACTAGTAATGACAGGTCATTTATATCATCTAGAAACATTTATTATTATTTCTTATTTCTGAATAAATTATGACATTATTTATTATTTGCACCAAAGTGGATCTGGATTTTTGTTCCAACATTAATAAGGGCTTTCAGTAAGAAAAATTCAAGGCATTTTGACTTTAGAGATCACCTGTTGATATATATATATATATATATATATATATATATATATATATATATATATATATATATATATGTGTGTGTGTGTGTGTGTGTGTGTGTGTGTGTGTGTGTGTGTGTGTGCCCAACGAGAATCTTTTTCATTCATAGTTCAAGGTTTTCAAGATTGTTTGAAACATAAAGCAGTTTCAGCGATAATTTGTGTTGGAAGTCATTCAAGTAGTAATACAAATTAATACATTTGCAAATAAAAAAAGATCGAGCTGAAAAATCTGTTGAAATTGTTATAATTTTACTATAAAATTGGTAATTACAAGGCATGGTGGCAGCAACCTGTCTGGAAAGCAAGACAGAGTGGTGCCACCATGCCTTGTTGGCCTGTGGAAGGTCCCTTTAAGTATATACATCCCAACATATTTTATTTAAATCGAGATCAATAATAGCATCCTCAGTTTGAACAACATCTTCGTAACGTCCTAGAGATTCCTCTGAAAAACCACAAGCAAGAGTTACAGTATCATCAGCGTGTATTTGTTCATGTGGATAGACTATGACACGATCTTCATGCAAAGTGTTGTCAAATGAATATCCTAAATCATCACCACCCTCACCCCTTTTCAGTTATTTAAATAGCAAAGAAATAGACGAAACACCGCTGGAAAAATTAAGGATTTGTCGAAGACAAAAATAGTAAAAACCACATTTCTTCAAAATGTGAAGAGTACAAACAGTACTTAAACAAAGTATTGCAAATGGAACATACAGTGATATAACCGGTAAACATTTAGATGAACTAAAGAGTAGGTAAAGATGAATGAAAAAGAAATGAAGAATATATATGAAATGTTTGCCTATGCTAGAGCTGCTAAGAATTCCAAGTCATTGTCAGATGTTATAATTTATAGAGTGACATAATTGGCTAGCAGATGATTTAGACAGTTTACAAAATGAAATATAAGAAGACTCCATGTTATTAAACGGTATCAGAATCTTCAGTTTATGTTTTCATTCAAATCAGGATTCCTCAATCTGCATTGAATTATTGATTGTTTGTTAACATTCAAAAATATTAATTTAAAAAGCATCAGAAAATAAAAGAAAATATAAACATTCTTAGGTAGCTGCTTACAGAAAAATGGATTAGACAAAACAAGAGATAAAACAGACTAATAAATGTTATTCACAATGATAAAGTCTGCAACTTTGAACGATTCGATTTATCTTTATTTGCTTTTCTGTCTCTCTGACACAAATGTCTTAACATTTGTCTGACATATTTTCAGTTACAATCTTATACCATTTGTTTGACTAGTGAAAATTGTTTTTCGGGAGAAGAAATAAATATATGAACATGGGATGAAATTATCAACATGTAGGTTGTTATCTCCGACGCCTTCAGATTTCTGACGTTTAGCCATGAATACAAAATGAACAGACACAATATTTAAGTATTAGATTTTGAAATTTTGCGCATACAAATGGAAGGTTACAATTGGCAGTCTACCTGATACAGAAATATAGGTCAAGAATCCAACTGACAACAGGAATAGTGAAATACTATCCATTGCATTATATATTTGATGAAGTCAAAATAATATCTTTTACAATATAAAAGACATGAGCGAAACATAGACTGTCAAAAATGTTCGATGGTTTTTACAACCTTGAGATGTACATGAATAAAGTTAAAGACGGATTAACAGCTGATGTTGACAAAGAAGAAAATATAGATGTTGAATATTTAAAACACAACTCAAAAGTTAAAATCATTTCGAGTAATTATTATAATGCGTATCGTTATCGGTTGTTACAATACAACAGTCAACTAACTATAGAGACATACGCTTAATCTAGAACAGCATGTGGGTTTTAGAAACCTAAATATGTATGCCGGTCAAATCAATAACACCAAAAGGTATTTAAATGCTAACTATTCTACTTTATTAGAGTCTTTGTCCGTTTCGAATGTGTTTCACGGTGGATTTGTTTCATATAATGTTAGTGGCCATTACAAGCAATTGCAGAGTGGTCCTATTAACATATTGAATATCACCATTAAAGATGAAAGAAGAAAGTGATGACTTCCATTGAATGCATGTAAAGTATGTTTTATTTAGGTTACGTAAATATTGTAGGATGGCTAAGCTATCTTTAAGAGGTCCTAGTGACATAGGCTCTCCTTTCAACACCGAAACAAAACACAGAGGAAAAAGATGTCACACTTGGTCAAACAATTAAGAGTGAGTTAAATCTGAACAGTAACCATATCATAAATGTGCGTGATCCTGTTAAGCTAACTGATGTAGTTAGCAGTCGGTTTCTATAAAAGAAGTGGTAATACCCAAAATACAAAGGGCTCTAGAAGATATCAATTTGAAAGATATAAAAACATGGATAGAACAAGTTGGCAACTATTTATCAGAGTGGTAATTAAAAGCTAACATAATGGCAGATAAACAGAAACAGATTGACAAGAACAAAAATATTGTAGATGCTAAATGCTTGTTTAAGCCATGATTCGACACATCATCTAATGCTGTTAAAACATTGCAGAGAAAAAACAGGCTGAGATACCTAACATTGAAGAATATTTACAACCAATCGAGCAGAGAATAAACAGTGAGATAGATTCTTTAGAAAGCGATGTGGAGAAAATACAAATCTTTGGAAGATTTTAGCACTTTACAATCGAAACTGCAACGGATAAGGGCGAAATTATTGGATCACCAAGGACAATATTTTAATTTGATTGAAAAGACATTGGATTGTAATACCACACACATTACTGACTTGAACAGCAATATATTGGTAACACTCTTACTCTGTTAGAATTGCCGAAAAGAATAATTTAGCCCAAGCAAAAAAAAAAAAAAAAAAAAAAACACCGCCTAGGCAACAAAAAAGAGGTTTATCGAAGAATTATAAAAGCTATGAAAACAGCTGACGATCTGAATCTGAACAATCTAAAACAGAAACTAATAATATGATGATTTGAGACATTGTTAATAACCTAGGTGTGGTACAATGTAGTATTGACGACTTAGACGATAAGATGGAACATGTACAAATTGATCTATCTTTTTAGTGGCAAGACTTTACAATGAAAATAGACACACTGAAACTTAGATAGAAAAAAAGACTCGCATTCAGCTGTATAATGATATAGCTAATACAGAAATAAATGAAAAGTTAGAGACATTCAAAACTCAGTTGAACACGGAAATGGGTGTCAACAATGTTACATTTGGTTATTATAGATTTGCCTAGGTTGAAATCTAAGTCATTGCTTACGAAGTGTTTGTTTTTATGCTTTGTACATTCTCGGCTGTTCATGCTTTTCCTGTTCTTTCATTCCTCCAACGTGGAATATCCTCATAATTTCTTTGCCTTTGTTACAATGATCTAATCCGGCCCGCTTTGCTTCGTTCTAATGCTCTAATACGATCTGCTTTGATCCAGTGTGATCTTTTTTGCTTTCAACCAGATTCAGCTGGAATTTAATTTATCTGTTTTTTGTAACATTTTGTTTTTACTTTATCCAGTTTATGTCCTAGGTTTTCAGTTCGTCGTTGTCTCGTCGTCATTGGAATACTTCTTGTCTCCGTACTCGATGAAGTTTTGCTCTGCTGAGTCTCTGATGTTCCTTTCTTATTCACGTTCGAAATCGCAGAACTGTTATCTTTAGTTGCTTTTGATCAGAACAAACTTTCAACCGTATAATCCATAGCTGGTAAATCTTCTGATGTATATCATTGAAATTGTTTCAATTAAGTGACGCTTGAAGGCAACAAATTTTATTTCATCCATCTGTTAAAATTATTCTGATTTATGTAGTGGAAATTGTGTCAATTAATTTTGAAGTTTAGAAACTTTTAACCACGTGGAGATTCTTTTGAAATTTAGTTTTATCTAATGTGAATATCCAAAGAGTTAAGTCGTAATATCTTTCCACACGTGCATTCTATCAACATTTTAGTCATTGGTATTCGATCTCTTCTTTCCAATTTAGCTTGTTGCTTATTTGCACATTTTGTAAATCTCATCCATGCGTCGTGTCTTTTCTCAACTTTGTATGCATAGTTTTGCTCATGGCTTTTGTACATGTAATTTTTAAATATTTCACACGATAGCTTTTCTGCGAAAGATAAATGTGCCTGCTGGTTTGCTACTACCATTTATTTGTTAAAAATGTATTAAATATTCAGGAATCTCGGAACAAACATTTACTATTAATTTACAAAAAGTAACTACCTTAAATTACTGAAAGTGGCTTTCTAAAGTAACACTATGCACTTTAAGTGACTATTTTATGATAAAGAGCTAGCCTATTAGAGTCATTCAGTAAAAACCATAGTGACTTTAGTAAGAAATAGTTAGTGATTTTCCGTTAATAACGATATACCTATATAGATAGTTAAGATGTTTAGACTGTGTCCTTATTATCTTCATTCAACAAGAGAGATATGGGAATTTTCTTTATTCCCTGCGAAAAGTAACCATCCTAATAGCTTTTTGTGTTATTGACTGGGTCGATATAAATGTATACATTTCTTAGGTTTGAAAACCCGACAAAATGTTTAGATTAATTAGATGCCTGTATGTCTGACTATTGCATCCTAACTATAATTGTAGTTTTTGACATACACAGTGTAATTGTTACTTGGAGTGATTTTAACGTTTGAGCTGTGTTTTGAAAATTCAATATCTATACTTTGTTGTTGTTGCCATTCGCAGTCATTCTTTCCTTAACTTTATTCCTGTACATTTTAACGTTGTTAAAACCATCGGAAATTTAAAAATTTAAAACAGTCATTGTCTTATTCTTATCATATATATAGTAAAATATATTGTTTTTGACTTCATCAGAAATATTGTAGTAACCATCACCAAAATATATTCTCTTTATTGAAATGGATAGTTTACCATTCCTGTTGTCAACTGAATTGCTGAGATATACCTCTCTATCGGGCAGATGGTCGATTGTAAATAGATTTACATTTGTATAGGCAGAATATAAACATCATATACTTAAAATATTTGTCTTTACAGCGAACGTTTCTTAAACGGAGTTTCTCCCGAACGCTTCTTATTTTCTCTCTCTTTTATTTCTTCAGCACATCTAATGCAGAAATTCTTTTTCAGTTGTTCCTGACTTTCGGTGTGTTTACTTCGTTCTGATTGCATTTATTTATCTCTTTGTACCACTTCTAGGCGTTGATGATTAGAATAAACACCTCGTGGTTAATTTCATTGTCATTTATTGCTCTGATTATTATGCCGTCGATTCTGTTCAATATACATGTTTTAAAACCCTATTATAAACAAAATTTTCTTCAGAACGTTTGCAACAAACCCTATTACTGTTCATTTAAAACAGTGAAAGCGAAGGGAATAGTATCTCCTGTAGTAATTCCGTTACACCTAATCCATTTAAAACAGTGAAAGCAAAGGGAATAGAATCTCCTGTAGTAATTCCGTTACACCTAATCCATTTAAAACAGTGAAAGCAAATGGAATAGAATCTCCTGTAGTAATTCCGTTACACCTAATCCATTTAAAACAGTGAAAGCAAAGGGAATAGCATCTCCTTTAGTAATTCCGTTACACCTAATCCATTTAAAACAGTGAAAGCAAAGGGAATATCATCTCCTTTAGTAATTCTGTTACACCTAATCCATTTAAAACAGTGAAAGCAAATGGAATAGAATCTCCTGTAGTAATTCCGTTACACCTAATCCATTTAAAACAGTGAAAGCAAAGGGAATAGAATCTCCTGTAGTAATTCCGTTACACCTAATCCATTTAAAACAGTGAAAGCAAAGGGAATAGAATCTCCTGTAGTAATTCCGTTACACCTAATCCATTTAAAACAGTGAAAGCAAAGGGAATAGCATCTCCTGTAGTAATTCCGTTACACCTAATCCATTTAAAACAGTGAAAGCAAAGGGAATATAATCTCCTGTAGTAATTCCGTTACACCTAATCCATTTAAAACAGTGAAAGCAAAGGGAATAGCATCTCCTGCAGTAATTCCGTTACACCTAATCCATTTAAAACAGTGAAAGCAAAAGGAATAGAATCTCCTTTAGTAATTCCGTTACACCTAGTCCATTTAAAACAGTGAAAGCAAAGGGAATAGAATCTTCTGTAGTAATTCCGTTACACCTAATACAGCCGCTATTATACCCATAGCACCTGAAAATATTTCCATTTCACCTTTTATTCAGTTTGAAACTGTATTTGCTACTTTTATTTCTTTCTAACACCTCTGTAAACACATCATTTTGAATCTCGTTAATATATATATATATATATATATATATATATATATATATATATATATATATATATATATATATATACATACATACATACATACATACATACATACATACATACATGTGTGTGAGAGAGAGAGAGAGAGAGAGAAAGAGAGAGAGAGAGAGAGAGAGCTTAGACTTAGAGTGCTAACAGGTTTTATTGATTCTGTATGTTTTAACTTGTACCATTGCATTGTTCCCATCTTACTACTGTGTAGAAGTCACGCAGTTCTCCTTCAGATTCTATGTAATTGTGCCCTTCACTGGCTTAACCGGTATGCTTTATCGATGTTATCTCTTGGCAATACGCTTCTGGTGAGGCTCCATACGTTTTTTTTTTGTTTTTTTTTTTGGTTTGCTTTTTGAAACAGTAACGTAATTACACTTTGGTGTCTAAGTGTTCGTTCTCCTTCAGAGATTGTACGCTGTTGATTGAGTAACAATTGTGTCATGATAAACTGAATGTGCTATTGGATAGTCTGTTGTAAAGTGGCTAAAAGAAACTTTACAATTTTCAATATCCATGCTTGACTGTGGGCTGAGGATAAATCTTAATAGATTTTCAAAAGCATGATGTAATCTAGCGTAAGAGGAGTCTTTAATGTTGCATATTAAATTGGGATGATGCTGTTTTTCGTTTCAGACGACATTTGATTGTAAGTAAAAGCTAGTTTGATTTTACGTGCATCGTTAAAGTGTTCAAAATATTGTCTAGTAAAAATGGATAGAATAGATTTCCATTTTCTTCAGTATCAGTGTTTGATGCTGAGGCTACTAAAATTGGTCTTCAAAAGCCTGCTGTGTGCAACTGTGGGAGTAGATCTAAGTGATGCATGGTAAACAGAGTTAAAAATGTTTTTTGTTTCGCCAGACATTTATATGAAGGTAGAAACTATGATATTTATCTATTGATAACAGCTGTGACTTTTCACACTATCTTTGTTACCTGAAAAGTTAAAAACATTTCAAGGATCTGTTTATATGCAGACAAGTCTTGTAATGTTTTGCTTAAGTTGTGTTGATCTTCGTGGTCTCTGATGGCTTGCTTTGTACAGGCTTTGTTATCTTATTAGTTTAAAAACAAAAACAATTTTACTTTTTGGCCAAATGAACAAGATACTTAAAACAGCTACTCCATCACCTATCAATTAGTAGAAAGTGCTGTTTGAGATATGTGAATTTGTATAAATTTGTTTATCTTGTCTTTTTGTCGAGTCTTCTTGTTCTTTCTCAATCGTTCAGCTTTGGCTCTTTAAAAAACACATCTTGTTAACTTTTTTCCGAACTGCCTGCAAAGTTCAATTCTTCGCGGATTTTTGTGAAGTAGGCTTTTTAAGTTCTTTGCTATCCTTAAATGAAATCTTCATTTGTGTCTTTGCTCTCTTTTTTTTACTAACAAGGAAATTTGGAGTTAGCTAAACATGATTTCAAAATCTCAAAAACGTTTTGTTGTAACTAATGATTTAATTTTACATAATTTAAAATCTAAATTTAGTAAATACAAGAAAAGAATTTCAAGACATGTTCGAAATGTGGATAAGTGAAATAAAACTGAGGTATTTAAAGCTCGCAACTTCTGTAAACCTTGCAAAAAAGACAACCCAGTTAAAAGACCGCTATAACAAAAACAAAGAGGACATAAAACTATGATAATACAATGATCAAAATTTCAGATGAATTCAAGCAGCAAGAGTTTGGAGTTTACAAGCACTATAACAAACGTTAAATCAAATACGACGATGAAAACGTTAGGTGTACCATCAGTCGAGATTTATATAAAGAAATTCTCCAAACTTCACAAAACCTGCAGGTGTAAGCAATGACAACTTACATATTAATCAGTTCATCCTAAGATCATCATTTAGCTTGTCCCATCCCGAGCAATAGGTCAAACACATGATATATGATTTCTAAGATGCATTCGAGGCATGGAGATAGAAGAACAACATAGAAAAGTTGAATCATTTAAAATTGAAGACTTCATCATTGAGAAGATAGTGAATAGCATGCGTTAGTCTGTTTGATCTCCTTCTTATCTAATCCATTTTACCTGTAAGATTGCATCACATGATAAACAGCTACTCAAACATTTTGCAATATTTTCTATTTCTTCTGCTTTTCGAAATAATTAAGACTGAATTTTATCAAAATTGTACTAAATGCAGACATCAAATTAGCACTTAATGCTGTTATCTATGATGTTTATATAATATTATAAATATTTTAGGAAATTAAAAATGTTTCTTCACTTTAATATTTGCTTAAATCTTAATGTTATCAGGAAAAACATGTTTAACTAGTGTCCTTGAATTAGGTTGTTTTGATCAATATGTTTTCTCAATTTGAAGGTCAAGGTTGATTTTTGTTTACAAGTAAAAATTCCATTAAGATGACTCATGTTCTAGAACATTCTGTCATGTGACCAATCTTTATATATACCATGTTTGGTAGACATTTTTTCAGTTTTGACATTACCATCAGTCTTGTAAAGAGCTATTACAGTTGTGAAAATTCATTCCAAATTCTAAGAGAGGAATTATTTTAAATATTCATTGGATTATAACAGTGCTCATAAACTTTTGGATTTTGGATTTTTAATTGATGATTTTGGAATTTATGTGAACTTATTCAGATATTTTGGAATACTTCATTTTGACATCAGCACATCAAGATTTCTAGTACATCAGGACTTTGGAGACCATTAGCACATCATAACATTCAAGGACACGGCCGTGAATTCGGAACATTCTATATTTAGGACTTGTGATTAGAACAATCATTCTTATTGGATTATTAGGATTTCAAAACACATTACTGTAAGTGACTTTTTGATTTTTCATTTTAATTATCTAGTAATAAATTGCTTGTTGATTTTTTACTTGATTTGTTGGTTTCACTTTCTTTCTGTTACATTTTTCTTAGACCATAGAGTCGTAACAGAAATTGGGGGCTCGTCTTCTGGGATCTGAATTTCTTTAAAGCATATTAGAGATATTAAAGTTATTTTTGAAATTCATATTGATTTTGTCTCGGAATTTTTTTTGTCTTTGGCAAAGATTTTATATAGAGAATTTTTTTGTGTGAAACCAACAAGCATTTACTATGGCATCTAATTTTCAGAATTTCATTTCAAAACCTACCCAGGAGGGGTTAGAGTGCATGAGAAAGGATGAGTTGCTCGAGCTTGCCAGAAAATACAGTCTATCTGAGGCAAAATTATCATTGACAAAACAGGAGATAAAGATTATTTTGATTCAGTATTTAGTAGGAAAGGGAATTTTTGAAAATAGTGCTTTAAGTTTGAAGAGAAAGCCTGTATCTGGTTCTGACAGGAAATTAAGGGAATTAGAGTTAAAGAACCAGATGGATTTAGAATTGGCAAAGCTTCAGATTCAGAGAGAGAGAGAGAAAGAAGAGAGGCAGATACAGATGGAGAGAGAAAGAAGAGAGGCAGATACAAATGCAGAAAGAAGAGAGGCAGATGGAGAGGGAGAGAGAGAAAGAGGAGAGACAGATGCAAAGAGAAGAAAGGGAAATGCAATCTAAGTTAAGAGAATTAGAACTGGCAAACAGAGCACACTCCACTCCTTTAAACACAAGTTCAGGTTTTGATGTTACTAGATATATTAGGTTAGTACCCCCTTTTCAGGAAAAAGAAGTAGATAAATACTTTCTTCATTTCGAGAAAATAGCTGAAAACTTGAAATGGCCCAGAGAGCATTGGACTTTGTTATTACAAAGTGTACTTATTGGCAAAGCTCGTGAAGTCTACATTTCACTGTCAGTACAACAAAGCACTGATTATGATGTGGTTAAGGAGTACATCTTGAAAGCTTATGAGTTGGTACCAGAGGCATATCGACAAAGGTTTAGGAATTGTAGAAAAGAAACTGGACAAACTCATGTCGAATTTGCAAGGGATAAAAGAACAACTATTTGATAGGTGGTGCTCAGCCAAGAAAGTTGATCAAGCTTATGATAACCTCCGACAGCTCGTATTAATTGAAGAGTTCAAGAGGTGCGTCCATAGTGATGTTAAAACCTATCTTGACGAGCAGAATGTGGAAACTTTGGAAAATGCTGCTCGTATGGCTGATGATTATTCCTTGACTCACAAAATTTCATTTGACAATAAGTCGTCCTCTCAGCAGTTTTCTGGTAAAAAACCATTTCAATCTCATTCGAGCACTTCCAAATTTCACAACAGCACAACTGTTAGGAATCAAACATCTGATAAGACTGATCAGAAATCCTTATCTCTTCCTACGTGCACTTATTGTAAAACGAAAGGGCACGTTATTTCTGATTGCTTCAAGTTGAAAAATAAGCAACAGAGTAAAGACAGAGCTTTTCCAAATGCTCTTATTTCTACGAGGTCAAGGTCACGGTCTTGTATTGAAAGCAATACATTTGTTGGGTCAAACAAATCCCAGTCTGATTCTATTTTGGAGGCTTATGAACCATTCATGTCAGAAGGTTCTATATCACTTATTGGTGATTCTGCCAAACCTATCCCAATTAAAATATTAAGGGACACTGGAGCTTCTCAGAGTCTTTTATTATCAGGTACTTTACCTTTGTCTGAGGAGTCTTCTTCAAGTGAAAGTGTTCTTGTTCAGGGAGTAGAGTGCGGCTTTGTAAATGTTCCTCTTCATTGTGTAAATTTGGCATCAAACTTAGTTTCTGGACCTGTGACTGTTGGGGCAGTGACTTCTTTACCCATAGAGGGTGTTCATTTATTACTAGGCAATGACCTAGCTGGAGATAAGGTTGTGGTTAATCCACTTGTAACTGACAAGCCTTGTTTGGATCAGAAAGTTGATCCTGTCGAAACTGAAATCCCTGATTTGTACCCTGCTTGTGCAGTTACTAGAGCTATGGCAAAAAGAGCTCTTGAGAGTGATGTTGATCAGGATATTATTCCTTTAGCTGACACATGTATTGGTCAGTCTTTTGATGAGGTCACTTTTTCCTCAGGTATTGATCAATCAAATGGTATTGATCACAGTGATCCTCTCTTGGCAACTCATTCTCTTTGTCCTACTCAGGGTGACAAACGACAATCTCTTGTCGTTGAACAGGAGCAAGATCCCGAGATATCTTGTTTGTTTCAGAGGGCTATTAGTGAAACTGAAGCCACACAAGTTCCAGTGTGTTACTTTGTGAAAAATGGTGTCCTTATGAGGAAATGGAGACCACCTGATGTACCCGCTGGTGACGAGTGGTCAGTGAGCTATCAAATTGTTGTTCCTAAGTCATATCGACAGGAAATTCTTAATTTAGCCCATGAAACTCCTTTGGCTGGTCATTTAGGAGTCCGTAAGACTTATCACAAGATCTTGAATCATTTTTATTGGCCGAAACTCAAAAGTGATGTTTCTAAATACTGCAGATCTTGTCACACTTGTCAAATGGTAGGAAAACCCAATCAGAAGATACCTAAGGCTCATCTGCAACCTATTCCTGCATTTGATGAACCATTTAGTAGAATAATAGTAGACTGTGTTGGTCCTTTACCTAAAACCAAGTCAGGCAACCAATACTTGTTGACCATCATGTGTAGATCTACAAGATTTCCAGAGGCAATTCCTCTGAGAAATATAAAAACTAAAACTATTGTGAAAGCTTTGGTGACGTTTTTTACACTTGTTGGCCTTCCCAATTCTGTCCAGTCAGATCAAGGGTCAAATTTTATGTCTGGAATTTTCCAACAAGTTATGCATGAATTAGGCATCCAACAGTTTAAATCTTCTGCCTATCACCCTGAAAGTCAAGGTGC
Organism: Margaritifera margaritifera; assembly: GCA_029931535.1. Taxonomy (NCBI): domain Eukaryota; kingdom Metazoa; phylum Mollusca; class Bivalvia; order Unionida; family Margaritiferidae; genus Margaritifera; species Margaritifera margaritifera. Next base: position 1,053,296 of record JAQPZY010001698.1, on the reverse strand, counting down.
TTTGGAAAGATTTCATCAAACTTTGAAGAATATGATTCGATCATATTGCTTTGATACAGAAAAGGATTGGGATGAGGGTGTTCATTTGTTGTTGTTTGCTGTTAGGGAATCAGTTCAAGAGTCGTTGGGTTTTAGTCCCTTTGAACTAGTTTTTGGTCATACTGTCCGTGGACCATTGAAATTATTGAAAGAGAAACTTCTTTCAAATGAAGACTCAAAGATTAATCTTCTTGATTATGTTTCTGATTTCAAATACAAGTTGTAAAAGGCCTGTGAAGTAGCAAGAACTAATCTTCACACTACCCAGTCAAAAATGAAATTAAGGTATGACAGAAATTCACAGGAAAGGAGTTTTAAACCTGGTGACAAAGTTCTGGCTCTCTTTCCCATACCTCAGAATCCTCTTCAGGCTAAATTTTATGGTCCTTATACCGTTGAAAAGAAAGTAAATGACTTAAATTATATCATTAACACTCCTGGGAGACGGAAACAGAAACAACTTTGTCATATAAATATGTTAAAGGAATATTTTGACAGAGATAGCTCAGCTAATTATTCAGTTAATTTAGTTGTACCTGTCCCACACAGTGAAGATATCAACGATGGAATACAATCAGACTATAGTGACTCTGGTATAACCAATCTTCGGAATTCAGAAATATTGAACAACCTAGACCAGAAACTTTCACATCTACAACAACAGGAAAGAAATGAACTAAAACAGCTATTACATGACTATGAGCATTTGTTTCCTGATGTTCCAACACGAACAAGTAAAATTTATCATGACGTTGACATTGTAGATTCTGCACCTGTGAAACAGCATCCTTATAGGATGAATCCTCTCAAACAGAACTATCTGAAGAAAGAAATTCAGTATCTACTGGAGAATGATTTCATAGAACCAAGTAAAAGTAACTGGAGTTCACCATGTATTCTTGTTCCCAAGCCAGATAATACATTCCGTATGTGTACTGACTATAGAAAAGTCAACAGTGTCACCAAAACTGATTCATTTCCAATCCCAAGAATGGACGATTGCATTGATAAAATTGGAAATGCGGAATATGTCACCAAGTTTGACCTTTTAAAAGGATTCTGGCAAATTCCACTGACGGAAAGGGCAAAAGAAATTTCAGCATTTGTAACTCCAGATGGACTTTATCAATATAAAGTCATGCCGTTTGGAATGAAAAATTCACCTGCAACGTTTCAACGTCTGATGAACATGATAACATTTGGTCTTGATAATTGTGACGCTTATATCGATGACGTCATTATCTACAACAACACCTGGGAAGATCATTTGGAAACCATTCGAAAATTCTTTGATCGACTCAGCGATGCGAATCTGACAATTAATTTGAGCAAAAGTGAGTTTTGCCATGCTTGTGTCACATTTTTAGGACATATTGTGGGACAAGGTCAAGTTAAACCTATAGAAGCTAAGGTCAAAGCTATCTCTGAATTTCAAGTTCCAATTTGTAAAAAGCAACTGATGCGATTTCTAGGTATGACTGGATATTATCGGAAATTTTGTTCCAATTTTTCCAAAATTGCTGAACCTTTGACAAGTTTATTGAGTAAGAAAACCAAATTTTATTGGTCTGACAAGTGTCAGGAATCTTTTGACAAGTTAAAGGCCATGCTTAAAAATGCACCAGTTCTTTTTGCACCAAATTTCAGCCAATCATTTAAATTATCTGTTGATGCAAGTGATGTAGGGGTTGGTGGAGTATTGATTCAGGAAGACAAAAGTGGTGTGGATCACCCTGTGTGTTATTTTTCTAAAAAACTAAACAAGCACCAGAAAAATTATTCCACAACTGAGAAGGAATGTTTGGCTTTGATATTGGCTTTACAGCATTTTGAAGTGTATGTTACCTCAGCTCTTTCTCCAATTATTGTGTACAGTGATCACAATCCCCTTACTTTTATCAACAAAATGAAAGATAAAAATCGGAGATTGTTGAGATGGAGTTTGATATTGCAGGAATATAACATTGACATCAGACACATCAGGGGAAAAGACAACGTGATTGCAGATGCACTCTCACGTGCCTAGAAATGTAATATTGCTTGATGTAATTAAGTCCAGTATCATAAAACATGTTCTTATGTAATTTTGGTTATTATAGTATTAGATGTATATTCAAAAGAAAGCTTTATTACATAAATCTTTCTTTTTCTTTATGAGGGGAGGTGTTATGTATGATGTTTATATAATATTATAAATATTTTAGGAAATTATAAATGTTTCTTCACTTTAATATTTGCTTAAATCTTAATGTTTATCAGGAAAAACATGTTTAACTAGTGTCCTTGAATTAGGTTGTTTTGATCAATATGTTTTCTCAATTTGAAGGTCAAGGTTGATTTTTGTTTACAAGTAAAAATTCCATTAAGATGACTCATGTTCTAGAACATTCTGTCATGTGACCAATCTTTATATATACCATGTTTGGTAGACATTTTTTCAGTTTTGACATTTCCATCAGTCTTGTAAAGAGCTATTACAGTTGTGAAAATTCATTCCAAATTCTAAGAGAGGAATTATTTTAAATATTCATTGGATTATAACAGTGCTCATAAACTTTTGGATTTTGGATTTTTAATTGATGATTTTGGAATTTATGTGAACTTATTCAGATATTTTGGAATACTTCATTTTGACATCAGCACATCAAGATTTCTAGTACATCAGGACTTTGGAGACCATTAGCACATCATAACATTCAAGGACACGGCCGTGAATTCGGAACATTCTATATTTAGGACTTGTGATTAGAACAATCATTCTTATTGGATTATTAGGATTTCAAAACACATTACTGTAAGTGACTTTTTGATTTTTCATTTTAATTATCTAGTAATAAATTGCTTGTTGATTTTTTACTTGATTTGTTGGTTTCACTTTCTTACTGTTACATTTTTCTTAGACCATAGAGTCGTAACAATGCAGACAGTGGCAGTAGCTGATACCATTTGATATAATGGAGTCATCTTTCAGTCCATCTTACAAACTGTCTAAATTACCAACCATAAATTTGAAATTTTAGCAGCTTTAGCACTGACAAAGATTTCATAGGTCTTCATTTGTTTTGTTTATCTTGTCAAACTTTTTCAGTTTATTTGTTTTTTTCTTAGTCTTGTCCAACTTTTTCAGTTAAATGTTTATCGGTCATCTTCATCTCATTGTAGGTTCCATTTACAATACACATGTTTAAGAACCGCTTGTAATCATCAGTTTTTGTAGAAATCGGGTTATAGACAGTTTTGTCTTCAATAAATCCTGATTCTTTTGCCAGCTGTGCTTTGTCCAATTCTTTGCTACTTAAATGACTGTATAACGGCTGAAGGTTGTGATGCTTTAGAATATTCATTTGAAAATACAAGTGAAGAATGTTATTTGCATTCAATAGAAAGCAGCATGAAAGCCTAAACTGAAAATAAAATGATTTTTTAGTTCAGTCTGTTGGCTTTATTGCGTAGGGAGACAAAGCAAACATGTCTGATTTGGAATGGTCACTGACACTAACATTTTCACGCATTTTATTCAAATGCAACTATTTTCAGAAAATGCAACATAACATGTGCTGATTTTTTGGAAAGGTTGTGTCTATTTTAGTGCCTGACATAAGTAAGATATTCTTGGTATATCTGAACTTAATGCACTGGAGTTAATAAAAATGTAGCAATATACAGGAAATATAAACGTAACATAATGAGCTTCAAAGTACTATTGTAAACATTTCGGGGGCATCTTTCTTGCAAACCAACAACCTGACTCGAGACCTTGTCCAAAAATTGTGTCAGATGCTTTTATTTTTGTATCATTTTAATATTAAAAATATACCAAATTCTGAATGAATATGATCTTAACAAATGAAACAATGATTTATTTTGGTAAAAATCTATTCTATCTCAAATATACAAAATAAGCTTTATTTTTGGATGAGTATGGAAAGTGAGTTTTTGTTTTGGGAACTTACATTTTTCCCTATGGCATCACAAGACACTCCACTTAGACCAGTGTCTTGTAAGGTAAAGTGTACTCTACAGCAAACCAAAATGGAGAAAATGTAACAACACTTTGCATCTATGCTCTGGTGTTGCTGTATATATATATATATATATATATATATATATATATATATATATATATATATACACACATATATATATATATATAAATATATAAAAGCACACTTAGTAAATAAGTACAACTTTTGACATCTCTTCATGGTATCAAAACAGAAATTGAGCCAACCAGCTGTTGTTGCATAATTTGTAGTCCCTAATAAAATCATTAATATATTTTCCCAGATGTTTTTTGGAGATTAGCTGTGCAGTGAAAAATGTTACTTGCATTCAATAGAAAGCAGCATGAATGCTTCAACAGAAAATAAAACGTTTATTAAGTTCAGTCCATTGAGTATTGCGTAGGATGAAAAAGTGAATAGACGTGATTCGGTCAGTTCCGGAAAGGATATTTGCAGTTAATATTCCAGTCATTTCATTCAAATGCAATTATTTTCCAAAAATTGCAGGAGAATCAATGCTTCTTTACTGATTGTGTCTGAGGTATTGCCTAACATAAGTAAGACAGTATTGGTGAATCTGAAATTATAGCTATTGTGCTGGATTTCATTAAAAGTGTAGAAAGATGAAGAAAATATATACGGAACGTAATAAGTATAGTAACATTTATCAACTCTTGTCTGTATATATGAAAGTTTTAGTAGGTAGTGGTCAAGGAAGAAGTGGCTGATTTGTTCCATCACGAAATAAAGATGATTCAGTGGTTTACAAAACTTAAAAGTGCTTAATAAAAATGAGTAATTATTTATCATAGTTAGAGAAACAAGCTGCATCAGCTTTACCCGGTATTGTTGTTAGTGTCATAAACTTGTTTTTCAAAACAGCTCCACAGATTACTTCTGTCATACCTGAATATGTTATTGTACTTATTTTCGCATCAGTTTGTTTTTCGTTTGCATTTCTGATCAAAGGTCTAAACAAAGCATCCAGGATTTGAATAAATTTGCACACTATTTCAAAAAGCAAATTATAGCAGCTTCTGCAACCATTAATATCAGTATAGTTTGCTTGTTTATTTCATGATCAATATTTATTGTTGACGTTTCCAAATCGCTTTGTGGCATATTATCGTCCAAAACAAAGAAGCACATCACACTAGCAGATACAACAGTTCGAACTTCATCATCTTAATCCCTCTTTTGTATATAACTTTATTCGCTTCTTTTTGTCCTTTACATGGTCTTGTTGTATTGCCACATATTGCTTATCAGCGTTAGTAATGACACAGATGATGTACCTACACTAGTAGTAGAGTTTAATAAATGTTTAGAAGAGTCTTTGTACGTCTTTAACTTGTTGCATCCAAAGAAAGAACATATATTCATGAAATTGTCAGTCCATAACTGGGTGGGGAAAGTCTGCAATCTAGACAAAAGGGAAAAAAATGTTACCATTCAATACAATTGAAACAAGGCAAATTCCGGACTATCTCATTGAATTACTCCCTCCTCCTGTCTCCAAACATAGAAATTATAACCTTCGACATTCAAATAATATAGTCTCTTGCAATGTAGGCTATATTCTACTAACTCATTTTTTATACCCTCAACAGTGGTCTCGTGGAACAATCTTGAACATGATACCCATTGTAGCATGTCTTAGAGTGCTTTGAAAAAGTGTTTATGTCCAAATATCTAAAAATAGTAAAATTAATAGTTTTAGTCATCGAGCTTTAGATATTATCCATACTAGATTGAGACATAATGCAAACACAATAAAAGCTGATCTGTACCGAGTTCAACTTGTTGACAATCCTCTTTGTTCCTGCGGTGAGATAGAGACCACCTTGCATTTCTTCATGTTTTGTTCCAAGTATTGTCAGCAATGAACGGAGATGATAAGACAACAACTTTTAGTGCCATATCCAGCTGTTTGCTTAAATTAAATGCTCTGGAAAAAGGGCCATGCAAATGAACAATATAGAATTCTACAACATGTATACAAATATAGAACTGATACCGGACGATTTCAACAACTTATTTATATCACGAATGCTGTCATTATGTCCCCCTTCTTTCTGTCTCTCTCTCTCTCTCATTCTCCAATTATCTTTCAAGATTAGTTTTTGCTATATTGTTGCCATGTTGATATATGTTGAGATACTTGTATCATGTAGGGAGAGGGATAATTAAGTTGCTAGAACTGGTACCCAATCTCACTGTATCATATTGTGACAATAAACTATGTTTAAACTAAACTCCATAACAAAAGATACCGCCACAATCAACAACATAGTATATAATTCTACGTATGATTGTGATATATAGTCCTGGAATTGTGTCATAATGTTTGCATATATCTAACCTTGACCTCTGAACATTAATAGCTTCATTTATCATTTAGCAGAGTTTTTAATGGTCTTAAAAATACGTGATAGATGTTTGTTTTCCAACTTTGGCACCTAAGATTTACATTACATAATTTATGATACATGGATGTAACCTTGCAAATTCTGTCAGGCCATGTCTATCTTGCAGAAAGAAGTAAACCAGTATGTTCATCTTTGTCTGTTATGGAATTCATTTCATCAGCTCAGAATGTACTCCAGTATTCACCAGTACCTATTCGTTAGTTATATTTACGTTTATAAACATTTAGAACGACGGTCAGGTCTGTATACAATTCTAGATTCATGAGAAATATAAGAATATCCGGCTACAAGTTTTAGTTATTAAAGATTTCCAGAAAACACTAACATGTTGTGAAGACATGACACCTAAATATTTGAAGGAAGACAGTTACTCGTCTAAATACATGGGTTGCTTTGGAGGTTTGGAAGTTTTGCTGAAACAGATACACCAGCAAATGAAAAGTTTAACTCGTCACTGAATGACTCAAACATACCAAATGGCAGCTACCATTATGCAAATCATGTCATGGAACAGTTTAAACTTCAAACACGTTGACGTTCAATTCATTATTATTTCATAAAGGATACTTTGATGTTTTATGTCATTTTTGAGGAACTTAGGAATGTCTGTGTTCAAAATTAGCGACTAGACCCAAGTCCCTATTATGACACAACAAGTACTAGTTGCACTTGAATTTCTAACTGATTGCGATATGTTTCAGGTGAATGAGAGTGGAATTTTTAACTGACTACGATATGTTTCAAGTGATTGAGAGTGGAATTTTTAACTGACTACGATATGTTTCAAGTGATTGAGAGTAGAATTTTTAACTGACTACGATATGTTTCAGGTGATTTAGAGTGGAATTTTTAACTGACTACGATACTTTCAGGTGTAGAGCTTGAATTTTTAACTAACTACGATATGTTTCAGACGATTGAGAGTGTAATTTTAACTGACTACGATATGTTTCAGGTGATTTAGAGTGTAATTTTAACTGATTATGATATGTTTCAGGTGATTGAGAGTGTAATTTTAACTGACTACGATATGTTTGAGGTGATTGAGAGTGGAATACGAAGCAGAATTAGCATGGTACGACATAAACATACTGAAGCAAAGTATGAATACTACTTACCGGTAGATCAATATAGAGAGACAAATTATGATTGTACCCTACACACTGCGTCTGTTTTGCGAACCTTTGGAACACATGCAAAGCACGATGACTTCTACGAAAGGCTAAGGCCAAGTTTGTTTAATTATGTATCCAGATTCTAGCAACCACCATGAATGGTGCATGAACCGGTAAGAAGTTTAGCTGGGCAACTAATGAAGACATAAGATGATTGAAAAATATTCGTTTGAAATACCAGATGTCTGTGACATAGCTTGCATTTTAGATGAAGATTTGGACATTCTATTAGATGAATTTAACTATTTCAGGACTACCTATTACCTCCAGCGAAAATAATTTCATATGAAAATGGTTTATCGGAGTTACTGAAAAAGTTGAAAATTGATTGCAAGGGTACAAAATCAATTCTACCAGAACTGATATGTACGTTGAAAAGCAAAGAAAAATACGCTATTCACAATATAAAGATAAAGCTTTACATTCAATTAGGTTAGAAACTGTAACAAAAATTCAGATAGTTGTTTTGTTTTAACAACAATGTTGGCTTAAATCCTATATGAAACTGAATGCAAACTTGAGACAAAAACAAAAAACAAAAAATGAGTTAGATAATGTTTTGAGGGAAATTGATGAATAACACAGCGCTTGGTAAACAAATCCATACTCTGAGGAAAACAAAAGCAGTTAAACTATGCACAGATGAAAATATTTGTTTTCCAAATATTAGAAAGATATATCAGAAGAAAAAAGAACCATTATTAATGACATAGTACTAGCCAGGAGAACAATTATTTATGACATAGTACTGGCTAGTTCCAACATCGCGAAAATATATTTAAAAAACCAATTTACCTTGGATCTGCATTGTTAGCTATCCCAGTGGCTGGTGTATGAATTGTAATATAACAAGCTGAACAACAAATACGGTGATAGAATGAGACTGTTAATGAGTTATATTGATTCATTTTGCATCTACATTGATACAGAAAACGTTTACAAAAAGACATAAAGAATGACAACATTCTATGATACTAGTGACTATAAAAAAATAGCATATTTTGTATCCCACAAATGAATGAGGAAGTTCTTTGACTTTTCATTGATGAGCAAAATGGCCTTCCTATTATAGAGTTATGTGGGTTAAGGTCAACACTTTATGACTGACAAAGAGGAAAAAACATTTCAACGGAACAAATATGTGCAATCATGAATAATTTACAATTCGAAATGATTGTTTATTCAAGCACAAGGAAATTTAACAGGAAATGAATTTACTCAGGTCATACAATCACAAGATATATAACATGAAAGTGAAAACTACAAATTTGTCTATACATGACGACAAACGTGTTTTATTTGACAACGTAAATATATTACATGACATAAATGTATACATTCTATAGTCAAAGGAAAATCCGAGACACATTAAAAGTTTGTTACTTTTGTTTGAATTTATCTACAATCTCTCTTTGTTCATCATCAGTGATGGGCTTATTCTTCATAGCTTTCCTTGTTACAGAAGACCACTACAAACCTAACATTCTAATACAGGTTTTTTGTATGACAGATTGGTACCTTTGCCTGATGATCCAGACTGATATTGGCTATCAATGGAAGCTAGTTTGGTTTAGTTAGTTGCTTTAATTTACGTCGTCTAAATGTATACAGACATGAATCATAAACAAAATATTTGTATTTTGATGGATATCAAACAGTAGCTCTAACCACTCATCTAATTCATCCTCAGAAACTTTCACTATCACATTTTTATTTTTGAATAACCACGTTCTATCGTACGCATTGTTGAACAGAAAAGTAGCACCGATACTAAGAATGTAATAGAAAAAGTCTCTGCATTCAGTCTCTGTTAGATCTAGTGGAAACCCTATTTTTCCACAATTAGTTGTTTCATGAATTATCATACTATGAGGCACTTTCATATACATATGTTGATCCCTGAAACATAATTGATTTTAATCGATGGTTTCGAATTACTTCCTAAGCATGCATACAACATAATTGATTTTAAACGATTGTTCGGAATGATTACCTAAGCATGCCTAAAACATAATTGATTGTAACCGATTGTTTCGAATGATTACCTAAGCATGCCTAAAACATAATTGATTGTAACCGATTGTTTCGAATGATTACCTAAGCATCAAGCGCTAAATAAATATACATTGTGTGAGCATCTACGTTTTAATTTCTGTTCTGTTTATTTGAAATTTAATACCTTGTTGAACGTCGGTTAATTTAGGATCACTGCTGTGGAATCTATTATTATGTTAATTACTCAAATCAAACCAAATGCAATCGTTATCTGTGTAAACTTTAACAACTGTGTTATTTATTTCTGTTTGTTTTCCTTGTTCATCAAATAAATACTTTGCGGCTTCCGTAAACTGTTGCATCGGTTGGAAACCCCAGGAATAAATCATATTAGGCAGATCTTCTATAGTCACTGAGATGTTTTCTATTGCTGAGTTGAAAAATATTTCTGACCACTTTCTCCACTTTTTTGCACAGTATCCCAAAACATACCTTAAGTTCGTTCTGGGAGAATCAAGAGTAAAGTTTGTCAATGTCGTATTTTGGATGGTATGCCGATGATACTCTCCTTGGTGATGTTGTCATAAAAGAACGCAATTTTATTTTTGTACTGTCATTACCTTATCGTGCAATTGATTATTAAGTAATCATAAGTATTCTTGGTTTCCACCCTCTGACTACATCATATTTGACAGCGTTTTGTGCATTAACTGCTCCTGACTGTAGTTTTCTCAATTTTGTACTCATGCTACCTTGCTTAATCATGCTTGTTCTAACCGAATCAGGTAGCCACAAATCTTTGTACGCCATGAAGATGTTTTATTTATTTCACTTGAAAAGATCATCACTTCCTTATGGATATGTCTTTAACCATGACTCGACCTAAATTGATTACCACAATGTTATTATAATCTCCTTTTATTTTAATCTCGAACAGGACAAAGAAAATAGCTGACAAAATATATCTGGCCTTAGTCTTGGTATATAAATTTGTACGTTTTTCTTATGGTTTAATGTTGCTCCGGGTTTATGTGTTACAGTGATGTAACGGATTGAGGTATTTTAACCTCTTGTGCTTCTTTTCCTGCTTGTGAGAAGTTATGTATTTACCATACGTCGACATCTTTACTACATATATGCAACAACAATCTGTAAGCAATAAACATCCATTATATTTGTAATGAAAATGTATTTGCATTTCACCTGTTCGTCAGAAGACTGATAGAAATCATTCCGAGGTGGCTGTCGTGGTTAAGCAAGTTCAGGACCATAGTTTTGTATTATTTGCTAGGTGATTATATGTATCAGGGTGAGTAGAAACATATAAGGTAAAAATATCATCAAATTTATTTAAATACTGAGTCACCAAACCTTATTCTCTCAATCTTTTATTCAAGTAGTCTGGTGTTTTTATTGAACACTGCAGTTTTCCTCTGTAGTTTTGTTTAGGGTTTATCATTCCTAATACTTTCTTGTTCGGTTTCATCCGGTTCAAACAGATTGAACCGACGGCTACTTCTTGTAAATGCTAGACAGTTAGCTTTAGCTCCTACAATTATTAATCATGCCACAGACATGCTATTATTTATCTAGCAATAAGTACTAAAATGTTTGCTTTTGCAAAACACTAACTAGACTAGAACGAGTATAGTGAAGATTATCAATTTCGTCAATAAACATATCTTGTGCTGTATTTACCTGTTGATAAAACTACGTTATGTAAGCGTAACACATTTTGTCACTGTTTTTGGGCTTCGATTTAAATCCTTTAGAATGATCTCTTGAATCATTTAATATGTTTCTTTTAATCCAATTTCTATTTTATTTTCTTCATGATAGTGACTGAATTCATAAAACTGAAATTTAGTTAGTACCCATTTTCGTAACCATATCACTCGGTAATAATAATAAACCATTCCCACCATCAACATATTCCAATGTTACATTAGAATCTGTTACGTATTTTTGAAATTTGTGCATACTGTTTTTATCGGAGTTGTAATCTTCCTGTCCTATAATTAATAGCTATGCCATATTTTTCACATTCTTTCAAACTGTAGAAACAGACTGTACACTATATGTTCTGTTTTGTACCTGTGCAACTATTATTCATATTACATAAGACCTTTATAGTTTCAATTAATACTGCAATATCTTCAGCTGTTAGGCCGTTACTAACTTCTAAGAAGTATAATTTTTTTCTCCTCCGATTTTATTTTACTATTAATTATTTTGTGTAACATCTTAACCTTAGAGAAAAGAAAAATCCAATCACCAACATATTGATTTCCAGTTAATTTGCTTCTTGTCATCTGACAAGTTAAGTCACTTTAATAAAATAGGTCAGTGTATGCATCTAATCAGTTTTTATCCTTATCATATCTCCAGGCATGATGATGAGTAATTTGAAAATTGTTGCAGATTACGTTAAATTGTTTCAAGTTAATGTTAATCTTGGTTGGATTAAATGTATTTTCATGGAATAGCACATTCAGACGGTAGTTGTCTCATTTGGAAGTAAATAGGAAAGTTCTAAACATGTTTCACACGCTCAGGAACACTTTGATTTATTGAATGCCAATCTGCCGTTACTATCCATACTGCCGAGTATTATTGATTATGACAGAATCTCAAATTACATAATGCTCCATATTTATTCATTGAATCTTCACTATTAATATTTAATGTGTAATTACAAGAATGTTTCATAGTCCGTATGTGCAGCAAAGATCTTTTTCAGTGTAACATATTTTTATCTCATTAAATATATTTCCAGCATCATGACTAGAACTAGCAGTCAACTGTAGGATCCGGATAAGGTGCTGTGCTTGTAATTTTTTTTGTTTGCTGAATCCAAAGTCCAATATCATGCAGAGCGCACAATTAAACAATTTAATGTATTGAACGATGTTTACCTGTATTTCGTATATTAAATTGGCTTTTCTCGTGGAAATATACTGAACCTAACGTGTACTTATTTGTTGATTTTTCCCTCTAATCTGTTCATTTTCTCTACCGCACTACCATTTTAATATCGTTGATTTTACACGGTCTTTACATGTATGGTATTTTGGATTTCGTTTTTCTATTTCTTCTATTAGTTTCTCCTTGTTGTATTTGTAACATTTTACGACTGAGGGTGATGGTATCGTTTATTTGTGAAGTTTAATTTCAATTACTGCTCGATGTCAAGAGAAAGTTTTGAAACAGATCTGCATCTTCAAAAATATGTATATCTAAACTGTGTAAATAGTATACTGGAATTCAATTCATCCATGTGGTGTAAAAACTCTTCCCATATCAACAGTTACTGATGTTGGGTCATTTTGTAGTAATTCCTTGCAACATAAGTTTTATGAATGCATTGAAATTGATCATGGTAAACATTTTGTCCCAGATACAATGCATAGTTGATTGTGTAATTTAGCGATGTGCTTCTTTACATTTGTTGGATAAAATGTGAAATGTCTCATAAACAAGCTTGTAGTGTTATACGTTATATTTTTCTCTTTTATAGCTTTTGTGAGATGCATTTTGAATAAACTTTATTTGCTGAGTGTTATCTTTATTCGTTTCATCTGTAATTCTATTTATTACGCTGCAAGGAAATAGTCTACATTGTAGTCGCCTCATCTCATTTTTCATGTGGATAATTTTTGTTTTACCTGTGATGTTTTTTATATAGTTTCTTAAACAATTCACATGCCGTACATGTTTTAAGTACTTTATTATAATGCGCTATTTTTCTACATTTATCACATTATAGAAACCCTTATCTGATTCATCATAACCTATCTACTTTACAAGTATATATTTTTACCGTCCAGTACTTTGGTCTTCAAAATCTTTTCAACTTTGAGTATGTCTACTTGTTTGTTGTATAGAAATAACTCTTGCTCATAAAACATGCTCTCTATATCCTCTCCCTTCAAGTCTTGAAGTTAATAAACGTCCGGATCACCTAAAATTACTTGCCTTATTTCAACTTTGTTCTTGGTAAAGTTAGGAAGATAGCTCTTTTAAAAAATTGTTTTATATTTTGAAATTCGGAATGTTTCGCCGATTTCATATTTAGGCGTTCTAAATGTATCAGCTGTCGGGTAACCAAATAGATTGATCTATACTTTTGATTTATTGTCTTCTCTGCCAGCTTCAACTGGAGATATATGAGAGTTATTGTAACCATCATTTAGCTTCAGTCTAACGTCAACCATTTTCTGATTTCATTTTACGTGAAAAGCTTCTGCATTATTGTCTTTGGGGTTCTATTAAACCTTTCCGCAATATACGAATTTTGCCTAAATTGAAAAGTAATCAGTGCTTTCCTTTTCCAGCCGATCCGCAACTTTTCTGTTGTAAAAGTCTTTCCCTCATTAGACCGTATCTTTTCAGGTTTTCTCTCTTTGAAGATTGTTTTAAAAGCATCGTTTATGTAATCCCCCTTTTTAGTTTTCCCTTGTTCAGCCCAAGAGTATTTTGAGTATATATATATATATATATATATATATATATATATATATATATATATATATATATATATATATATGTATTTGTACCCAATGATTTTGTTTTTTTATATGTTTGCATGTCAATTATGTCTGCCTGCCACTGATCATCCATGTCACTAACAAACTCAGCTTGTGTAACGTTTATGTAGATTGGTCAGTTAACCATTCTTTCAATTCAGCATATTTGTTTTCTCCTTTTTATCCTGTTTAAACAGTTCTCACAACTGATTGGTATTTGATTTAGAAATTGGGCATTACAACTTTCTTTGTAAAGATGTCTTAAATATTGTTCTTCGTCTCGCTCTGCAATTTCCACAGTTGGTGCGACTGACCTTTGGTCCGCGGCTGTCGTTTCTATGCCGTCTCCGAAGTCGGTAATTTCAAAGGTATAGAAACCTCCAGAGACTAATTTATGCTGGATAAAAAGTCTTTAAGCCTGATCAACAAGGCAGCATAACATCCATCTACAACGGGTACATTTAGTGCCAATAATTTGCAACGTTTCTTCAATCCTTTCAAACGCATCAATGACTTCAGATTTATGTCACATTTTGCCATTTCTTAGTTGATTCTAAATCAGCTACTTCATATACGGAGTAACCATTTTTTGTTTTAAATCTAACTTTGTTGTCCATACAATATATATATATATATATATATATATATATATATATATATATATATATATATATATATATATATATGTGTGTGTGTGTGTGTGTGTGTGTGTGTGTGTGTGTCTGTTTATTGAATCATTTTAGATTGACCTTGTAAAGTTTAAAATATCTTCGAGTTATTCTGTAAATTAAGAGGTATACAAATTTCTGTATTTACCGAAAGCAAATACATAATTTATTCCTTCTTCATACTGAACTATTTTAGCCATCTTTCTCTCAGGGTTGATGCTGCCTATGTCCATGTTATCATCATTAAATATAATCTATAAGTCTAGATCTTTTATAAAACATTGTAGTATATCTTTCTGTATGAAACATTGTAGTATATTTTCCTATATAAAACATTGTAGTATATCTTTATATATAAAACATTGTATTAAATATTTCCATATTTGAAATCATCAAATTAAACTTGTATTCCCTTAAATGTTATTCAATACAACTTTGTCCCGTCGAAATTTGTAAACAAATAGGTACTATCTCTTGATACCGACAATACTGTTCTTATCTTAAAACTCTAGAAATATTTCTATCACTTCTCTGAAAACTATTGAATTCAATACAATGTAACTTTGTGCCATTATTTGTGGTGTAAAAAGGTTTCAAATTATTTTTGTGTTGGCTAGATGATTTTTATTATTTATTTCAGTGTTGTCGTATTCTTACAAGAGTGGGTTGGTTTTACAAAATACTGCTTGCTAGAAGTCTTAATACGATTTATTTTAATTTTAATGTAGTCGTATTCTCATACGAGTGGTTGGTGTAAAGGAAAATATTGCTCACCAGAAATATCAATATGATTTTTTTGTTTTTTATCGTATCACTACATGAGTGGTTGTTATAATGCAAATAGCTAAAATAAATTAGGTTAGACTTGCAAGATATCAATTGTCCTAACCACTGATGTTATTGGAAATTAATAAACTAAACGACACTTGTATCATTATATTAGTAGTGAAATGCAATTTAATATTTCCATAGCTATGAACCTATTTTTGTGCGAGTTGGTTTGTAAATTTGCATAATTTAAAGATCCATAGGGTTTTATATTGAACAATTATTGAGTGATCTTCTTAGCACCCTAGATACCGCATTTGTCAATTTCAGGGTTTTGAAACCGGGTCATTGCACCTGTACAGGTAAGCCGCCAGAGTTGGTTATCAAAACAATCAAGAACAGTTTTATTTTTCTGAACAGGCTTTGAACACACATTGTGCATAATTGTATATCATTCAAATCTTGAACGAATTTAACTATGAGCAACGTCTTTGTGACTGTTCTTCAGCGGTGTTTGAACTGACTCTTAAAGTCAGCTTGTTTGAAGAAGATTTAATGATCATTTTTAGTTTACATATGGTTATATAATTGGACAGCTGTAGAATAATTGCCATTCAAACGATCAGTTAAAGCGACGTATATTAGGTGAGGAAAATAGGGCCCACTGAGCCCTCTTGTTTTAAGTTCAAGGTACATGTTTTTTTTCCCCCTTCTTTTTGAGAGATTTTTACAAGTTGCTTTTGTAAGAAAAATATACAGTGCATTTTGACTCGTTGTGAATACGACCATTTATATTTAAAAGTTGTCAGAAGGTAATTAGTTCTTTACAAGAAACATCATATTACACTTTTATTGCATTGTTATTGAAAAGTCTTGCGTGTTGTAAGGGCTTGTGAGCCGAAAAGAGAAAGAACGAAGCAAAGTAAGAATCATGAAAAGGGAAAGATTGACACATTTCATAAGGAAATGAAGAAATCACTATTGCATGTATTACAAAGTTTGTTTCCTCTTCATTTGTATGATGGATCGATTCACAAGAAAATGTGCAATTTTTAATTCATAATTGTCTTTTATTTCATGTGTATTACATGAACCTTCAAAGCTGCCGCTCAAAATATTTATTGGTCGCAGCTAAAACACATGCATATATGACGGTGGTTGCCGCAATTGAATCTTCCGTCTTTTATTATTTTTCTCGCACCTGGAGAGGAAAAAATACACAGTGATTTAATTTTATTAAACAAAAAAAAATTGAATTAAGAAACTACAACATTAAAATGAAATTACCTTCCAATTGATGTTTTATTCTCCACACAAATGTATAAAACACATTTAAAACCTGACTGATAGAATGGAGCAATTATTTATTATTTTCTAGCTATCTGTTACACATTACGAGGGGTATTTGAACAGTTCTGAATATTTTATAATAACTTTTTTGTTTTTTTGAACCTGCCAATAAATCTAACGCCGATCTATAAACAAAAAAACGTTCTATAAAACGATTTGCTGCTGCACATGTAGCACGCCGGACACCTGCAGATATATGAGTGTGACGTAACATAGGTAAAGGACAGTGACGTAAAAATGTCGGAGAAGGAGAACAATTCCACTACTGAGTAAAAAGCATACTGTAAATTCCGGGCGCTCTTTGGGTACTCTCCGATTGAAATCAAGGCCTACTTAGATAGACATTACGAATGTAATTCTCTGTCATATCCTACAATTTTAAGGTGGTCGCGAATCCATGGAAGATGACCACGTTCTGGAAGACCGTTGAATGCGATGGGTGTGTGGGTAGTGGCTTCTGTGAATGGGGAAGTTGATAAAGATGCTCGATACACATTGGAAGGTATTTCTAATATTAGGGGCATTAATTCGTCAGCTGTTTTTAATACACTCAAGAAAATCATTTGAAGCTAAGAAAGGTTTGTGCAAGATGAGTCCCGCATTTATTGATGGCTGATCAGAAACAGACTCGGGCTGAAATCGCCAAAGAAGCTACTCGCTAAATATGAAAAGAGTGACTAGAGACGTTTTAATGAGATTGTCACAGGAGATGAAACATGGATTTGCTTTTTTGAACACGACTGAACAGAAAACAATAAAGTTTAGATCAGAGAAAATGAGCAGAGACCACAAATCGCTCGACGTAGTCGGATTGTCAAGAGAATTTTATACGCATTATTTTTTGATGCAATAGTCCCAGTCGTCCAGGTATCGTTGCCTAATTCTGCTCGTGTCACTGGACATTTCTTATGCATCCACAGTGTTGCCAAAAGTTGTGGAACGCTACCGAACAACCCGCCCGCGCGCGGGTACCCGAGGTACCCATCTACTCTATAATAATATACCGGCGCATAAATCCGCCGTCGTAACAGACTTCCTGATTTAGCTCCAATCGATTTCTGGATGGATCCTGTTATCAAAGATTCGTTGAGGGGCAGGGAATTTGAAAGCCTCCATGCGGTTGGCAGTGCAGTTTTCCAGTGTATGAACAACATATGAAAACGTGAATACAAAATGGCATTTAATAATTAGATAATCAAACCGAGAAAGTGCCTAGGGAGTACAGGGGATGCACTGACGTACCGTTTACTAATTAAAAAAAAACTATGTTGTACAGCCCACTAATATTCAGAACATTTTTTAAATACCCCTAGTACAGACGACTGTGCTGCCGTGCCATTAAAATCATTATCCTGACCGTTAGAGCAGAATTGTTCTGAAATCACTCCTCTCTGTCTGTCTGTGCGAATAGGCACGTATTCATTATTAGATTGACCAGTTGTGATGAAGGCATCTAAAATAATCATAAATGTAACAAATTTCATAACTGAAATGCAAAGTTGCAAATTGCTAATTATAAACTCTTTGTGTGTATCAAGCACGAATAAGCTGACAAGAAATTAGATATGTTGTGTAATTATCATGGTATTGCAATAGAAGGTTCCAAAATTTGCCCTAAAGTCTACCCAGTCTTATTTGCATACATGTTTGACTGTATCAGTAATTCCTGGTTTATAGCAATGGATTTTTCACTAAACATTTTTCACTTAAAATGCAAACATAACATCTTAATTTATTCAAACAAAAGGCTTGTCTCTTTAAACACTTTGAGGATTTCCTCAACCCTTATTTATTTCTAGGATAAAAAGATTTCCAGGTGTAAAACTGTACAACTTTAGGGTTATTTTCCATTATTTCTGAAACCTTAACCTCCGACAAAGAATTACAAATATTAAATAAAAGTATCAATAGCACGATAATGTAAAATCACAATTTGAGGAGAAATTTGGAGGAAATCAGTGAAACTGGGGCCTGATTTCAGGTGGTAGCTCTTTAATTTTACTATAGGCTCTGAGATAAGGAGATGCTAAGTTCAAATTGATTGACACGTGGAAACGACAGTTTGGGGAAGTCAAGGCGCATCATACAGATTTCATGATGTTTAGGTTGTTTCTAGATAAATCTTTGAACATGCTCTGCACTTCACAATAGTAAACATAAATGTACTTTAAAGAGGATAATTATCAATTAGACTTGAGATCATAAAACTTGTGAGCCTGAGTTTGTGCTTCAGAATTGTTCGTTAACCGATCAAAAAGCATTACTTTCGAAATGTTACTCTTGATTGGCTGAGAGTAATTACTGTCTTAAAATGAGGCTCCAGATTTAACAATCTAATGACTGGTTTAACCTGAAAATTAAAGTACCAGCATTTCAAGTGAAAATGACTCTTGCCTGTTTGATGTGCTAAACATGTAAATGTTCGCGAACAGAATCCTTGCCAATCAAAAGCTTGTTTCAAACAAGGCGAGAATTTGGGTGGATGGAGGACTGGTGGGCGTGTGGGCAATATAATACAAAATTTGATAATTGAAAGATTTCCCAAAAAGTAAGGAGTAGAGAATTATATGTGAAAAGCTCACAAAGTGATAGATAATTCAAATATTTATGAAAAACTTCAAGGGAAATGGCGCCAACGTTTGCTTCATGAGAGGCATCTCCACTCTGACGAGATAATAATGTACTGCTTTTTTGATAGTCCATATTTTCTGACTGTATATGAGTTTCGTTTCTTGTGTATAACATCGAGATAACGTAGAAGATATATTTTTTAATTGTGGGCTTTTTTCTAATAAAATATACAATAGATGCTAGAACGCTTCAAAACCGTTTTTTTTTCTGGCGTCCAAAAAAAAAAGAAGAAAAAAAAAAAGAAAAGAAAGATATTCCTTAGTTTCGACATTTAATGAAACTGACTTGTCTTTCAAAGTGTATGCTTTATTTTGAGTAACTGAGATAAAAAGCCAAAATCCTGAAGTAAAGGAAATGTCGAGCTCAAAAGGTACAATTAAGAGATCAAAAGCCAACATTTCAAAGCTTTGAAATCTACACGTTTATTTTTACAAACCAAAATGTAAAGATATATAGTGTTTAAGTGTATACATTAGTCCCATGGTATTGATGTCTCTATTATGACTCGGAAGAATGAAGATCAAGGGGTTTTCTGCGCAATTACAATGGAAACTGTAAAATTCGGATATGAATGAGATCAAGCATTTGGTCAGACAAGACAATAAGATGGAATACGCAGTGTCAAATCCATAATACAGCGGAAACTGCGCCAAATGACCATGAATGTGACCATACATTAGGTCGAACTAGACAGTGAGACAGAATACTCAGTGTCAAATAAAACACATATGGCTAGGACGGACTAAATTTGCTGTCACAATAGGTAGGGATCCGAAAATTTATGGTCCAAATTCGGCAGAGATCTGCATGCTCAAGGGCTGAAAGAGTCAGGTCTCACCCTAAACAATGATTCTCTCGCTCTCTTTTTTTTTGTTTGCTAATCAAAGAGGCTAATACTCACGGTAACACATCCACAGTCTGCGCAAATGTCACAGAAAGAGGCGTTTTTCAGGAGCTTGGATTCATAAAACTTAATTGCACGATTTTCTGCAATAATAATAATAATAATAATAATAATAATAATAATCAGAAGAAGAAGAAAATGAAGAAGAAGAAGAATACATTTGTGATAGTATTTAGTAAAATCAAGACATTCGGTTACGACCAGTTTGATTTCAGCTATCAATTGTGACCACTATTAAATCATGATTTGGTTCGAAGACTGCCGCATTACTGAGCTCTTTTTTAAGATTGTAGTGATTTACATATAGATACTTCTTTCCTGGTAATTATAA
Organism: Margaritifera margaritifera; assembly: GCA_029931535.1. Taxonomy (NCBI): domain Eukaryota; kingdom Metazoa; phylum Mollusca; class Bivalvia; order Unionida; family Margaritiferidae; genus Margaritifera; species Margaritifera margaritifera. Next base: position 1,032,476 of record JAQPZY010001698.1, on the reverse strand, counting down.
ACTATTTGTACACTCTTAGCAAATTGTAAATGTAAGAATCTTTAAGACAAAGCAACAATACTGAAATGTGTATATTTGAATGTTACTTAAGAATAATGATGCAAACAAGGAAAGAGTACCCAGCCATGTATTACATAGAGTAACCCAGCCATGTCTTACAATGAGTACCCCAGACATGTCTTACTGAATAATAATGATGAATAAAGGAAATAGTACCCCAGCCATATCTTACATAGAGTACCCCCTTCCATGTCTTACATAGAGTATCCCAACCATGTCTTACAAAGAGTACCCCAGCCATGTCTTACAAAGAGTACCCCAGCCATGTCTTACAAAGAGTACCCCAGCCATGTCTTACAAAGAGTAGCCCATCCATGTCTTACTGAATAATAATGATGAATAAAGGGAAGAGTATCCCAGTCATGTCTTACTGCATAATAATGATGACTAATGGAAAGAGTATCCCAGCCATGTCTTACAAAGAGTACCCCAGCCATGTCTTACGGCATAATAATGATGAATAATGGAAAGAGTATCCCAGCCATGTCTTACATAGAGTACTCCAAACATGTCTTACAAAGAGTACCTCAGTCATGTCTTACAAAGAGTACCCCAGCCATGTTTTACATAGAGTACCCCAGTCATGTATTACTGAATAATAATGATGAATAAAGGGAAGATTACCCCAGCCATGTCTTACAAAGAATACCCCAGCCATGTCTTACTGAACAATAATGATGAATAAAGGAAAGAGTGCCCCAGCCATGTCTTACATAGAGGATTATCATCAGACTAGATGCAAAATTCCGATTTTAGGAAAGAAAATAAATTTCATGCACGTTGACAAAAGTAATGATTATGCATCGCATCATATAAGATTACAAATACAAGCAAAATTGCACGTAAAAGTTAGCAAATAAACATTGCAATTAACTATTTTATTATATAATATTATGAATAGCGCATTTGTTTTATAAGACAACACTGATCAAGAGTATTTACCAATATTCCATCCTTTGAATGTGGTTGTCTTTTACAAATATGACATGCCAAAGGCCTCTTTAAAATCTGCCATATTTAAGATGATGGATGTGTTAAAGAAATAGCCTAAAAGGGTTCCTACGTCATAAAACCAGAGTCCGCTATGCCAAATAAGAATGGGTCAACTTGATAGATGTCATTGAATGGCATGCAGTTTTCTGTCATTTTAACATGCTGGAGCCGCAATGGCTCACTGGTTAGCGTGCTGGACTCATAATCAGTAGGTTAAGGATTCTACTCCTGATCAGGCAGACCCTGCTCGACTGTTGTGGTGTGTCTATGGGTAATGCATTTTACACCTATTGCTTCAGTACTAAACAGTCTTTCGTGTGCGGATGTGATGTTAAGCAAATAGCATAAAACTTCAACATGCCAAATATTTGCACCAAATGTTTATTTTACATGTTTACATTAACCTGTTCACAAGAGAAGTGTAGTGCAAAATCTGTGGCATGGTCTCTGCACTAGAACTTTGTATAATTTTTAAAAGATAAATATACTCGTCTCAGATACTGTCAAATTATAGCCACATGCTTCATTTGATAAATCCATAATTACTATTTTAAAAAACTTGTTCACAATTTTTCAAACTCATTCACAATAGCACGGACATGCTGGTGTTAATTTCTGCACCATTTTCATTCATATTTCAAGAAGTGTTTTCGTTAAAAGCCCATGTAAGTCCGAACATTCTTTAGGAGTAGTATTGATAAAAGATTTTGTAGATGGCCATTATAAAAGGCCATGTTGGAGGTCAGATCATCATCATTTTCATTCAGATTAGCTACATACTGTTATAGTGTTTAAGTGAAGATCCCATGTGGATATGACAATCCGTTAAGGAGAACTAGATATAAAAATATTTTCAAGATGGTCGCCACAACAAGCATCTTGGAGGTTAGGTCGACATCATTTGAATATAAAACCAACAACATGTTGCAGAAAGTCTTTTAATGAAAGCACTATATCAATATGACCATCCGTTCAGATGGAGTGGACTCAATAAGATTTGTACAATGGCCTCTATGGCAGCCATATTAAGAGGTCATATGGACACCCATTTCATTTCGAACCAACTATTTATTGCAAGAAGTGCCTTAAAGAAAACCATGTTCAGGAGGAGAAGCCATACAAAGAGTTTGAAGATTGCTGCCATGACAGCCATTTTGTTATGTCAAGATTATCAACATTTTCGTTGTGGACAAACTACATATCACAAGAAATGCTTCAGCGGAAATTCCATGTGGATGCAAACATCCATTCAGGAGGAGAGACCATAACAAGACTTTCAAGATGGCACTTATTGCAGCCATTTTGTGAGATCAAATCGGTACAATTTTCAAATCGAGCCACCTACATATAGTTAGAAGTGCTTTAGGGATAACTCCACATAAATACGACTATCCATTCATGCTTCAGCTGAAATCCCATGTGGATACAAACATCCATTCAGGAGGAGAGACCATAACAAGACTTTCAAGATGGCACTTATTGCAGCCATTTTGTGAGATCAAATCGGTACAATTTTCAAATCGAGCCACCTACATATAGTTAGAAGTGCTTTAGGGATAACTCCACATAAATACGACTATCCATTCAAGAAGAGTAGCAATAACAGGATTGGCTGTCATGTTGTAAGTAAGGTCGGCACCACTTTCCCTCTATATCATTAAGTCTTTCAGTGTAAACCCCATGCTGATAAGAACATTTCTTTGCAAGGAGTAGAGAGAATAAAATTTTTCAAGATGGCCGCTGTGGAGGCCTTATTGGATATCCGAGGAGCACCAATTTCATTGATGACAAATTAGACCTCAGGATGCAACCGTGTATCTAGTTTAATGACTTATTTACAAGTAGTTTTTAGGAGCAACAATAACAAGAAGTGCAAACTGCCAACGGACGACGGACTATTGACCATCGCGTAAGATCTTCCTGCCTTTAGCCAGTAGAGTTAAAAGAAAAAAGAAAAACAAAAACAAAACTAGACGGCCAAGTAGGCCTGAGATCACTCAGCGGCTGACATATGCCCAATAGCTAAACGCAAGAACAATTGACCAAAAAATCTGGATCAGTAGGCTACTTATTGTAGAAATGTCTTTCAATGCTGCGGATTGCATATGAAAACAGTTGTTTCAAGGTTTCACCGGTTTTTATACCTTCATCCGTATTGCATGGCACATCAATATCATTTGTCAAATATTAAAAGACCTCTACGCAAGGATGCTTGCTCTTAGAGTTAATTAAATGCTTGCTCTTAGAGTTAAATTCTGTAAAGCGTTTTTTTTAAAAAAGATAATATTGTGTAAATGCTGTTCAATTTTTAGTAACGTCCACCATATTTTATGGGGCATTGGCATCACTTTAAAAAATGTGAAAGGTCTTCAAGCTAAGACGCTTTCATGTCAAATTTGGTCAAATTCTGTTTAGAGCGACTTTTAGATGTTATTATTAAAAGTTATTTTTTATTTTCAGCAGCAGCAGACATATTTGGTGGCAGATTCGCTTCATTTGTACAAACATAAAATCCTTTCATGCCAAGATGCTTTCTGCTAAATTTGGTCAAAATCCGTTAAGTGGTTTTTGAGAAGTCATTCATGGAATGTTATATTTTTAGTAACGGTAGCCATAATTAATGGCGAATGGGCATCATTTTGACAAATTTGAAAGCCCTCCATGACAGAGTTTTTGGTGTAAAATACAGTCAAACTTTCATGAACAATTTCTGAGAATGTCACTAAATATTATATTTTTTTTAAACGCTGGCCATATTTGATGGCAGATCGGCATCATTTGGAAAAATATAAAGACCTTTCTGCGAGGATTCTATTTGTAAAATCTGAACAACAAACTGCGTTGAGTGCTTTTTGAAAAGAAGTTGTTTAAATATTTTTCTTTTTTTAGTATTGGTAGCCAAGTTTGACTGCAGATTGGCATCATTTGTAAAAATTGGAAAACGACCAATACTAGCGTGCTTTCTGTTAAATCGGGTCAAAATCTGTTGAGCGGTTCGTGAGAGGAAGTTGTTTCAATATTTTTTCTATTTTTATTAACAGCGGCCAAATTTGATGGCGGATCGGTACCATCTGAACACATTGGAAGGAACTTTATACCAAGATGCTCTCTGTTCAATTTCGTAAATTATGTTGAGTTGTTTTTGAAAATAAGTTGTAAATAGCAGTTGTGAACGGACGATGCGCGACGAACGACGGACGAAGGACCATACCTTCAACTCACTTGGCCTTACAGCCAGGTGAGCTAACAAGAGTTGTCCGAACATCCAAAACAAGGCGACAGTGAATTTGAGGTATTTCAGTTTATTATGACGTGTTCTTGGGATGTCACAAAAGGACATGGATTTTTGTTCGAGAATTAAAATGTATACTGAATGTCACGTGTTTGAATTTAAACACCTAAAGCGAATATTCTAAAACTGAGGTATAATGAAACAATATGGTGTCATTTAGATTAATTATTTTACCTGGTTCATAATACTCATATACTCTGATCGTGGCGGGCTGAGACTTGGCAACAAGTTCCACACGGATCATCTCCAAGTACATGCACGAGTTGTGACCATCAAACTGAAAGATAGTCAGACAGTAGCACAACAGAGTGTTTATTAATGGAATGGTAAAGAAGAAGAAGAAGATGATCATGATCATGATGATAATGATGATGATAATGATGAATGCATAAATACGTAAACACTTTTATGAAATTAAAAGGGATAAAATAATTTTTTAAAACAAGAACTTTAAATTTGTCCTTACATGGTATCTAAAGAATAAGCATGAACTTTCGAGTTTAATTTTTGTTTTTTGGAACTAGTAAACTTTCAAAGCATTTATTACATTTTCTCTTTCTTTATTTTTGCTTTATTAGCCGTGAGATTAATATTTCAGTTCACACTGAAGTTTTCGTTTGAATTGTTAAACCTCAACAGTTTTCCAGAGCACGTCATACTGAATAATAACTGTTCCAAGAAAGGAAGATAAATTATTTTTTCTGACAATAACACGAAAAAAAGGAGTCAAAGATTTTCTCGTATGAAGAGCAGTATTTATAGTTAAAATATTCACCTGATCAAAGTAGAGCACAATTTGTCTGTCTTTGTTTTCTTGCTTTTTGAGGTTTGGTATTTTGGTGTTTGAACCGTCGAATTCCGCCACGAAACCGGTGGGTAAACCCATTTCCACCACCGTCATTCCGCTTGTTCCGGTAAGTGTCCAGCTATTTTAAATATACATGGACAAATGATAAATTTCAGAAAAATGAATAAGTTATTTTAAATTGTTTAATAATCATATTTCGATCACAAATTACTTAAGTAGGCTTGTCAAACTTTTTGCATTTGAGCAAATATAAAAGAGAACATATAATGGGCTCTTCTTGCTAGCATTTGCAAAACTTGAGAGAACGTGAATATCAATACATGTAGATAAGAACAAAAAAGAAAGCGATTGTTGATACACGTAACTAGTACAGTTCTAATATATTCAAAACGGTTTGAGTAGAGATCTGACGAAAAGAAAGTGTGTGATATGCATCGTGAAATCTATATATCGTTGTTGACGATATCATTATAAACGGAGTTTTTTTAAATTTAAATTCCGGACAAAGGCTCAGTTTTTGCTCGCAAATGGACGTTGATCTGAACATTAAAAACAACTTTCTTAGCAAATAGGAAACGTCAGGGAAACACCCGGAATCATTGAATGCGTGCATTGTACACAAAACTTCGTTCACTCTAGATGAATGCATAGATAAATCGTCTTGCGTAACTGAAATTAAATGTATAAATCATTGGATTAAATTTTCTCTATAACAAAGCTCGTCGTAAAAATTTGCATATCAAAATGGATTTATTCAATCTGCAACAGCAGCAAAATGTATGATCGCTATAAATAGATGATTTCAAACCTTCTAAGAATGCTACGAACAGTTGCAAGAAACCGATGCGTAAATTGCTTTTCATAAGACGAAAAATATCGCGAAAATATGTTTCTCTGTTACTTGATTAAACGATCGTACAACTGGTATGTGTCATTAAGCGCCGTGTATGCTACACTGGGAAAACGATCCTTTAAATTTTATCCCAGATGTGCTAAATTATCTCAAACTTTATTTTCTGAACTTATTTGTGAGGTCTTAACTTTATATACAGCTTCAGAAACGTATGTTTTTACCCTTCATAGTTCATATACAAAAATAAATATCATGAGGATTTAAACATATTCAAATAGTTTTTGTGTTTATTTTCTGTCTGCTTGCTTGTCTCTAATATCTGCTTTTGATAAAGGCAACCGTGGGGCCGCAAGACCTCAGGCTAGTTTCACATCAATTGTGCACTGATTTGTCTCCATGCAAAGTAAATTTTTTCCCCTCCCGACCTTGCCTTTTTGCAGGCATGTAATCTGGTTTGTACGTAGTTCTCGGGATCAGAGGTTAGATTACGTTATCATAGAAGCGTGCATTAACCGTCCATATTAAATAAGAATAAATTATCAAGTAAATATCCACATCTGTTGTTCTGGGGAAGGCGGCTATAAAACTCATAGCCAAAATTTCTGATCCAACAGAAATATATGCTGACACACATTCAAGAGTCACAATATCCGTACCATGTTTCTGGAATAATTTACACGGATTTCTGGTGTACCTAAGGCAAGGTATATTTGGTTTACAAGATTAAAATTAAACTGTGTATGGTGCAGTCGTATAATTTTATTTTTAACATTAGGCAAGTCGAGAAAGGACTATTCATCTAGAGGAAAACTATTTTTCTCGAGAAAATACATTTCTAGAGATAGATAGATAGATTCTTAATCAGGACAATAGACAAGAGCTGATTGCGCATGAACATGTCTTTCAGAAAATCAAAATCAAAAAGATATAAAACTCTCTGAATTTCAAGTCACCTGATCGTCTGCTTACCGTACACATGTCTCCACTACTATAGAACGTAACGTCTCCCGGATGAGATTAACACTGATGTTGTATGCGTTGTTACTCTCCTCGTCCTCTACGTAAAACGAGACTTGAACCTATAGAAAAAGAACGACAGGGCGGTTTATGTGTCATATTTTCGTCAAAGTCATCTAAATTGTCCAACTTGCAAACTTTTATAGTACTGATATCATTAATTCATAGAGAAAGAACTACAACAAGAGAAATGGACTGTTGTTTTTTTCTCTTAGTGAAACATCAAGAAACAGAAATTTAGTTTTTTGTACACTACGGGCATGATAACTAGATTGGGTATTCTGATCCGTACCTGGATGACAAAATAACATAGAAGTGAAGAAAGATATTATCGATAAAAATGCATAAAAACTAAAACAAGCATGATTTTTAAAAACATATCCCATATTTACAGACATTATTCACACTGTAACTATCAAGGGGTCTCACTATCGCGCGAATCAAACAACTCCTGCGTGAGTCTAGTTTGAGGTCCATCTTTTCCCCAACTTTCAAGGTCCTTAAGACACCATCCGTTATCAACTGAATGGTTCTTAAACGTGCAAATACTACAAATAATTTTTATTTAATCACCTAATGACCACACATCACATAACTCTTATTTCACACTTTCATGGGTTTTCTTGCTTCACATTTGTATGATCCAGCAGTAAGCCTTTCCTAGCCAAAGATTGGCACCACAGAACACGACCCAAACACCTAATAAAAAGAAATATTCCCATCTCAAATTACTAAACGCTTATACGTGAAAATATCCCAGAATTCCTTATGTTCAGAAATTAGGGAGGGAGGGTCCATTTTACGAAACTAATCTATGCTACCATAAAGTATCATGAATACTGTACATTATAACGTCTGATCCTAGAAATTGGCTAATTACACGGTTTGAGAAATATCTTCCCAATACCGACTCCTAGTCATCAATAAATAATCACTAAAATCTAACAAATCTTTACACGGAGACGTAAATACAAAAAGCACACACCCTAGGTTTATTACAATACTCTACAGAATTAATAATTCGTTCCTCCAAGTGTAACAGCCAACTTGATGCTACATTTACTTTAATGTACAGTTTTCATTCATAGTGTTACCCTTTATGTTCATCCGCCCGGATAAATTTTGTGTTAGATCACTATCACCGGTCAATTGTGTTTCATGGTCACATTTCTAGTTTATTTTATAATACAAAGAGTGGGCTAGTTGAGCCAACCTGAGCGAGGGCTGCTCCTTTTCCAGTTGCTGTTATATTCACTTCCGAAACATTGCCTTGTAGGAAGGAGACGGGAACCTGAAATGAAATAAGACAATGATCTCGGAGTTTTTTGTATGCCTCATATAAATTACCCGGAAGATCGTGAACACTTTGTCCAGAAACAAGTAGAACTGTCGTGCAGATTTAACCAAATACTCACCAGGAGCCCGTTCTATTGCATCTTTTCGAGTGGATTACGTCTCATTAAAGTTTATGATCTCATTTTGGTCACTACAAAATGTATTTTTGCTATGTAACTTAAAATAAGCACAGCAGAACAATGTTAACTCTTGTTAAATATTTAATCGAAATGTTGGACTTTTTAAGAAGTATTATGTTCGAATAGCTGAGATTTGTTAGGGAAACGGACTAGGGCATAAACTTTGGCTTCGTTGCCACAATTTTGAATACATGATAATTCCCAGTAAAACAAGATTACAGTGAACGGCACATCATAGGCCCACCCCGTGTATAATAGTCCTTTAGATAATCGCTAGTATGGTCTGGTTGACCAAGGGGTCTCAGTGACCTCGACCTTTGATCAAGGCATGCGGTTTGAAACTTAACTTAATGCAGAGAAACCATTATTTTCTTATTAGACTTAACATGACCATGACCTCTAACCTTTAGAGCCCAGAACTGTATAGGTTTATTTATTACCTTAAGTGCAAGTCACTCACAAAGTTTGGTCAAAGAACTTAATTCAGAACAAATGTTATTCATTCTGTGAAACCAATTTTCCTTCGAGCCACAATGACCTTGACCTTTGATCTTTTGACCCAAAATCAAAAGGGCTCTTTCATACCTTAAGTGCAAGCCCTCCACAAGCAAAAATATATGCTGATACACATTCAAGAGTCACAATATCCGTACCATTTTTCTGGAATAATTTACACGGATTTCTAGTGTACCTAAGGCAAGGTATTGAGATTAGCACTGACGTTGTATGCGTTGTTACTCTCCTCTTCCTCTACGTAAAACGAGACGTGAACCTAGAGAAAAAGATTGACATTGCGGCTTCTACTTGGTATTTTCGTCAAAGTCATCTAAATTTGGTCAAGGTACTAAAGTTATTATGCAAAGACATATTTCTTTTTTCAAAGTGACCTTGACCCTTGTATTCCCCCACCAAATCAACAGGCTTCTTTTTCACCAAAACATGTAATTCATCCACAAACATTGGTGACGGTGCATGGTGGATAATTAAAATTTGTGTGCAGAAATCATTTTTCTTCTTTAGTCACGGTGATCTTGGCCTTGTGACCTTTTGACCTCGACATCGACAGGTTTCCACCTTTTACCAAGTGCAAGTCATCCTCAAGTTTTGGTCCACGTTTGTGATGTATAACTTATGTTTTTGTGCGGAAACCATTTGTCTTATTTCAGTCACAGTAATCTTGACCTTTGACCTTTTGTCCCTGACATCGACAGATTTCTTCCTTACCCCAAGTGCAAGCCATCCACAATGTTTGATAACTGTATATGGTGGAGAACTGGAGTTATTGTACAGAAATTATTTTCTTCTTTCAGTCACAGTGAACCTGACTTTTGACTGGTTGACCGCGAGATAGAAAGGTTTCTTTCTTACCCCAAGTGCAAGCCATCCACAAAGTTTGACACCTATAGATGGCGATCAACTCGAGTTAATACCAACGAAATTGGTAACAGACAGACGGACAGAAGGACGAACGGCTAACATTATAACATACTACGCTTCGCCTCATGGCTGGCATACAAAAACAAATGGATGGCTCTTCTCCAGCACCAAAATATACATTTTATGTATCAATTCATTTTTAGTTATTTGTAGATGAACATGAATTAACTAGATTTTGATGCACATTTCTTTTTCTTTGTGGAAGAGGGAGAGAAAAACAGCCATATTAAATAAACAATAATAGAACACGAACATGTATACAGATAAATAAGATACAGATGAATAGGCATACTTTGTACATAAAAAATGATAGAGAGACAAAGATTATCAAATATACAGGCAGAAAACGAGAGTAGTGGGTGAAATTACTTCAGTAGTCTTGAGGACAAGCGCATCTGATTTTTGTACTGTTAGGCTGCGAGTGAAGTTGTAGGTGGCGACATCTAGGTGTAAATTAAGGTCACCAGAAAACAAGCTACCGTATTCGGACATTGCTTGGAGTGCTAGCACTGTATCCTGAAAAATATCGACGATAAATACCATATTTATCTTTACTTGAAGAAAGTGTGATTCAAAATTTAGCTATGGACGGTTTTCAATGGATTGTTGTACATTTGTGATTACGGAGAAGCGCTGACCAACATACTGCGTGCACGATCGCACCATCACATGTGCTTTGAATTTTGGCTAGCGTTCTTGACACGGTTGCTCATTTGCCTGTAAAGTCTTCATCGTGTAACATACGTAAATTGAAGCTATCATGATGTGGCTTTGAATGGCAACTCAAGCCCCGCTCCCCCCCCCATCCCCCCTTGTTCGAGACATGGTTCACATGTGAACGAAAATAATGTAGCTACATGAAATGAAAAAGTATTCTGAAGAATGAAAAACTCGTTTTTATAGTAATGTGTATACTGATGGTTAGGAGGAATACAGCTTACAACTGATGAGTACGTATGTTGGGATCTGTCTGCAAACGACTGAAAGATCTGTAATCCCTGACATGAATCACAAGTCGATGACGATCTATGCTGTTCATTAGTTTGATCCCCTTTGACAAAGATACATCTCATCAACGAACAATACCACGACAAAGAAGCTTTGCCTCTGACTTGTACAACAATAATGTTACACCAGTGCATGTCCAGTAAGTGTTGTATCAGGAACAGTAACCACAGAAAAAGCAAAGATGGGGATATAAACAGACTTAGCAGATGGAGGTCTTATATTCATGTCGATAAATTTCACCAGATGTTTTCATATTTTATCAACTGGAAATACATATCAGATTCGTTTCTGAACAGATTTTGACTTTTATTTCTACTGGAGACTTTGATATGAAATAGGTAAAACCTAGTGAACGAGGGCGGCTGTAATAACGTGTTTACTATCATGATGTGAGCACTGACTTGGTAGTTCTCCAAATGGCGGAGGCATATACAAGAACAAAAACTACCATATTTTGTGGCGTCATGGAAATGTTTGCATAAAGGCACACGCGCGTCCTTTGCCTGTTGAAATAAGCATTTTTTCATGGTCCAGAATATTAATTTATTCGATCAATATAGAATATATATTTTGAGTTGTGATTTTCTATTAGAAACAAATAGTATCGCCTGCCTTCTTTAATTTTATTATTCTCAAATTAGCATTCTCTTCTGAAGTACTCATACAGATAAATCACCAGAAGCCGGAAATATAAAATCGGAAACAAAGATTTTTTTCCAGCTGAACCATTATGCTAAAAAGCTACGCTCGCTAGAAAAATAGAGACAGCCAGATCTTGTACAAGAAAGCTAGATCCTGCGAGTCGAACTCACGATGGAAAAATTGCTATAATTTATTATCTTGACCCTTAAAATGATTCCTATTCTGTCACAAAATTTGTTTAATTTAATTGAATATTCGTGTTATCTGCAAGAATTAAATGCAAATAGCATGTAATCACGGTCTGAGTGAATCTGAACATCGATCAATGAATGTATCCATATAATTATCCAGCAGATAATATATCCATTGATTCCATAAACTATTTTATCTAATAACCTATCGACTGCTCTCTCTTTCTCTCTCCCTCTCTTTCCAAAAGTCTAAACCTGTGTTGATTGGAAGCCACCATTGGCATTTCTTTGCGTGGTCAGCCATTTAAGTACAGGCAATCCACTGGCAAAGTTCTTGGTTTCGATGTAGTGGAGGAGTGCGTATGCAGCAATCTCGATGTCACGGGGAGGGTTCTGCATATAATATTCAAACCAGGGCCTGGTTAGTGCGACAGGTGCAATATCGGGTGATGGACGGCTTGACCAGAACTTTTTACCATCTGAAATAAGGAGAGAGAAATGTTTACAATCGGTAATTGCTCAAAATGTTTTTGAAATCTCGCAAGCAGTGTAGAATGTACCTATCAAAAATGTTTTGAATGCGATAAACTCAAAAGCATATAGGAACATTTTAGTAATGTTTGGTAACTTCATAACAGGTAGAAGTAGTCGTAAGTGATGATTGGGCCTCAAATGATAATTATATAGGCGCTCATAGGTTAACATGCGGGGCACTTTATGGCCACAAACTGGAAACCCTATGTTAAAATGGTCCATAGGATTAACATTGGGATGGTATTATAGCCTCAAACGGTAACATTGTTAGAAGTGGCTGACCTCAATTGGAGTTACATGGTGTTACGACTCTATGGTCTAAGAAAAATGTAACAGAAAGAAAGTGAAACCAACAAATCAAGTAAAAAATCAACAAGCAATTTATTACTAGATAATTAAAATGAAAAATCAAAAAGTCACTTACAGTAATGTGTTTTGAAATCCTAATAATCCAATAAGAATGATTGTTCTAATCACAAGTCCTAAATATAGAATGTTCCGAATTCACGGCTGTGTCCTTGAATGTTATGATGTGCTAATGGTCTCCAAAGTCCTGATGTACTAGAAATCTTGATGTGCTGATGTCAAAATGAAGTATTCCAAAATCTCTGAATAAGTTCACTTAAATTCCAAAATCATCAATTAAAAATCCCAAATCCAAAAGTTTGTGAGCACTGTTATAATGCAGTGAATATAAAAAATAATTCCTCTCTTAGAATTTGTAATGAATTTTCACAACTGCAATAGCTCTTTACAAGACTGATGGTAATGTCAAAACTGAATAAATGTCCACCAAACATGGTATATATAAAGATTGGTCACATGACAGAATGTTCTAGAATATGAGTCATCTTAATGGAATTCTACCTGTAAACAAAATTCAACCTTGACCTTCAAATTGAGAAAACATATTGATCAAAACAACCTAATTCAAGGACACTAGTTAAACATGTTTTTCCTGATAAGAGATTTAAGCAAATATTAAAGTGAAGAAACATTTATAATTTCCTAAAATAGTTATAATATTATATAAACATCATACATAACAATGGTAACATTGTTAGAGTAGACCTCAGTATGTGCCACAATAGGTACGTACGGGAAATCGTATGTTAAAATGGTCCATATGTTTAACATGGGGATGGTATTGTAGCCTCAAAGTTTAGAGCCTCAACGCGAAATTAACATTACGTCGTAAGTTTGAGGCCAATGTGACGCTACATAAAAACTTATGGATCTAAGAATTTATAGCCTCAAACGGTTTTATGCCTTGAAACGGGAATGTTAACGAGAACATGTTTAGATGCAATCCAACACACCACATATACTATCCAGCAGTCTCTTTTTATATACTATCCAACAGCAAAAAGGTTAGGAGTGTTATATACACGCACACTATACCCTCACATAATACTACACAATCACACAAGGAGAGTGTTACGATATAAATGAAGGGGGATGAAATAGACACACACTCTTACACACAAACATACAAACGTACTATACTATCAAACACAAGGGTAGGAAGTGTTTATAGACACACTACTATACCCTTACATACAAACACAAGAGAAGGGGCCAAAGGGGTTTTAAGTTTTAGTTTTTGTGAGGAAAGACATACACAAACAAATATATACATACATACACAAAAGGTTTTGGCAAATAAGATTAGTATCTCTCTTGTCTAGAGATATGGGTGGCCTCGAAAAGGACCATTGGGTTTACCACTCTCCCTCAGCAGTAGTCGCACCTCCCGGGTCGGGCACCGCAGGCTGCACATCTCTTCCCAAATTTCCTCCAACTTGTCTTGCTGGAGACCACGAGCCTAAAACTGGGTTCGTTGGCCTCCTTCTCCCAGTCTTCCTTCTCCGGGATCCAGTCTGGATGACCCATTCTTTTAAATTTCTCCTAGACCCTCATCCAGTTTTCTTTCAGGCACTGGAATTGCCTCTCCCTTTTCTCCTGCTCCTTCACCCTCTTTTCCTCTGCCCACGCAGCCTTGATCATGAGGACTTCCTCATTCATCACCTCTCTGACAGGTAGTTTCCCTCTTTAGGTGTCTGGCGCGGGGGTAGCATTCCAATTCTTCCACCCGACCCAGGAGGTGCTGTACTCTCTCAATTAAGCTTATGGCCTCCACCAGTTTCCCGACTTTGCAATGCTGCTCTGCCATTTGTTCTTCCTTGTCTGGTCGACGATGAATGGCAAAATATGATTGATTGATTGATTCTTTGAATTATCGACGTATATCGGCCATTTACATCGCTACCCCGAATGCGTGCACAGCACACTTATTCAGGGATTACACCTGTACATAGGAATGGAGATACTATGTACAGGATTGATGGTGTGCGCACGCCGCTCTAATTAATTAATATAATACACACCACTCACTCGCTGTAAGGTTTCCCCATTTTGAGGGTTCATTGGCGGCGCGATATGGGAGGGTGTGTATTTTAAATATTTGATGAGTTGCCGGGCTGCAACCCACCTGACACATTACTGCATACACGGCATGCTTCTTAATTGCATGTCTGGAGTGGAAGGTTGCACTGACTCGGCAAGGGAGGCGCGAAGCGGAACGGAAGTACTGAAACGCCACGACCGTACATCACATTCTGCCCAGTTAGCTAAATCGGGCTGTCCCTAAAACCAATTATGTGTTAATCACATGTTGAATTATGACAATTCTATCGGTTCCAAATTTCTTTATTTATTTAATCCATTCAGGTTAAATTTTGCCTACATAGTGTACATAATTGTTCCCAAAATAATACCAATCCGTGTGTACAAGTTACTCATATCAATTTAGTGTCACGCACACATTACTTAACTCAAGGTTATATTTTCGACGGTGGTTGAAAACGGTCAAATTTGAGTTGAAAAAGAGTATAATCAAAAGGGGTTTTCAAATTTCCAAAGGGAAAACCCCATATAGTCAGGTACATTTTGGTCAGTCTGCTTGGGTGTGAGAGTCCTGTCGAGCCGCTATTTATTTTATCATCTCCCAGGCTTCTTCGGGCAGGCTGACTCTATTCCGGCAGTCATTCTGCTATCGTCTCTGGAAAGGAGCTGTAGTCGACCAGGATTCTCGGGGGGGGGGGGGGAGGTCTGCGTCTTCGTAGCTTGTTCTTCGTAGCTCGCTCCTCAGTGCCTGCTTTTCCCCTCCCTGTCCCGGTCGTCTGCTCCCTCCTCCTTTCTTCTACCTTCTACTGTCGCATGCACTCAAGGCATGACACCAGCTGCGTCGTCGTACTTCCGGATGGTTCCCCCATCGCTGGTCCTATCCTTTGTACTACTAGACTCAGCTTCGGCCTCGGCTTCGGCTTTGGTGGTGGGGGTAGGTTGGTCATCGTCTGTGTCGTACTGCCACGTATTCGCAGGTATTCCTGTATATCAGTAGTAGATTGGTCATTACCTGCACGTGGCAGTCCGTAGACCTACAGGTGGCCCCTTCCCCTTCATCCTACCACAGCAGGTGCGGGACGATGTTTCTTCCTTGGCGGCTGGCTCCTGACTGACCACGACGACCACGATGGCAAGACTGACTGACTGAACTTACATTAGACTCGTGTTCGGACATTCGGCCATGTACGAGTAGTTAATGGGAGCACAACGCCCTACTTAATTAATATACACCACTCCCTCGCTGCATGGTTTCCCCACTTTGAGGTTTTATTGGCGGCGGGATATGAGAGGTTGTGCAACTTACTTGTCAGATGAGTTGTCGGGCTGCAAACCCATCTGATACATTACTGCGTGCACGGCAGGCTATTCAATTACATGTCTGGAGAGTCAGCCTGCACGGACTCGGCAAAGGAGGCGCGAAGCGGCATATAAGTACTGAAACGCTACGAACGTACATAATCAAATTCTGCCCAGCTAACTAAATCGGGCTATTCCTAACAACCAATTATGTGTTAACCACATGTTTAATCATGACAATCTTATCAGTTCCAAATTTATTTATTTATTTAATCATTCAATTATACATTTTGCGTACATAGTGGACATAATTTTCGAAAAAGACTACCAATCAGTGAGTACAAGTTACTCATTTTAATTTAGTGTCACGCACACATTACTTAACTCAAGGTTATATTTTCAACCATGGTTCACATTTGCATTATAATAAACTATAATCAAAAGGGGTTTAAACGTTAAAGAAAGGTTAAGTCGTTGTTTCGTTTAAATGCATCATACAGGTTTGTCAAAGAGGCTAAAAAGATGTTGTATGATTTTTCAAGTACGTATCTGGATCATCTTGATAAATTAATTGACCTAGGAATTATCTTGGAATCGTAATGGCGTAGGCTTGGAGAACAATACAACAAGAAAGTGAAATGTCATTATATGATATTGTGCAAGAAAAGTTTAAGTCGCTGACGTTGACTAGTGAAACGGATGAATACATTGAAGCATCGAGCGAATATAGTAGTAGTAGTTGTTGTAGTGAACATCATCAAGAATAAATTAATTAGAGAGATACTTTTAGTATTATTATAACGATGGTATCCTGTTACGACTCTATGGCTCGAACAAACGTAACAAAATGAAAGTGAAACCAACGATGTTTGTAAAAATCAACAAACAATTTATTCTAAATAATTAATGTGAAAATCAAAATACACTTACATTATCGTGTATTATAATCCAAATAATCCAACAATTATTAGTGTCCTAATCACAAGTCCTGTATATATAGAAACTATAAAATGTTCCTAATGAATGAATGTTCCAAATGAATCTTCGTATTGAACGAATGTTCTAAATGAATGAGTCTTCGTAATGAACGAATGTTCCGAATAGATGATTGTTCCGAATGAATGAATCTGTAATGTTCCGATGTACCAACGATAATGTAAGGTACCTCTGATTAATGGTCCAATAAACAATTCCTTTCGAATTATCTATACAGCATGGCATTACAGCAGCATTACAGGATTCCAGCTCTTGCACGGCTATTATTTAAAACTATCTGATGATTCCGAAACTGATCATAAAAAGAAACAGTTCTTTTCAACTCAAGATCTAAAATGGAATGAATATAACTCGTATATTCAGGTCTTTTATACAACTTGCAAATGGCACATTTCACAACAGTAAACATGTCATATTATGACCCAGAATGCAATATTAAATGCGTAGGACTGGTCGCATTCAAGTCATGGATGAGATCTATATCAGCAAGTTGGTGCGCACGAATATCATTTGATGCTTGGTATGCGAGATCTTGTCAGTAATATGCAGCATCGACGCGGTTGATAGGTGATTCTCCAGGTTTCTGTTGGTTGTTAGAATCAAGTCGTATATTCAGCCATGTGCCAGGTCCACAGTAATTGTATTCAGGGATGTGTTTTTCACCATGATATTTACTCCACGGTGTCCCAGGTAGCTTCGCTAACGCAGCAGCGACATCACCGCCGCCAATTTTTTTTTTTAAAAACGTGTTTGCGTGTACCAGGTCTGGAACCGAGCCGTCCGCTCACAAACGTAAACTTCTTTGCTCCAGATTGAACACAAGTTGCCGAGATTCCGGCTTGACCATTACGTGTTTGAACCCGCATTGGATTCGCAGTACGTGTTTCTGTGTGGCATCACGCACAATATGAAGGCATGATTGTGTTATACAACAGTTGACATTTAACATGGCATCACAAAAAAGGAAACACGAAGATGCTTTTGGAAAAAACAAAGATTTTACTGTCATTGACTTTTCCGCGAAGGCAACGCCAAAACCACTCAAGCACGGTTTCGTGTCTCCAAACTCGGTTCGTGCGTTGATCGTTGGTCCACTGGGTCAGGGAAAATCCAACTGTTGTTGAATATGTTTTTACAATGGTTGACGTGGGATCGCCTGTACGTGATTGCACCGTCGACTGACGATCAGCCACGTTATGATGTACTCAAGGATTTGACTGAAGCGCTGCAGGCGTTGTTGGGAGGCTTCACGGTTGAATTTTTTTCCCACAATCGACGAAACCCCTTGGAATGATGACCTTGATCCAAACTCAAATAATCTTGTCGTGTACGATGATGTGATGCTTGAAAACCAAATCAATCCCGCGCGAATATTTTCTCGAGGTCGACATAAAAACACAGATGTGATCTATTTGACTCAATGATATGCACACGTTCCCAAAGTAATACGAGACAACTGTAACATGTTAATGATATTTCGTGGTATTGACGCGCATGGTCTCTCTAACATTCATTGGACTTTATATGCCGCCGACCACTCATGGGATGAGTTTCAGAATATGTTTGCGGAGGTCACGCAACACCCACAGAGTTTTCATTCTATTGACTTGACTCATGGGCTGCGCAAGTATTGCGCTGATTTAAACAAATCAATTTAACAATTATATATTAGCAATGGAAAAAACAGCCAGCGATGTCATAGCTGAGTATGCTGATTGATGCGACAAAGTGTACAGGATCGACTACAACTTCTTCACAGTTACAAAGTTGTTCGTGAACGCGTCAAAGATATGTTTGCATCTTGACTGGCCGAAATGGAAGACCTCACAGCGGGTTTTGAACTAACGTGTGCACCGCTCATCAAACCCACGCGTGAAACCGCGGAACAAGTGAAAAAAAGTCGCGGAAACAACAACCACAATGATTGGTCCGATTGCCAGGACAGTCCAAGCCATTGAACAGTTGCAGATTGCGCGAACTGTGGCCCCTGCGGTCTAAGAATATGTGGCTCTGGTCCAAGAAGAGGCAACGGCGCTACCCAAGCGCAAGTCACTGATACCACGGACTAATATATTTAACGAGCTTGGCCTCAAAAATATTGAGGAAATGTCCTAGATTTTGCCAAGTGTTTTGCTTCCAACTGGAAAGAATATGTAGCAGGATCATATTATAAATCATTTAGCAATAATAAAGCATCTGTCAATTGTGTTAAGTAGATATATCAGGAGAAGTTTAAAAAGTATATGGCAACAGACCCAGAGTGGAAGGAATTTCACAAAACTGTCGACGATTATAGAAGTCTACTCCAGAGACAGCAACCTGAAGAAGAATACGCTGGTGAAGGTATCGGCGATTGCGCAACCGCAGACCATGAACTCGTGGACAGGTTGAAAACACTTGTGGCATCAGTTCGCGCGGGTAACAGCGCACCAGAAGTAATTAATGAGGCCGCATCGATTTGTCAGCGGCTGCTCACCAACAACATCATGGACCGTGGCACGTTTCGGGCGTTGATGCATGAACTTATTGAAGACGTCAATGATTTTTACCACACCGATGACGAATTCTAAAAGTACGAGGTTGATATTGCGCAGTCATCGTTGAGAACAGCTCTTGGTTGGCCTGAAGATATTAATGAAATTTCCCCAAACGAACGAATTTTCCGCGCAGGACCCGACGGTACCGGTTACAATTTCGCGCCAGACATTGTCAGAATTAACACCTCGGCTCAGCTTAATCTGACCTGTAACGCCATTAGTGGTAGTTATGAAGTCTCAGCCTCGACAACGCGAGCGTCGCACGGCTATATGTTGTTTGGGTTTTCCCGGACTGAGGCCCCGGATGATCTGATATCGATTATTCCCATGCCTGTGTATCTTCCATGCAAGAATTCCCGGTTAACAAACTTTCATTTCACCCTTGCGATTAGGACGGGCACATGCTGGACCTGCGCGGCGAGACCTTGATAATACAACTGTACATTTGAGATCGACCTGATATTTAAAAATATAATGACAATCGTACGTGGACATGTAAGACCTGTGCGTGTTGTTGACGCGAGAAATCCCGTTTACGAGGTATATTACGAAACTGGCATTGGCGATGTTGTCCGTGGATTGTTTACAGGTGCACCAAAAGTGCACACTGCCTTGTCTTCGCGCGCTGCACCAATTTCTAAACAAGTTGCAATGCGAGTCGTTGATAGCATCAAACACGTTGCTGCGGATCGGTTAAATTATCTGGGATTACAGGCGGCTGAATCGATTCGAGATTTTCTACGACGATTAGTAACTCGGGCACCACCAAAAGCAGTTGCATTACTATCAACAGCAGCAATGCCAG
Source organism: Margaritifera margaritifera (assembly GCA_029931535.1). Lineage (NCBI taxonomy): Eukaryota > Metazoa > Mollusca > Bivalvia > Unionida > Margaritiferidae > Margaritifera > Margaritifera margaritifera. The sequence continues at coordinate 1,012,123 of JAQPZY010001698.1, read as the reverse complement.
CCGCGGTTAGTAAAATCATCAATGAAACTGCCCAGCAACGTCTGTCTGATTCAGCGATTGGCCAGTAAAATTTCAGTTTCATGACACATCTCGGTATTTTCTTCCATGTGAGGCATTCTTTGAAGTCCAACGAAAGCTTGTACGCGACACAATACTGCATACGGTGCCAACGACAAAGTAGGATTTGTCAATAACGGCATCGTGGCATTTATCAGCAACGCACGTTATTTCATCGACGGAAAGGAGATCGAAGCAATTCTCGACAATGTTGACGTTGCTACAACAATTCTCGGACTCACACGTTATAGTGACGATTATGCAAGGTCTGCTGGCCCGTCTATGATGTTTGTCAATGACGCAAACGAACGTTCTGATCATATACAGTATATCATTGGAAATGTCCAAAAACGCGACCGGAAATGCACCAACGCCAGCTATAATTCGTGTCAATCCAAATTTCAACGGTGGAATTACACAGCGTCGAGTCTAGATTAGTGCCTGCACGATTCCACTCTCACACTTATTTAGGTTATGTAGAGATTTTCATAAGTTTATTTTCGGGGCCAAACACACGGTCACGTTAATCAGAAAGGGCAACGCTAACGATGCAATTTCGCATGATCCTACCGTTACTAACGACAGCAAAGTTTTTATTTAAATTTACACTTTGGACACCATCAGTACCCTCAGTAGCCATCGACGAACGTTTGATAGCATTTATGGCGTCTGGCGGAACATCTATAATTTCATTTCTCGCGATGACCAGAGACTCAAAGCAAGGCGACTCTCGAGGAAAATTTTCATGGCAAATAACTACTCAACAAGGTGTTAGCGCACCAAGGCACGTGTTATAGCAATTTAAATGGTAGACAATTTGAACAACCAACTGGAAAGTCCAGTGATATTTGCAAAACTGGGAGTGACTGAGGTCTCTCTGAGGTTAAACGGTCACCAAGAACCCATCGAAAACATTTTGCTCGACTTTGGCAACTATTAAATCGCTCGTGTGTATCATCGACTGTTAAAATAACTGGATCGAGACCAAGATGTTAACACAGGCTTGCAAATATCCCAGCGCGATTTTTGTACGTTGTACCCGATTTATTACTTTAACCTCGAGCATCTAGACCTGGTTAAACAGTCCGTGGTGGATATGTACTTCAAAGCCGGTATAGGCCCCGGTGACACCGAGTACAGATGTATGGCTGTAATTCTCTCCGAAAAGACTCTGTTATTTCAGGGCTTGAGTGGTCGAATGAGGATTAATGACGTGCCTGTGGGAAATTTATAGAATGTTCTCAAATTCATAATTAAACCTATTATATTTGTAAATAATAATGTCCTATCATAAAGTTACTGTTGGCATTAGCCTAAAGCACCTTGCGAAAATCAAAAGCGCAACACGAAACGATTATGGGGTCACATTTAAACTTTCTCCGGCAAAGTTAACTGGAATTATCCCCGTGTGGTTGACACAAACGCAACTTCATCAGCTCAATGCGGCCAAATGAAAGAACACCTCGGTGATATTAACGTTATCTAAGTCAGAGGTGGCATAAATGCAAAAGACCGGTGGAATATTTTCATTTCTCGCGGCCATTCCAGCGTTGTTAGGGACTGCGGCTCCTGCGGTTCCAAAAGCAGATGCATTAGGGACAGTGAGAGAAAGAGAGAGAGAGAGAGAGAGAGTTTTCTAAATCAAATCATTTAGCAAGTAACATGAACGGTAGACATTAAGAACTGTTGGTATTTATCGTGCGATCCTGTATAAGAACAGTGAAAAAAATCTTAAATTGGGGGGAAAACAAAATGTATCAGCGTGAGGAAAAATCTGGTTTTCAATGAGAGAGAGAGAGAGAGAGAGTTTAAATATTGAATAGTTTTTCGAAATCGATACAAAAATAAAATGAAATTACGGACATTGAAAACTGATTGCATGTATTGTGCCGTCCTGTAAATAAACAATGAAAAAAAACGCAATCAAATTGCGATATGACAAAAATGAATCATTGAGATGTAAAGAAAGAAAGAAAGAAAGAAAGAATGAAAGAAAGAAAGAAAAAGAAAGAAAAAACATTAACCGTCTCAACAATTGCCTACAAATTATATCCAGAAATACACCATATTATTGTCGTCCGTATATTCAGTTTGACAAATCTTTGCAATATTTTGCAGGTATAAATTCCGCAAAACTCATTCTAACACAATATGAATATGTTCCAGAAAATTAAGCAATGCAATATTTCCAAGTAAATTCAGATTGTACTGTTAGAAACTTGTTCAGTTCCATTTCAATTTTCATTCAGCAGATGAAATAACGGTAATTCTTAGCATCACAGCACATGCATAAATGACGAATGTAGGCGATTTCAAGAAGACACGAGTATGATCCCATGAGCAGTCGAAAATGATTAGCAACATGTATATTGACAGATGATGCAACATAAGAAAAAAAAATAAAGACGTGATGCTGGAAAAGAGGCGCATAAGGGAATGATGTGACCTGGGTGAAAACAGAGAGCTGATCATATAAAAATCCGAAATAAAGCCGCGTCATACAATAAATCAGTTAGACAATATTATCTCGTGTGATACCAGTGATATTGTAGGGTGGGGGACGCAAAGGGTATTGACAGAGATATTTCTGGCGCAAAAACGCCCTCGAATTCTCTACCAATACTTTTTTCGTCGACCCACCCTACAATGTCTCTGGTATTCCACTCGGGTATAAAGTCTAACTAATATATATGATATTTCTTACCCTTGACTACAGCCATGTTATCCAACCTGGTGAATAGTACCCCGTTCACGCCACTGCCCGAACGTGCCAAAGCGTAACTCGTGATGGCCAAATCGTATACATTTTGTATATTATATATGTGAGCTTCCAAATAAGCTCTTGCTCTTGCTGCTGCACTCTGTGTTTGTTCGTTCATGTTCTAAAATAAAAATGAAATATATGCACAATGCAAATGCTATCATTATAACGATGGATCTCTTAAGTTAACAGGAAGTTAAAAGAACAATGTCCTAGATTTATCTGGGCACCTTTCAAAACTATGACCATGGCAATTATATTACACACTGAAAACGTGTCAAATACATATACTTTTGTGAAAAAAATAACCGTACTCAGTCGTTATTCATGCACTGGAGCCTGTCATGTTATTTTGTGCATGCTATTTTGTCCAATAAAAGCACGTCTCCTTTATTACTGGGTACAAAAAAGAAAATTATTTGACATTATTAGTAAAACAAAAGTCAACATCATTCTAAATACATACCTTGTCTTGGATGTCATCGTTTTCCAGAAGGGCAATGAGGCAGAACGCAGTTAGACTGTATCCAACCGACGACCCTCCCTAGAAAACGGATTATTGACAATGAAAATGCATCCGACGTAGACTACAAATGAAAAAGAAATCGAGACGGAAAGGACATACTAAATTTAAAGCTGAAGCAAGAGACTTTTTGAGTTTCTTGATTAAGGGCATTCGGCGAGTAAGTAACGCTTTGATTACATCCAGAATTATTTGATACATTGTAAAATAAGATTTTGCTTTATTTCATCCAAAGCAAAAGGGAAGTTTGTAAAACTAAAAGCAACAAAGTTTGAACTGAAGTATATCAAAAGGCCTAGGAAAATCAGGAATATTCTATGAATTGCCTCATATTTTTTTTATTTTCTTATTTTTTATTTTTTGTAAAGGAGAAAGGAAGATTGAAGTTTCAATATATGTGGCTCTGTATTCAGAGGATATTCGTGAGGCGTATTACTGTTATTATTGTTTCGCTCTTCCACAGCTTGATAGTATTTTGACTATCTTTCCTGAGCTCGAAATGCCTCTCATGACATTATCTATCAAGACATTTCTAGAAGCGTTCTTGCTGTTTTGGGCAGTGTATCTTTCTGTAGTGTTCTTGCTGTTTTGGGAAGTGCACCTTACTGTAGTAGTTCCGATGTAATGTCTAGAGTCTTCATGCCGTCTCTAAGTTTGATGATTAGTACTGCTGGTGATCTACCACAATTAATATAAGTCTTTGATTTTTCAGACAGCTGTCTGTATACTGATAAGAACAGTTTGTAGTGTCGATTTGTATACTCACAACGGGCTATCTTACTGAATTCACCGATGGTTTGATGGTCACATACTTATTCCTGCACATTCTATACGTTGCTAGGACGTTGTATGTTGTAGATTTGCATTTATTATCCTTCGCTGCCATTGCAAATTCTTCTATTTGTGTCTTTAGTTCTGACAATTGGAACCAGCATCAGGTGCCCTCACCGACCTGTTGTTCCGATTCCCATACAAACTGTTCATGCGTTGCCTTTTCTTTTCATTATGTTGTTCTCTCTTTGCGCTTCTTCTGTTGATAATTATTATTTTCTTCGTTTTCTTTCAGAAAGCTCTGCTTCAAGACTAGGCTGGGAATTCTTCATTAATTTCTTTGACGTTTATGCTTTCTATTGACTCCTTTTCTGCTCTAACAGTCTTTTACTCTCATCTGACCATCTTATTATTATTATTATTAGTAGTAGGATTGACATTCAACGGTTGAAAAACAAACAGGTTGCAAAAGTAGATACAATTTAATTGAATAGATCACTTCATTCTATTTTTTAATGAATCATGAAACAAGTCGAGGCGACCTACTTCTGAGTCAAATTCATAATTTTATGAAGATTTGCAAGATAAAATCAACCTTCTGACCTCATCTATCAGAAGTCGGAGAAGAACTTTAATTTCCAATGGTCCATCTGGCTGTTAAACATACCATCATATTAACGATATATTCTTGACAGCAGTTGCATACAAGCTATGTACATACGTAGATTCAGAAATTACTTAGCACTACATGCAACACTGCAATATCATAATTCTAGATGCATCCTAAACAGTATCTATATTAATGTATTCTAAAATTCAGTGTATAAATAAATTGCAACCAATAAGTAAAAAATGTGGAGGTCATACCAGAAGGGAATTTGAGCTGGAATTCAAGTGAAAAAAAATACAAAATATTTGCTTGCTGAATGATAATTGAATTATTTGACACCAGTTTTATGCCCATCAAACTATACTTATTACTTCCTTTCATCACTTTCGAATATGACGTGTTATGTGTGTAAAAATTATCCACTTCTGCCTAATTTAATTCTATTTTAGCTTAAGCATAAATATGATTTATCTTATAAAAACATTCCATTTGAAACAAAAGAATTTTATCTTAAGCAAAAATACAATTAAGCTTTGGCAAAAATACAATCAAAATTGAGTAAAAATGTTTTAGCTTAAGTAAAAGAACGCATTTGTGTTGAAACTCAAATCAATTTTAGTTTAAGCAATAATAGTGTTGTTTCAGTTAAAGTTCATTTAAGTTTAAACATAATTCAGTTTTGCTAAAACTAAAATAGAATTAAACTCAATCAGAAATGCATCAATTGGAACGGTATGTTGGCGGTATATTTTATCTTTTGTATTCAAGATGTATACAAAAAACGTAAATCTACATTTTATTTTTTAAAACTCATTCTGATTCTTTAATTTCTATTTGTGAATATTTTGATTTTTTTTATACGGTAGTGTTGAAAATCCTGGCCCTCCTTTACAGGCAGCAGAATGTTTTAATCCATCACGTAACAGCATGCACTCTGATAATACTTTTACACTATTCCACATGAATATTCGAAGCATTAGAAACAAAATAGAATATATTGTTGACGAAACTTCTGATTTTGACATTCTTTGTTTTATAGACACTCATCTAAATGTTTCATTCCAATCAACGGCTGTTGAAATATCTTGTTACTCGAAACCTCCATGTAAGTTACCCGGACGGGCATTGTGGTGTAGTAATGGATTATACGTCAAATTTGTCATCATTTCGATGTAGATGTGATTTATATGTGCATAATTTAGAAATTATATGGTTTGAAATTATTTGTAAGCATATGTATTACTTAATATGTGTTGTATATCGATCTCAGCATGAACCCAACTCCTCTTGGGATTATATTAATGTCAGTATTGAAAAGGAGTTACTTAGTAAATGTAATATTATAATTGTTGGAGATCGAAATCACGATCTCGTGGATTGAATATATTTTAAATTAAAGGACATGATGCAAATTAAGAATCAATTCAGTACCATAGATCAGCTAACCCGTGTATCTGCGACACGAGCTTCCCTTTTAGATTCCCTTTGTATATAGCAGTAAAGTATAACTCTTCTGGTGCTATAAAGTTTGATACTACTATTTCCATTCACTTCGGAAGTAATGGAATGTTTTTAATATATTACTAAATTCAAGTTCTTTTCATCGACAAGTATAGTTATACAATGCTGTAGAATAGGATGTTTATTAGCATGAAATTGCGCATTATCCTTTGATAGAACTTTTTAGATAGGTGTACAGCTGTTGATGATGCATGTGATCCTGGTACACGAGAAATTCTTTAAATGGCTAAAACGTATATTTGTATTTTAAGAAAAATACAAGTTAGATACAATGATAAGCGTTGGTATGACATTCTGAAAAGGAAATTCAGGAGGACTGGTGATAGAACAAAGAACAAGACAAAACGGAAGAACAAAAGGAAACATTTGAAAACATGTTGAAAATTACTTAACCATGTAAATCTCAAGAAGGGCGCGAAATATTTATTTATTTATTTTTTGTTATAAAAGAAGATAAAATTTGAAATTCTAGTCTAGCAATACAAAGTCATATTAGAAAGTTGTTCATTTACTATTTAAAGGTATCACTACCAGTTCCATACCACCTTTAATCACTAAAGATACTTGATACAATCAAAAGAAATGATTGATGACACTGCACAAGCCAATTGTCTTAATCATTATTTTGTCCTATGTGTCAGCCATTTATGATAATATTGCAACTTTTCTTAGTATCAAATTACGCACTGCTAATGTTTTTGATAATGCTGTATGAATGAAAAGGAAATAGATATTATCCAGTCTCTTTCTGGCAATAAAACAGCAGATAAGTAATAGATTACTGAAAGAAACTTCAACAACAATTTGCAGACCACTTGTACTACTTTCCAATAGATCAATCAAAAAGTGTAGATTCTATCTCAGTGGAATATGCGTATATATTACAAGTTTTCAGAAAGGAAATAAAAAACTCTTCCTGAAATTATCATCCCATTTCCTTGCTGGATTGTTTTGCGAAAATATATGAGCGAGTGATTTTTAAACACTTCTACGATTATCTTGATCTTCCAAGTGTATTTTTGTTTAACAACTAAACGGTCAACTGGCCTATCACACTTTTGAATCGGATTAGTACACGTGCATGGTATTATATCATATATCCTAGGCTTTTGACAGTGTTTGTCACAAAGGACTTTTAATAAATAGCTGGAATCAGGTAAAATAGGTTGGATATGGAATTATTTATTTAATAGATCTCAAAAGAGTGCTTCAAGCATTAATGCATCCAGCGAGAAATATGAAAACAGGTGTACCACAAGGATCTCTATTAGGTCCACTACTTTTCATAAATAATATTATTTATATTAATGATATTGTTTATTGTCCTAAAAGTCATGCTTGGTTATTTGCTTGTGATTTTTATTTAAGTCATGTTTCAATATTTTGTTGAAAATACATTAAATTGGGATCTACAGTCCTTGCACAATTGGGACAAACAATGGCCCGTGATCTTTGGTCTCCTTAATGCAGAAGCCGTTCTTTTTACCAACAAATGATTTTTGCTGTATTCTACTGTAGTTGTTAATTATATTCCTATTATCTTTGTTGAAACTGTAAACACATTGGTCTAACCTTGTCTTCATATGGCAAAGACAGCAATCACATTGCTGATATAATTGAAACAGCTTCTATGTTGATATATATTATGGGGAGAATAATGTTTAAAGTCAGTGGACATACTCTTAACAGATGAATATTTCTGTTATTTCACCGATTCTTGAATATGCTGAAAATGTATGAGATGGGTGTATTGTAACTGATGCAACTAGATTTAAAATATTCAAGGAGAGGCGGCAAGAATTATAACTGGACAAATAAGAAGTGTTAAATATGAATATCTTTAAAATGAAGTTGTATTGTAGCCTTTGGCATCACGCAGCAAAAATAATAAACTCAGCACATTCTATCGAATTAAAAATAATTTAATCCTAATTTTCTTTCTTATTTCATTTTGCCATCAGTTGGTGATAGCGTGCAATCTAATCTGGAAATAATGCTGTTATATATATATATATATATATATATATATATATATATATATATATATATATATATATATATATATATATATATACCCTTCTGTAGGTTAGAAACTAGTAAATCCCTCTTTATATCTACAACTAAGTTTGGAATGATCAACCGCCTGATAGACGCAACGAACCTTCTCGTCATTCTTTTAAAAGTAGGATTTCAGGTAAACCTCCTCCTTTCCCAATGAATTACTTAGCTAGCGACAGACAAAAACTATTTGTCATGCATACACGATTGAGTAATAAGTATTCCTCCCTAAAACCGACTTATATAACAACCGTAATATAACAATCGTAATGAAGTTATCCCTATTTGCGACTGTTCATCAGGCGATGACACTTTCTGCCTTTGCATCTTCGAATGTTAAAATTGTGATCGGCAACCGCAGATGGTTTATGCATCTGTACAATATGTACACATCCCGATAACACTTGACATTCTAATGAATGGCCATGAATGCTTCCAAGATGACACAAATATAATAATTTTAAAGTAACAAATTAATTTTGAAAACAAGTAATGCTTTAACTTTGTATGTTTTCTTTATTAAAAATAAATATGAATCAGGTTATATGTGAATTATCTGAAATGTTTTTTTGTTGTTGTTGTTGTTTATGTTTTTCAGTTGTTGTCTTTGACAATGTCTTTGACGATGTGTATCATTATTTATATGATGTTTATGTGTATATGACGTCATGGTGTATGTTCGTACATATTTCTTCTATACCTTATACGTCTGACAAAAGTTTCTTCAATCACAGTGTACATTTTGTTTCTATTATTTTCCATGGTTCCTCACTGACCACTGTAAAAGTTATGTTTCTTCTTTTTTTTCTTTCTTTTGTTTTGGTTTTATTCTTCTGTCCGTTGTTTCCGCTAGAATACCTTGTGTTATTTACTTGGATTGTTCGTGACACCCTGATGTGAATATGTTTTGTTGTATTCTTGTCTGTTGATGGAGGACCGTAACTAAATTGGTAGTAACCGTTGTGCGACCCCTTTGCATGTGTAATTAAAATAAAGTATGTTTAAATCCAACATAGGTTCTTTTGTTTTCTCTTTTTAATCTGTTTATGCAACGCATAGTATTCGGTGCCTAATATGGTATGAAATGAACCATATGAACTTGTGACATGCGATCTGGTAGCAGCCACGGTAGAAATATGAAAACCGAAAACAAGATTCAGGTTATAATTATAGCTGTCTGGAAGTGGCGATCAATACACAGACTAGTCACGGATGCCGTACTTTGCTTGTTAAATGGAGGCCATTCTTAGAAAAGTCCTGCCATTAAAAACACCATCGATTAGCTGGAAAACAAACCCTACTTATAGTGTATGACACACTGTTCTCGAAAGGAAAAGTCCCAACAATAACAAACAAATTGAAAGACAGAGAAAACTCCGTCTACGTGTATATATGATGTTGGTGAAACTATAGTTATTGTGATAAACGCTCAATAGCTTTATAATTGAAAACGAAAACGACATAGGAAGTGATATCTTATTTACGAGTTTGCCTGATTATACTATTAGAAAGTAATTTTAAATTGAAAAAGAACATAAATGAAACAATTTACGGATCGGATCTTTTTTCTTCAAATTCTCTGACCCCTCTCCAGTTTGTTTAAATCACAAGGATACATTTATCGAGACAATCTGCCTCCCAATTAGCAGATATTTTATTTTACTCGGTGGCTTGACAAACAGCCTAGTCAATCAAGTACTTTTTGAGAATAAGTTATTCATTTTTTTCTATATAAGTGACACTTGTCATGTTTAATGGCATACCAAAAATAATGAGTAGCTATTTCCAAAGTCAAAATATGTTAAGCGATTTATTCTTACTATTGGCAAGCATAACTGATGTCATAGCAGCCCTATGGGTACAAGGTTTAAAGGTCTTGATATCAGGGCGATCACTAAACTGCTGTATAGAACCATTTCTACCAAGCTTGATCAGATTGTTTCAGTTATTCTACAGGAATCAAAAGTAGGGATTTTTACTAGTATGTTGAAAGGAATAATTCTATTAAGTTTGATTAAAACTGTTTCATTTGTTCTGGATGAGAAGTCAAACGTTTTTCAACCTGGATGATATGAAAACCATACCGTTGCAATCGGAGTCAATCCAGTGCATTCCTAACAACTTTGATCAAATTATTCTTTGTCCTCATAGCGAGGAAAAGCAACACGTTTTCAACCTGGTTGATATGAAAACCGCACCGCTGCTATAACTGCTTTTCGGACAAAATTTGGCAGAGCATGTCCTAGGAAACATTACTGCCAAATCTGGTAAAAGAAATCTCAGCTAAGATGTCGAAAATAGCAAATATTGACGGACGGATGTACAAACGACGCATGACCGTGACATAAGCATACATGGTCTTCGACCCAGTGAGCAACACATTATCTTTTGGGTAATCAAACACTTGCAAAAAGTTTAAAATTCTGTAATTCAGACGCTAAATACATTACTTTTAGCATACTGCTGTGAACACTTCCTATCGCTGGAAAAGATCCGTCCGGATTCTGATATCCCAACATCCAATTGATAGCTCGCGTGAGCACGTTCTCGGACACATAGATGTACTTCTTGGCCTGATGGAAGGATTTCACTACGAAAGCCGTCAGCCTATTTTAAATGAAACTTCACTTTAATTGTATGTTCATAGTCTATGTAAAATAACTTCAAATCTTTTGACCTTAGATTTCCATTAGTAAATTTGTATGGAATGGTTTATGTAAACACATATCTAAAACTGATTTGCATCAATTATTAAACGCAAAATGGTAATACTCATGGTTTTAAAACATGTAATCATTGTTAACTGCAGGTCTAAACAAATATTTCAAGTCTGTAGATTGTGTGGGGGATGAGTGTGGCTCTTTTGGGCGTAGGAGTCTGGAGAATCTGTAGACAACAGTTGCTAGATAGGATTAGCGACAAAGATGTCGGTGGGAATAGAAACCAAAGACAGGGACAATAAATCCAGTGTTTTGATTGGTGTACTATGCAGTTGCAAAGTACGAAGCTTTAAATTATAACAGTCGCATAATATAAGACGACAATATGCTTTGGGAGACAAGTCTTTAATTGTAAATTATAAGAAAAGTATGACGTTGGATATAATTTTAGAGGAAGAAATTATTTTGGCATATAATTATTTTTTGCACAGAACCTTTTGTCCTCCTTGAGGAAAAAAAAACTTTATTATTTTAATTTATTTTAATGCCATAAGTCATTAGCTTTCTTAGGCATCTTGAGTATGCTTTGTCTAGCGTAGGCATGATTGTTGCAACTTAATTCATAAGTGCATTTATGCAGGAAATGTGTATTCCTGAGGATTACTCACAAACCCAACATTATCATACATCTATAGAAATGACACCACATAAAATAAAGTAAAAGAAGTGAGATGGAGTGACACTAACCACATGCTTCCGACACCATCACTTTCTCCCCAGATGCTGAACGAACCGTCACTGCGTTGGAACTTTAATTCACGTTGATGTCCTAAATAAAAATAAAAATATAGATACAATTTTAAATTTGATTGAAATGACTGCATGCCCCAAGAACCCTTTTCCACCTATGTTACTGTGACCTTGGACTTGTGAGCTTCTGATACACGAATCACTCATGAGATATTTCTGGAACCTGATGACATTATAATAATGCAAATTTTAACCGAAATTGACATGGATAGAAGAGAGAAACGACAGAACAGATCAAATAAGAGCAATATCGTGACCAATATACGCTCAACGAAGGCCAGAAAATAAACCACTGTGTTAGGTTAAAGCATGGCGGCAAGTTAGAATGATGCAAGCTTTGTGCTTGTAATTATTTAGTATACTAATTTTGAAAGTATGCAACACCATGATCTATGCAGAAATATAAAATATATTCTTTTCTTAACAGGAAGTTGTGGTATATTGTAAATGAAGTTCCACTTATCCTTTCTCACTTTAAATACTGCTGAACGGAATTTTGTTTTTTCAAGAAAAGAACTTAATCAAAACTCATACTGTTGACTTTTACGAAACTGTAATAGGAACCATTAATACTACCACCACCACAATTACGTAATAATAATAATAATAATAATAATAATAATAATAATAATAATAATAAAATAATAATAAAAATAATAAAAGGATGACGACGACGACGACAACGGCGATGATGACATACCCTTGGCCGAAATGGTGTAAACCTTACTATGAAGCACTTGAGTAAGACGCATATCACGTCAGCAGTCTTTATCACATAGTGGTACACTTTACATACAGTGTTTGAAGTTTATTATTTTTTATATGTCAACAGGCTAACATATCACTTTATGTAAATCTGACTGGTCCAAATAAACGCATGAAATACTTGATTGACTGTAACCGTGGGAATTTTCGTTGCACCGCCTTCTGGAATAACTTTATTTTACTATTACTTTTAGCAAAATGGCGGCTGTCTTTCCAAAAGGGTAGTCGAATGGACATTGAAAACCAAAAAAAAAAAAAAAAAAAAAAACGGGGGGGGGGGGGGCGACTATCATAGCAACGCACAGTAGTGGTAAGGTATGCCGGAATATGAGCAATTTACCCTACACAGAAGTCTCCAAATGCCAAACTAAAACTAGAACATAAGTAAACACGCTGGACATTCGCGTAGTCAAACTGAACATGTGGGAGAACCAAGAAAATCTATCACGCTGTCCAACATGAACATACCGAGTCTTTATAAAGGAATGCCGGGCAGCCTATTGCATTATAGGCAGACCCTTTACATTGCTGTTTCCACACGGTATGGATCCTGCACCACATCCCCAGGATAAGCATGGCTTAAATATCAACCTATAAGGAGTAAATTAACTCACCCCTCTTATGAAGAGAATGTCGACACATGCTGGTCTGACAAAAAGTTATCTAACCACAGCATTCTTCCAAATCAAATAATGCAAACATCGGGTCACAAAAAACATTAAATCTGGGAATCACTATACTGAGTACAGCCATATGAATGCAAACCGGCAGCGGCATAACACCTCTAGATTTAGTACAATGTCTGCATCCAGTAATCATCCCTCAGGCAAATATCCAACAACTGGAATGATATTTCTTCTGCCATATCCAATACTGCATCTGTGGTTAATGTCCATGGTGGAATCAACACTTTTTTCGGTGTACATGGCGCCTCAACAACTCCAGCTGACCTGACCGTGTGAACTGTGTGACATCACACATGAATTTCCATCTGAGATACAGTATTGACAAATGATGTCCGTATCAAATGTTCTATTGATTCGAAGGACAGTTGCTTTTTTGAATTGTAATTTGAGCAACAAACAATACTTCTATATGTTATTGATGATCGAATTGTGCAATATTGCTTCAACTCGCATCTGGGGCTATTTTTATTTACGCGCAAGAATTGAAAAGTGCAGCGTCGGAACCAGAATTAAATGAAATGCCCCAAATAATTTATTCTTCTTTCTATTTAGACTACTTTTTTTATAAAAATAAAACTATGTGATACACAGAATCTCAAATGGACAATGATTTAATAATCAGCTTATGAAACTCGTTGAATAATTTACAGCTTTTGCCCGCCAAAGCTCGCAAAAGCTGGAAATTATTCAACGAGTTTAATAATTTCATTATTAAATCAGTACCCATCTGAAATCCTCTATATACTGTTCATTGCACGCATCTAATGAGACAAGATCAACATCTCAATGTGGCGCACGGGCAGTATTAAGCCAATGGAACACAGCAGCTTGTTGAAATTGACAGTTATCATCTGCATTGAAAGGAACAAAAGTTCAACGCGTCCTACGTCTATGAAGTGAAATGCACTGAATGTTAAAACTGATCGGAATTTATGTCGTAGGTGTATGCAACTCCTTACCTCTTTCCATGTGCATCAGTGCTTTTTCCCGGATGTCTTCTGTTAGTTGACCGGTTGCATTAAGATAGTTAGTAACGAAAACGTTCGGGGCGAAACTCATCATAGTCTGTTCACCACCTCCCGTAGGTAATTGTAGTAAATTGTCTAAATTCTTCAATGTGGGTCCCATAACATCACCTATAATAATAATAATAATAATAAGAAGAAGAAGAAGAAGAAGAAAACGAAAAAGAAGAAAAGAGCTCACGTAAACTGACTAAATTCTTCAATGTGGGTTCTAACAAATGAACAATTATTGAATTCAGGAAACTGGAGCGTGTATGGGGCATGCAGGGTATATGGCTTGAATGGTAAACCGTGAACGGTGCAAAAACAGATCACTTAAGATTAACAAAATCCTTGATATGGGAATAATTTCCTTTTATTAGGAGAAATGTAGATATTGAAATTTAAATATTGCACTTTGTCAATCAAATCCAATACAACTTCAATACACACTCTGGATGATGTTCACTGAAGCAAAAGATATCACATATATTTCCAATCTTTTGAAAGTTTACACCAGAAATAAATAGAAAAAACCCCAACTAAATTTAGGTATTTTGATAACAAGAAAAAGATGCGTATATGTCATGTACAAGAGAATGTCATATAGTCATGCGAATTTTTTTACACACACACACACACACACACACATATGTATATATATATATATATATATATATATATATATATATATATATATATACATACACATACATACATAACTATACATTTATATGCTTCGATAGGGAGGTAATCAATTGCTGTTTTAAATTAAAATTTGAGTTGCATTTTCAAAAACATTCCAATGTTTGGAAAAATATATGTGTAAAAATAATTATTGCGAAGGCCTATTTTCGCGCTCGTGTCACGTAAAGCGTTTTCGCTCAATATAGAATTCGCGTTCCAGATATGGCAAGCATGATGTATTAGCGAAGTGCTATAATTACAATCATTTTCAATTTTCGTGCTAGACTGATGAACTCGAAGGCTAGCGAAAAGAAAAGTACGCGAAAATTTCTCTGTATACTGTATATTTATTCCTGGAGACAAATTTATATCTAAATGAGAAATTCCCAAGAAGCTTTTAGAACAATATGACTAACTTTGATCGGAATTTTTCACTAGCACTCAAATACATAAGGAACTGATCTGAAAATTGTATTATTAGGTGTCGCGTTGAAAATTATTAAATTGAACTAGAAATATGTTCAAAGAAACACAAATACCCCACAATAGTGTCTGAAACTGACCTCGACGCAAAACCTAACCAGATGGATAGAGGAACCAACTTACATATGTACGTTTTGACAGAGAAGTGCACAACTATAGTGAAGTGTTACCTTTGTCCGTCCGTCCCAATGTGCCCCAAACCACATTCGAGGTAGGACATAAAAATGCTTTTTTTTTATCTATAGTTAAGCAGGTTAATAAACTTATCATATTTACCCATTGCAGTGACCCTGATTTTCAGAGAATCTGCTACCACATTCTGCGGCAATATGATAGGTACCTTTACATACGATCCAGCGGCTATGATGGAAGGATAGTTGTACTCTCTGCGAGTGCCTTCGGGCTGTGAGAATAAAAAAATACTTTGATAGCTCGCCATCTCAAATCACCGCGCTTTGTATATATGGCCTACTCCTCTCCACCCCAGATCCACCCCATCAGCGGACGGTAAATCCCTAACACATAATGTGTCTTTCTGCAATGACTGCACATCCAAAGTTTCTCAAAAATATTGAAAAGTGTGATTGCAATTTAAATTGTACTAAATTTGACATTTTAACCGCCTTTCATGGACCCCATGGGAAGCAGTTTAGGAGGAGTTAATGTAAAGGGCAAAGACGCTGTTTAAAAGTGTGGTGATAATTGATACATTACTCATGATGGCGAATCACTATTTAATTATAGATAAATAAGCATGCTTACATCTGTTATGTGAATCGTCTGAGCAAAATTAAATATTCTTTAAACTATAGTAATTTATAACACTTTCAAACTGTGGCTCTTTTACATCATATGACATTAACGATGGACGGTCTCAGTGTCACATCCTATTTCTTCCAGCTAAATTACAACTCAATGCTAAACTACTGCATTTACGTTAGAAACTACTCGATAGCTGGATATATTAATGAAGTAAAAATCATGTATGCAATATTGATGTCTTAAAACCAATACCTCTACAAGCAGCTGCCTTCTCACACCATCAGCCGCAAGGACACTCTGGGCTTTTACTGATAAATCTATCTTGCCAATGGCTGCAGGGACAATAGGAATAAACACTGATTCTGCTTTGCCTGCTGCAACCTGTAGGAAAAGTATTTAAGATTCAATTATGTAATTATTCTAAGCAATGTAGGAAAAGTATTTAAGATTCAATGATGTAATTATTCTAAGCACTGTAGGAAAAGTGTTTAAGATTCAGTGATGTAATTATTCTAAGCAACTAAAACTACACGGAGTATATAAATATAGGCTGTTATGAAACATTTTGATACAAATCTGACCTTCTAACTTGCTCCGTATATACTGACTTGTCCCGTCAAAGTAACAAACAAAGGCAGAGTCGGAAATTTTTATTTTAATCAGATTATCCACGAAACATTATTTCTGCATATTATTTACACAGTTTATTGTATTTACAATATGTTTGCCTGAAAAGAAATAATTGTTACGAATTTTAGTTACATAATACTCCCCACAGTTAACCTTAAGGTTGATAGTTATGACAAAGTTAAACACGTCGATATGAACTGATATATAGAAAAAATCCACTAAAACATTAAAGTACTGAAATGATACTTTTACAGAAGGTTTAGTAAATACTATACATTTCTATGTATTTTGACCAATACGAACTAGATCAAGAAAATTTACATAAAAATGCCGAGACAGGGATTAAACAAGAAGATGTGGGAAGATTCACCCTTTTTCCATTCGGAAATGATAAGCGTGTAAGAACCTGAATTAGAAATCTATCCAGGAATATTAAGAAAAACTGATTTTCTCTTTTCCGTGGAACATTGTTAGTTAAAGTATGATACTTAACAGAAAATTAGATTAATTTTTGGTCTGCTAAAACAACGACTACCTACACATTTGTCAAACTTCGAAGAAGAAAATGATCATAATTTCTTCAATGGGAAGGGAAAAGGGCTTCTGGATTTGAAATGTTGAAATAGAAAGGGGCATTTACGCATATGGGAGGGTCACATAAGCATATAATAGCTTTATCGCAGGATTTTTTTAAAATCGATTTTTCAATCTGCCTCTTGAAAGAAAAAAACCACTGTAAGACTGAAAGAAGGCATACTATTGTCTCTCTGGTATTAATTATCTCTCTGATATTAATTATCATTTAATCATTAGTACTTATTCTCAAGGATATACAGTTTTCATGCAAACATTTTGACCAGACTCTTACAAATATTTAGGTCTTTACCACACACCTGTTATCATTTTAGTAGTAATCCTGACGTATTTTTAAAAAAATAGAGAAGTATTTCTTCAATCCAAATGCAACCTTCCAGTAATAACAAATATCTATTATCTATCATTATTACATATTCAAATTTATGTTCAAGTAATTACTGCCATTGATTTCCCAAAATTGTAATATTACACGTCTGTCGGATGTAATTTGTAATATATATATATATATATATATATATATATATATATATATATATATATATATATATATATATATATATATAACATTTCGGCCAGATTGTTACAATAATTCAGGTCTTTACCACACCTATGTCTTTAACACACATATGTTATCAATTTGGTAGTAATCCTGACGTTTTTCGGGAACAATTAAAGGATTCTTCCTTCAAAATCCAAATTCATCCATCCAGTAAGTAATATAATCTTTTATCTATTATTAATTGTGTGTATATAAGCATAGCTATGTTCAAGTAATTACTAAATTTATTTCCTAAAATAGTAATATTATACGCCTGTCCGATGTGATTTGTATGATATATATATATATATATATATATATATATATATATATATATATATATATATCTATATATATATATATATATATATATATATATATATATATATATATATATATATATATATACTGAATCATATATATATGTCTTGAAGCAGACATATGCACACTTACATATATTACAGAACCCGGGCCAAAAGCACCACTTTACTTTGGCACCACGATCCACAAAGCTGCCTCCTATCAAACATTTTCCCCTTTTCCTTTCATGTTATTCAATATGTTCTTCTAGCCGTGTGTTTGTTATTCGATATTTTCTTCTAGCCATGTGCTTGTTATACGGTATGTTCTTCTAGCCACGTGCTTCTTTTGTTTACTGGATAATATATGACTGTGCATGCCAATAAAATATTTGTCAAGTAACTTATACAATTTAAATTTACCTTGACGTTCTTTGTGATTGTCTGTGAGACATATTGCATGTTTCCACTGGCATCCAAGGGCAGAATGACCTTAAAATCGTCTGATTTGTCCAAGGTCACCACAACCTATCAAAGATACAAATGTCCAGATACTAGGTGAATTGAAATGAAAGAAGACACTATTGTGGGTTCGCATTTTTCAAGAAAATAGCAAAATACTTTGTCATGTAAAGTTTTAATCCCGAGATAAATCCTTCCCCATTGACTCAGGAGATATACATTTTTTTCATAGACATTTTAGACAATATAACTAAGTTTAATTTTATAGATCGATATTTTAGCGCAAGTTTTAGCTTTCGTCGTATCTAAGGTGAACAGACACTGTTCAAGAATTCTTTGTATCTTTGAAGACATTTCTATTGTGACACAAAGTCCCTTTCATAATCATGATTTTAAAATGTCAAAAGTATAACATTTGTTTAAATACTACATACATCCATATCTTGTGTCATGTAATTGAAGACGTTAGCTTGTAGGACGAGTTGCTCTCTACGAACGACGGAGTAAGGTAAGTTCAGGCTCACAAAAAACGGGCGGAAGGTGCGGAACTGGAAAATAGAAAATGATTTTAGACAAACATCTCTGAGATTTATGTAAAATAAATGTTTTATTTCAAAAATAGAATGATCTATATTGTGATAAAGCTGATTAGAGGACAACTACAAGAAACAGAAACAGTCTTAAAGTTTTATATACCAGAATGGGCATAATTTAATCCACGCGTAATAAATGAAAACAATAAAAATGGAACCATTACATTAGTTTTCATAACTCACCAGGTAACACCATGCCTTACTGCCTAATTTCAATTTCTTTTTGCTGTTATAAAATGACATATTTTCAGTCCTTCTCTGCAATTTGCTAATGAATATTCATAACAATAGCCTGTCGTAAAGTGTTGAAGATAGTCACGAGATGGTTTTTCCAAAAATTGAAACCTGAAAGCAATGTAAATGTGGCAAGGTATGGACTAACCCAACCATCATTCTTAGGGGTGGAAGATTCGTTGATGTATGTATGTAAAGGGTTTAACGGCAAAAGTAGCATACGACATGAGAGGACTGTGCACGAAATTTGTATAAAAAAATACATAAATAACAAATCTCTCACTGAAATTTGTATTTAAATGGTTTATAAAGCTTTATTTTAGTGTATTTATTGAACATTTTCTGCGGCTCTTAAGTAAATAATGCGGAAATATACAAAAGTTTGCATTTACAGTCAGATATTTCTAGGCGAGTGGGTAAAACAGTTAAAGGATTCCGCAGAATGATTTGTCTCGGCATCTCCGCCGTGGCATAATCCAAAACCTAACATAGTCGCTGGAATAATAAAGCCGATGGCTGTAACCCTATCAATGGATCATTGAGGTCATACATTTTCCTATATTCCTGATATAAATACACCTATCTATCAAATTCACGACTGTATATAAAACAGTCTAAAAAACTGAGCTAAATGAAAAAAAAAAAAAAAAAATCCATAAAACAGAGTGACGCTCTACGGGCCTAAAGAATTTCCAGGAATCCAAGATAAGATCATTTCTTCTTTTTAACCGATGAGCATTGAAGCCATCTTTGATATTCCTGAGAAACTCCAACATACTAAATATTGTAACAACTATTTTCTTATGTTTAAGTTAACATGTTCACAGTTACCCGCAAGTGCAGTACAAACTTACTTATCATGACCTTTGATCTTGAATCTGATATCATGGATAGACGATCAATGAACTTTTTCATGCCAAGATATAACCACATGCTACGTTTGGTTAAATCTTTAAGTAATATTGTTTGGGGGAAAAAAAAGCTATTGAAGTGGTATCATTCAAGGTATTTTTCAGATATATCCACACAATTAGTTAAATGATAAAAAGTCCATTCATAATTGTTTGTGTTATCATGGATACAAGCCAGTAGAGCTAAAAACCTAAGACAAGACCGATGACTTTAAAATCAATGTCAGAGAGCTGACTATCAACTTGTTTATTGGAATGCAACTAAATACCTTCGTGACAAAGGCTTCAGAGTTACTTGGCAGACATGGAAAGGACTTTATCTCAAAGGGCATCAGAGCAAAACAGGAGAAAAGGGAGAAAATTGATTAGTAACATTGACCCCGATGATACAACCTTGAATGTGATACATAAGATGCCATCGAACTGAGAAACAAAATCCTACCATGGTTCATCTTTGTACTTCAAAGAGCTTTAAGATATAAAGTAGAAACAAAAAGAACTACAAAATATTTACCCTTGACCTTGACACTGAAGACAGGACCCCCCAAATGTGAAACGCAGCACATCTTCTAGTGACAATATATAAGTATACCAAGTTTCACCCATTTATTATAAACAGCTCTGAAGCTATAAAGCAGAATGAAAACATGACTAATATTAACCTGTGACCTTGCCCTTGATGATATACCCCCTAATGTAGTTTGAGACACATCTTCTAGTGATGATAATAAAGTTTACAAAGCTTCCATCTTAATATCAAACAACACTAAAGTTACCGAGTGGAAATGAAACTGTGATGGAAAACTTAAATGTTTGAGCCATGACCTTGATCTTGGAGATAGGATCCCTTGTTTTATATAGAACACATCTGCTAGTAATGAGATATAAGTATATTCAGTTTCATCCCTTAATCTAAAACAGCTCTTAAATAACAGAGCAGATTTTTAAAAATGAGATGGAAACATATCGAGCAATTAATTTGACCTTGAAGATACGACCAGCTTGTTTGACACGCTACCAAGCAATGATACATAAGTATATCAAGTTTCATTCCTTACTCTCAAATTGTTCTAAGGTTATAGAGCAAAAAGGAAGGTGTGACGGAAAACTGAAAATATTGACCCATTACCTTCACCTTGAATATAAAATCTTCAATGTCATCTACTAAGTTTCATCCTTACTCTTAAATGGCTCTAAAGTTATGGTGCGGAAAGGAAAGTGATTGACAACTTAAAATATTATACAGGGGAAAGGAAAGTTCGATGGAAAACTTAAACTATTGAGTCCTGACCTAGACCTTGAAGATGAGGCTCAATGTGTGTAGGCGAAACATCTTTTGATCATGAGGTGTAAGTATACCAAGTTTTACCCCTTAATTTCAAGAACAACATGAAAGTTGCAGAGCAGAAATAAAGGTATTACTGACAGATGGACTGAAAGGTGAATAATATGTTCCATGCTTTTCGCGAAAAGGCGTGGAACAAAAACTAGAAATGTAATGTTCATTCGTGGTCCACTTCATCCAAGAGCTGATGTAAACACATTATATCTTCCCGGAAAGTTCGTGTGAAAAACCCTGATAAGTGCTGAAGACTGTGTTGGGACAGATGACAGAAACCTATGAAAGTAAGTCAGCGGACGCAATGAAGAACTCCGAGCCTAAGTTCTAAAAGAAGGCCCCCTAACAGAGAACGAAGGAAAGAGTGATTATCAGAGACAGCGCAAGGTAAGAACATCAGAATAAAGGGAAACGTTTGTTTGTGAGGTAATAAAAAGAACAGGCCAGCGAGGGAAAGAAAAAAAAGCTGAAGGATTTGTAATGGCAGCACAGAACTAGGCAGTCATGGCCAACAGAGTGAAAACAGGTGGAGAATTCTAGTTATTGTGCGGAAGCCATATTTCTTCTTGCTGTCACAGTAACCTTGGCCTTTGACCTTTTAACCCCCCAAATCAACAGGATTTTTCCTTACCCCAAGTGCAAGGAATCTACAAAGCTTGGTAACTGTAGATGGTGAGAATTCGAATTATTTTGTGGAAACCATTTTGTCCTTATTCAGTCACAGTGACATTTATCTTTAACCTTTTGACCCCAAAATCGATAGGTTTCTTCTGTACTCCAAGTGCAAGCCATTTACAGAGCTTGGTAACAGTAGATGATTGACAACTCGAGTTATTGTGTGGAAACCATTTGTCTTCTTTCAGTCTCAGTGACCTTAACCTTTGAGCTTTTGACCCCAAAATTGATAGGGTTCTTTTCTTATCCCAAGTACAAGCCGTCCATAAAGTTTCGTAGCTGTAGATACTTGACAACTTGAGTTATTGTGCGCCAAACTAAATTTTTAACAGACAGACAGACGGATATCATAATATAATATTCTAAGCCTTATGACGGGCGTATAACCCAGCCCAAAATACCAGGCCGTGGCTGTGGAAACATAGCAACAACAACAATAATAATAATAATAATAATAATAATAATAATAATAATAATAATAATAATAATAATAATGACAATTCTATAGCCTCCGCAAATTTAATTGTATCATTTCCCACCTTGACTGGTGCAGACGTCACTCCTAACCCAGTCATTTTATTGACAGAGAACGCACTGGCGACCCATGACGTAATAGTATCAGGAACCACGACGGAAATGCTGGCTTGACCTTGCTCACTGAAATATAGAACATTTACGAAGCATTAAACGAACATATTAGAGAGGAAACAATATTGGTAACATTGCTACTAGTATTAACATTTCTCTTAAAATCTCTCAAAAACATTCACTTGTATACCGTATTTTTTTTTTACCTCCATCGCCCCCAAACAAAGAAACAAACAAAACTGTTGACACATAAAGACATATTAATTATTTCAACATTTCATTTATTTACGAGAACATTTTTCACTTTGAAACAAAAATCAACGCAGGTATTAGTCACGTTTACTTATATCTGTAGGTGAATACTTATAAAATGAAGGAAAAAAATGCCCCACTCAATTTACCCATATACCAGTCTATCAGTCTATCCATTCTAACCATAAACATGTATCACCTTTAAAACTAAAACACAGGGACTGCTAATATTTAGTAAATGAAAGTTAACAACGTTTTTAGATTCGGAATGTTAAAATTAAGCTTTAATAAATTTGGGCTTTTGTGGTGTAGAGAATCGAAGGTGATGTACGAAAAAAAGATATTTGATAAATGTTTGTGAAACAATTGTGGGTATCAACGAATATTTCTTTGAAGATTTAAGTAATACTGAATAAAACAACGGCTATGAAAATTATGTTGAAGTTTCTGTATGCAGATTTTTACTCAGAGAGGTTATACAAAATGTGCCACTTCAAACAGGTATTGTGGAGAAATGAACTTTCTATAAATTCATTTTGTTTATAAAAACATATTATAAATAGGTTAAGTAAACATTCAAACCTATCTATCATTCAATTTATCTATCTGTATGCCTTTCTACTCTAAGTCTACTTATGAAAAGTAAATATTTTATTAAATTGTCTTCTCCGGGAATACTGGCCCGATCGAATTAACCCTATGAAATAAACTGCGCAGTCTCTCGAATCCACGATACACGAAGGGAAGAAACTCTTCCAAATTACCTCCCCTTTCACCCGATAGGTGTCTACCTGTAACAGACTTTGACCAGTTGCAGCTTGAGCGAAACATCAACGAGGATGCACGCATTGCGGGGAGGGCTTAAAATTAATGTGATCGGGTAAGTTGTCTCGGTGAAACAGAATTTACTAAGAAACTGACTTTGTCCGTGGATTACGTGTCTCGATCTCATTAACGTTAGGAGAATATGTAATAGGAGGAAATGCTGAGCACCCAACCTCTAGCACGAGTATCCTTAGTGCGAAAATTGGTTAGAGTCCCTATATGAATGATAAGCTGCTCCCCGAACTTGAAGGCATAACAACCGACGGTCACGTAACACGTGACGTCAATACAAGGTTAATAAGAAACGAATTACATTTTCTTGCCAAAAGGAAATCTGGGTAAATTCAGCGAAAGTTTTAAACCTACTCCCATGAGGAGGTTGTGCTGACTTTAACTGGGTCTGGTGGTCGTCTGGGCCTCTGGATCCAGTATCCACCAGATTTAATTCTCGTCTCTGCGGCGCTAGATCCAGGAGATAGAAACGCGAGAAGGTCGACTGCGCGTGCCGCCAAACGGCTTATATAATGTCACGGATCAAAACGATGCGCTAGAACGGGAGGTTTGCGGAGATTGCTTGAATCTCATGAGCTGAAATATTCAATATGCGTATCTGGTCTTGTGAGACCTCAGATTACGTCAAGCGTATGATCCACTTCAATCAAGACGCTAAGGCTTGAGGGGTGATAATCTCTTTTCCGGCCTCCACTGGAAGAAAGATGCGTTGTCCTGCCCCACTAATTTTCTCTGTGCGTTTTAAGTAGTGCTTGAGATCACTGACCGGGTCTTGTATCGCTGCGCCTGTCGACGTTTTAATCGAGGAGAGAGAGAGAGAGGGGGGGGGGGATGAACACTTTCTGGTTGCTCGCAGAATGTAACCTGTTATTCGATATGAAACCTGAATGCGCCACGGAACCATCCGATCTGGACCGGAGATAATTTGGGTCCATTAAAAGGTCATGAAACTCGCTCACCCTCAACGTCGAAGCTACGACTATCAAAAACATCTTTTGTAAGATAACAGCTTCATTGAGGTCTTGGCTAAAAGCTCGAGCTTATCTGAGTTGAGCCATGTCAAAACCCATGAACGATTCCACTTTGGAAACAAGGTGAATGATCTGGGCCTATTGATGTCAATGTTTGGCAGCAAGTCGGACAGGTCCTTGTCGTGGTTTATATTCCCTCTACCATGATGCCTGTATGTGTCGAAAATCATGGAGCCGTAGCCTTGATAAGTTATATGAGATCATCTTTTCTCCTCAAAGAGCCAGAGAAAAAGTTACGCAATTGAGAGATCAAGGATTTCAAAGATACGATGTTGTTGCACCAGTCCCCGAAAACATGCCACTTTTCCTCGAAAACCTTTAACTCATTAACCCCACGTGATTCTTTTAATTTTCGCCTGAAAGGGGGTAGGCAACGCATTTTTGGGGTTACTTCTGAATTCAGCAAAACACATCTGCTTAAGAAAGTTTTCCGTTTAGCCAGATGGTTAGGTGTATCAGAAACATTGTTTTTGATTGACTATTACGCTGGCGCATATGCAGAAGGGTAAAAGTTGGACTTATCTTCTTTTCTTTTTTTTCGTATTGGACATCGATTTTTGTGTCCTGGCCCCTTTTTATTCCAAATCTCAAACTTATCCTACATTTTGCAAAGGTTTATCTGTATGTGTGCAGTTTCTACCGGTCTGCTTTAGATCCAAGGCCAAAAAGTATAAAATCCGGACACAAACTCCGGTTCCGAAACTGGCAATTGTCGACCTACAAAAAACGAGTCTAAAAAAATGCATTTTTTCGCTGTACTTTTTAATGCGAGTAGAATGTCGACATTATTTGGTATCATTGTATAGCTACAGCTGTCTACTTTCCTGCAATGCCATCCACATTAGTGTATCTTAAATGATGTTGACGTTGCAGAGCTCGGAAGTAGGGTACAACCTCATGACTCGTAAATGTGGCGCTAGGGGTTAATGATTTAAAGTGTAGGTCCTTCTAGCTTCTGACATTCTCTCTACGATTGAAGGTTAAAATTTCTTTCTACGCAAGGCTGTCCTGACAAGAGCCAGGATTGAAAGAGAAGTCTCTCCGGGCAAGAATGTAACACATACAACCAGGGTTGTTTGAGCAGGTTGGGATTCTGCTGGGGACGTCTATCGCAACGTCGAGTAGATTGTTCACCCAGAGGCACTTTGCAGGTCTGACTCTTTATCTTTTGAAGTACTATCGGAATCAGAACAACTGGAGAGAATGGGTAGCCCCAAAACCGCCATAACTGATTGCCGGAACCTCCACGACCCAAGCCTCTGAATCCTGGACTGGAGAGACTAAGGTTGGCAGTTTGTGCTTTCACCTTGTCAAAAAGGATCTATCACTGGACTCTCCCAAACTACGCATATCGAATGAAAGATTGACGGATGAAGGGACCACTTGGTGTGAAGAGTATGGACCCTTCTTGACAATGAATCGGCCAGAACACTGAGTCTGCCGGGAATGTGTCTAATCTGACCTCGGTGAAGCGGGGCAACATACAATCTGGCGTCTTTACAAAACGTAATCTCCGGTTGGGGCTACTCCAGATGAATTCCCGCCGTAAGCCACTGACTCTCTTGCTGCTGACGCAGGAACTGGCTTATCTCGGTCGAAATTGTAACTAAACTCTGTCCGCTCCATTGTCGGATCGAGCGAGGCAACAGATTGAGGTTTTCCTCGCACTCACTGTGGAAGTAGTCTTCATCCGGCATTGGTCCCATGTCTAAGTATAACATACCCAGCGGCATGGAAAAAGTAGTGCCATCGTCCATAGGCATAACACGGGTATTGCCCACCCGATACTCCAGATACATCGGGCCCGCGGGCTGGACTGGCTATATGTCACCGTGACTGATGGGCTGAGATCTATCACAAGTATGAGTTTGCCGTTGGCTTTTAGCACTAGAGTAGACCTTGAATAGAACCCCGTAGAGTTCGGTTTGCGAACACTACCGCCCGCTTGAGAGAAAAGTACTGCTTTCCTTGAGTAAAATTTCCGCCTTTACGGGATCGGTCAGAAAATTCGTCATAGGAGGGGAACACAAGAGGGGACGGGGTTGGATAAACGAAATTCTAAACCCGTCTCAAACAACTTTGGACCACCCATTGGTTTTGCGGAAAAAGATGGATTCACTATTGCCGAAAATGTAGTAGTTTGGCGCCTACATGTAGATTTTGAGGCGGTCGGTGTGCGTGAAATGTCATTTGCGAGTGTTGTGAGACTTGGGGAAAGAGAAAGTTGGTTTCCTTTCCCCTTTATTAAATTGCCTCCGAGAATAAGGAGTCTGTTGCCGTTTGAAATTGGGGTGTGGTCGAGACTGCTACTGTAGAGCGGAATTCGGGTGTCTATCCCTTTGCTTATGGGCATCTCGCCGTGGTGGCAGAGATTGAAGTTTGCGAAAAGCTGGAGGAGGGAGTAAGGAAAGCTGGGTGTGGTGGAAGTTCTTGTGCTGTCTCCTTGCTCATATTTTCTATATGGCCGCCTAACAGCAGTGACGAGTCGAAAGGCAATGATCGTAGAGCGTAAGAGTGATATGGCTTCAGTGACGACGAGCGGAGAAAGGCGTCTGGTCGCACTAAATCAAGGTTGCAAGAAGCCGTAGGGGCGTTGGACAGATACTACTGCGATGCCCTATTAATCGCCTTCGCCATGCAGGCCATATATTCTCACGCATGTTCATTGCCCACATTTTTGTCTAGGCGAAAAATCGCGAACATAGCCCAAAGACCGCTAAGGATGACAAGTGAAGCATCGATGACGTGGTCATCATATTCCGCACTAACTTCCCATCAAAAACATGACGGTGAGCCAACAAAGTATATGTCGCCGGGACGGATGGCTGGATGGACTTTTGGAATGCTGGATGGACGGTTGAGTGGACGGCCGGTTGGAAAGCAAAACGGACTGCCCAGTTATACCGGTTCCCGTACGGTTCTGTATAAAACGTGAGTCAACCTTTTAGCAGCACGGTCCGTGCTAAGAACTGACCTCTGATCGCTATTCGGTATGTATGGCCGGACGGACGGTTGGACTGGATGGTTGGCAGCGACAGGTGGTAACACCCATGTCGGTGAGGTCAGTATCATACACCGGGCACCCAGACTTCTAGGCACTAAGGCCATGCTCAGGCATGCGAATGGGCCACTGGACTGCCAAACATCTGAATAAAAGCTCCGTTAAATTCTAAGTCCACACTGGAAAGACTTGACGAACGGAGGGATAAAAGCTCACCAGTAGCTAACAACTGCGAAGTCGTCTTCTGAACAAGTCTTCTCATATGCGACTCGAAAAACGCTTGGGACGGATTTAGCATCGACGCATCCTACGCCACCCGATTCTCCGTCTCTAGCTGACCTGACACGAAGGTAGCTGAGGGCATAGCTCGAGGAATCTTACCAGGTGATACCATCGAAGTATCCCTCACGACACTAGCCACAGACAATGTTTATGGATAGAGGCTCAGGATGTTGCTTTCCGTCTCTCTCTCCCTGCCAAACTTTTCCACAGCACCGCGGACTATGTCCTTTCTGACTACGTACAGAAGCGCTGCAAGGTAGTGTTAACGTGCATTTTGTGCAGGCAAGGCAAGTGTCATAATTGTCCTGGCTTACTTTCGTTGCCATTTTATATCCCAAATAACAATATACGACACCCCCCCCCCAAAAAAAAAAAAAAAAAGCAGTGAACGGAAAAATAATAACCCGAACGTGTCAAGAAAATCAATAAATGCAGTAGTTATAAATACAAGTGAGAAATTGAACCAGTGCGCGCAATTCAAATATACAAACCAGAAGTATAAACAATACCTTGTGCGATTTACCAGGACAGAAAACTGAAGTCCACAAATTGTTAAAAATATGTCTGTCGCAAGCAAGGTTACCAAAAACTTGTGGAAACCTTAATTAAAAATACTGTGTCACACTTTTTAATAGCTGGGAAGAATAACAAATTACATTGAATAATATGTAGAGACGATGCGGTGCGATGTTGATCGTCCCGCAGCAAACACTTAAACTGGTAAATATTCCATGTGGTGGAAAGGGGAGGTAAATTTGAAGATTTTCTTCCCTTTGTCTATATATAATTCAGACAGGAAATACTAAATTTTCGTCTTTCTGGGAGTGCTGGATACGAGAGGTAGCAGAGTTTATTTCCTAACGTTAATGTGATAGGGAGTGTATTCGACGGAAAACTATATTTACATACAACCCCTTCCACTCATCTATTTCTCTCTCTCTCTCTCTCTCTCCGTCTATCCATCTTTCTATCAAGCTCTATAGCTAGATAAAAACAAATCACAAAGAGACAACATACTTGGAAGTGGTATTGGTCAGGAGCCACGCATATAGAAAAAAAGTTCATGTGTGTTGGACCTGTTGCAGTTTTGTGTCTCCACCAGGCACAGGTGTATTAGGTGCAAAGGTCTGTCCAGACATAGAAGTAGTTGTCATTCCCATTCCACCAATCATCCCCGGATAGGATATTAGGAAGTTTAAACAATCCTGAATATCCAGGAAAACATGACATATATCTATATATTTAGGTAACTGGATAGATGGATAGACAGAATCACCGCGAGACAGACTTACTTAGAGACAGACTTACTTAGAGACAGACTTACTTAGAAGTTGTGTTGCTCCAGAGCCACGATTCTGGGAAATAAGTCCTGGTGTGTTCAACCTGTTGCAGTTGTGGGGCTTCTGCAAGCATAGGTGCTACTTCTGAAGCAAGCAATGCCGACTTGGACATAAATGCGTTGGGAAACGATTGCTCGGAAACCTGAAGGAAATCTTTAAAGAAACATTCAATATGTAGTATTCAACAATACACATCTATCTGTTCGTACTAAAATCTACTTGTATATAAATGTATGTATGTATCTATGGATGGATGGATGGATGGATGAATGGATGGATGGATGGATGGATGTATGCATGATGTATGTATGTGTGTATGTATGTATGTATGTATGTATGTATGTATGTATGTATGTATGTATGTATGTATGTATGTATGTATGTATGTATGTATGTATGTATGTATGTATGTATGTATGTATGTATGTATGTATGTATGTATGTATGTATGTATGTATGTATGTATGTATGTATGTATGTATCATGTATATAACTTTGACAAGAACCTCATGAAAACAGTGTGGAAATGTCTCTGAAGCTCATTTGAAATCGTGCATAATGCTGTAGAAGAATCTTGCATGACGAATCTCTATAGAATGTTGGAATCAGAGTTCTGAGAAGTTCTTGTGATTTGTCTAAAAATCAGAGAAAGCAATAGAAAATTTTCTCTGAAGCCAGGAAGAAATTATTCAGAGATCTGCAGAGAAATGTCATGGAATAAACGCGGATTTTGCAAGCATATTTCCCGGAATTCCATGGGGTTATTATGAGATATTTTCACATCAAAATACAAAAACTTGAGTAGGCAGCATGATGAGCTCATATTTACAGTCTACTATATTTTCTGGACGGCTAACATAACAAATTATTTTCAGATCATTTAAACATAAAACTGTTCCTCTCCTTTCTTTTTGAAATGTCTCAACAAAACATAGCTGTTTCCTAAAGCTTTTTCCCAAGTACTTTTAAAATAACAATAAATAAACTGTATTTTTAGAAAATATGATAATCCACTTTCATGCATTATTTACACTAAAAATGGGCAACTGATAAGACATTTATTTCCTGTCAGCTTTTCTATCCGTGTCTCTGACCTACCCATCCAAAATACTGTAATGACTGGATTTTCTGGAAAGTTCAAGGGCCATTTAAATGACACTAAAATAATTCAAGGAGATGAAGAAAAAAATGCTTTTCCCAAGGTCTTGCATCAATACCTTACAGTTCCAATTATACAATCTTTCTCGTTTAATTCTGCCTAGAAAGAAAAGTCCCTATTTACCATGATCAGTTCAGGAATAAAATGTTATAGGTCCAAATTTACGCTGTATTCAGTTTAATGACAGAGCTGAAATCTGTATTTTTCTGTTTAGGTTCCGTACAGTATGTGGAGACATTTATGCAATGATTTACGGAATAATTTCCGCAAGGAAAGCTGAGGGTAGGGGAAATCGCGATACTTACAACCAAAATAAATTAGATCACATACACAATTGCAGTTAATCTGTCGTTTGGTATCAGAGATATATTATTATATAAACAATCGAAATTAGGAATGAAGTGGAAATATTTTAGCATTATACATTCTATGTATGAAAATGTTACAAGTAGAGTTTAGATACAATAATACCTTGTCTGGGGAATTTGTGTGTGTGTAATTGATGCACGGCAAGTGAATGCTTATCACCGTTTTTATTTGCTATCTGCATTAACCATTTAAGAGCGGAATTTTCACAAAATGAGGTTTCAGGGATAGGTTTAATTACATCGAAACTGTTCTTGATTCTTTTATGCATATGATCTAGCAATATTTTCAGAAACAAAATACAAAACAGGGTTTACAAACGGGTTTGGATACTTTTGGTTACTATTGTGATAAATGGCGACTAAAGGTAAATACAAACAAGACAAAAATTATGGTATTTCGAAGGGATGAAAGAATTCTAGATCGTGATAAATGCTTTTATAAAGTTTGAAACTAGAAATAGTCAATAAATTTGTTTTTCTTTGCATTGCTTTTACCTTAGGTGTGCATTTAATGAAGCAAACACTTGCTGGACAGGCTTCTAATGAAGTTGTTTCTATAAACAAATACTTGTATAAATTTGGTGATATATCTCCCAAAGTGGTTGGTAAATTATTCGATAATCTAGTTGTTCCAATTTTGAATTATGTTGGCTAAGTATATGGATTTATCTCAGCAAAATCTGTCGACAAAGTACACTTAACATTTTG
Source organism: Margaritifera margaritifera (assembly GCA_029931535.1). Lineage (NCBI taxonomy): Eukaryota > Metazoa > Mollusca > Bivalvia > Unionida > Margaritiferidae > Margaritifera > Margaritifera margaritifera. The sequence goes on along the minus strand of JAQPZY010001698.1, from coordinate 980,121 downwards.
TAAAAAAGTATTATCAGCGATGAAATATACCCTGGATGACTTTTTTTTATCGCATATTGGGGGAGAATGTCTCTACGGAGAAATAGGTAGAACCGTATTTTGAAGTATTGCACTAACCTTATTTTTCTTACTAATGGGAAATATATTTATATTGTCGACAGTTTAATGTTTTCTGATCTAGAACGGTATTCTGTGAAAAAATTGGCATTTTTAGTAAGGCAATTACTAAATCATCGAGGTCTTAGAGTTGCTTTGATCAAACAATATGTTGGCAATACAAAATATATTTATCACTTATCAAACAACGTTCAGCTGACAAGTTTGTTCAAAAATGAAATTGGCATTCTAGCATAGAGGAATCCTCAGGATCTTGGCTATATGTAATTTGTCTTTGGAGTTTGGATATAAAGAATACTTAAATTTGGTTACAATACAAAAATGTCGAAAAGCAGTAGTGCGAGAATAGGAATTTCAGACCGCGGTCCCCAACTAGGATCAAAATCTTCTATCCCCATTGAGGTTTACCTTGCACACGCCCATAAACGTACGAGGATTCTTCCACGCGCACAAACACGGGTACGCGCAGGCGTTCGAACGGGGTAACTTTTGCTAAAGTCACTCATGGGTTATATTTTGTAAAGTCTCGTGCACGACCACACTGGGCTTGCAAACGTCTATGAATCTATGATAAAGTCCCGTGGGTTTATGATTCTAGTTATTGATCAGCCGCAGTATCGAGACAGATTGATACACGCCGACAACGCAGAAGTGATCCAATATTAGTAAATTGTAGTAAAATATTAGATAATGTTCTTGAAAACATCACCGTTTGACACATACAGTATTGTGAAAGAATATGCGTCCGTAGCTGATGCGGGAATTAAATTTCCCAAACAATGGCGCTTTTGTACCGTCACAGGAAAGATCAAATCGCTGTTTAGCTTGAATGCGTCATTTCGATTTATCAAAGAGGATCAAAAGATGCTGTATGATTTTTCAAATACGTATCCGGAGCACCTTGAAATATTGACCGGGTTATGGATCGCGTTCGAGCAAGCACGACGAAAACTTGGCGAAGAATATAACAAAAAGCTTGAAAAGTCATTGTATGATATTGTGCTAGAAAACTTTAAACCGCTGACGTTAACCGAGTCACCCAGCGAAGACATCGAAATGACCAGTGAAGAAGGCGACAACATAGAAATGATCAGTGAAGACAGTGATGACAACAAAGACATCAAAAATGACCAGTGAAGACAGTGACGATAGCGAAGATCATCAAGGATAAATCAGTTAGAGAACTGCTTCCAGCAAAATATATAGAAACACTAACGGCATTCACATGTATGCATAGCAATTCATTCATTTGAATATGAGAAATGATACGCAACCCGCTGAAATGGCGGGATTTCTGTGAAAAGTTATTCCAGTGCAAAGACACAAATCCCATACAGTCAATACTCGGGGACGGCACTGTACTCGTAGGGATTTTCAAGTTTAAAAACAACTACAACACATTTGAAATTCTTGAATGTGAACGTACAATGGATGGTCTGTTTCGAGTTGGTGTGATGCATTATCACAACGGCAAGTCTGCAGTGATTTCGCCAAATACCCGTTTGAAGAAAATTCGCACAGGAAGAGCAATTTGATACCAAGCTGCGGAGGCTGCCGCATGGCATAATAGCTTGACTGGGAGAAGCTACCCTGCTTTTAAACATCATCATCAGCAATGCAACGTCTTTTATGGTTAATAATTGGTGTAACAGTGTATACCATCTAGTGCAGCATAATCTGGTAACGCGCCGCATGAGGTTAGACACACCATGAATCGATGATAGATGAAGAGTATTTCTATTAGAGAACACAGTCCGCGCGTATATATAGAAAGTTCAATGGCACAGGGACGTAAGAAATGCAAATGTGTAGGCCTTGAAAAATATGAACTTTGCGGCAGAACATGCCATTACGAATGCTGTAAATCAGACTTGCTCACGTTACGTGTTGGTACAGGCGCTCGACCATGTCTCAATTGTGTCATCGGAGTCAAGTCGCGTAATCGACTATGCAGACCATGCGGATCTGTACGCGAGTATTATCGCGTTCGCCGGCAGAGACATACAAACCCAAAAGTGGAAAACGTCGTCGATGCCGTCGAGGAAAACACAGAGGGAAAATAAACAGAAGTCAATGAAATAATATCTAGGATCGAAGCGATTGCGGTTTCTCATCCCGCAAAATAAAAATAAAATTACAAAAATTCATTTGTTGCAGAAGCAATTAGATAATGCTTTTATTATAAGAGTATGCCTGTAGTGAATCAACTCAAAAATTGGCGCGAGATGATGGAAGATTACGCAGAGGTGCAAAAAAGGCATATACACTTACAATATTAGGACTTCCTCCTGACGAACCATGGTTGACTGTCAGACAGTTTCGTGCAATGGCAGCACAGTTACGTATCAAAATTCATTCACGGGCCAACCGGGCTGAAACCGCACGCATAGTCGCCGATGAACAAAACCGCCGCCGTATTGCAGCTACTAGTGCCGCTGAGGCTGTCGCGTATGTTCATCAACGGGTTCAAGTTTCAGAGATTAAGTTGCACAAGCGTGTTGGTGATTTCGGAGATTACCGGGGAATCATCCCAAAAACACACAAACCAGACAAAGATGCTGAGAGGCTTATCTCGAACATGCGTCCGGGAATCATATCAACGTTGCAGCACTCGGCGGCTTCACAACTCGCTTCCGGGTTCAAGGTGAATATTATTCTGTTTGGGGATTTTATCATTGCAAGTTTTTCCAGAGAAGGCTGCACAGGAGCCAACATTTTCATGCGCGTGGTTTCACAGTGGTGCCCATGTAATCTTGAACCGTGGAGACATTGAGGCCATGAATGATGAAATCGATAAATGTTTCGCAACAATCCTTAAAAATTATAGTGATTACACACAAGTTGCATCAGGATGGACTCTTTTAGGATGCGCGGAAGTTCATCTTCATATTTCCCCGTACAAACCTATTCGCGGGTCGAGTTATATTCCAACACCAGCGTGTATTCCTCCGAGGGCAGTAATAAACGTGAAAAACGACGAAAACCAGTGTTTTGGATGGAGTTCTTGTCCGCGCTGCATCCCGAGAGCGATCATACAGACCATCCTCGAAAATACAAACAATACCTGGGTGAACTTGAATTTGATAACATAGAATTTCCTGTACAAGTTCTTCCATCTGCAATTTTGAACGACTCAATACTGATATCGCGGCCATCAACCGATTCGAGTATACACTGCAACGCGTGCGCGGTTCAACGTTGATCTGTTATTGTTGAGCAACATGGATGGTCCAACGGAGCGGCATCATCACGTAGGATTAAAGATCATTCCCGGCACAGCAGACACAAGGGAAAAAGTTTGTTTCAACGCTGCATGCATGTGTTTAGCACCCAACTACAGCTAGACGATCATGATTTTTACTGCGGGGGAGTCAACGAGAATCCACAGCGTACGATCATGCCAGAGCATGGCAAAAACGTTTTGAAATTCACCGCGGTGAAACGCAAGATGAAAGTTCCATGTCATTTACGCGGACTTTGAATGTTTGAACGTTGCCGTGAACGAGCAGAGAGGTCGTTGGATGGTGCTTTGCTACCCAATGATCAGTCAAATACAACGCAAGTTGCTGAACAAGTTCTATGCGGATTTTGTTACACTGTAGTCCGATACGATTGAGATACTGAGCAGCTAATGTTCTACTGCGGTTGAGGTGTTTATTAAATTCATTGAGTTTACAGCGAAATGGATTAGACAACATCTTTTCTCGCCAGCAAACATGATTATGATACGCGATTAAATACGCGAGTTTTCCGCGGCGACGCATTGTTGGATCTGTGAAGGAGCTTCAGCTCCACCGATGAAAAAGTGAGTGATCACTGTCACATCACTGGCGCGAACAGAGGAGCCGCACACAGCGCATGACATCTGCAGCTGCGATGTTACCCTGGTTAAAAAAAAATTCCGGTTGTTCTTCATAATCTACGCGGGTATGATGGTCACTTGATCATGCAAGCAATCGCAACGACATCGAATGCAACGGCATAAGTGTCATTTCCAACAACATGGAAAAATACATCACGTTCCGGCTGGGTCAGCCGCAGTTCGTTGACTCGCTGCAGTCTCTTAATTCCAGACTGGACAAACTCGTCAACAACCTTGCGGAGGGAGGCCATGATCGCTTTATGATTATTCTTCGATATGGTGGCGATTTCCACGATGAACATGGAACATTCAGCTTGCTCTCGCGCAAAGAAATCTACCCGTACGAATACAAGAGTGACTGGGAGAAGTTTTCTGAAACTCAGTTGACACCCATCGATGCCTTTTATTCATCGCTGTCCCCCGAAGGCATTTTCGCTGACGATTACGCGCAAGCGAACAATGTCTGGTCAGCGTTTGGCTGTCGAAACCTCAGTGACTACCACGATTTGTATTTGCGCACGGATGTGTTGCTGCTCGCAGATGTCTTTTAGGCGTTCCGTGATACTGCCATGCGCTTGTACAAGCTCGACCTCGCGCACTACTTCTCATCACTTGGAATGACCTGGGATGCGTTGCTGTCGAACACCTGCGTCTAGTTGGAACTGTTTACTGACATTGACCAATATTTGTTCGACGAACGTGGTATTCGCGGCGGGATTTCCATAGTGAGTCTGTTACGCTCGTGCGAACAACTCACGCGTGGACGGAAACGACCCAGCCGCTCCAAACTGTTACAGCATATACCTGGATAAAAACAACCTATATGAATGGGCGATGATGCAATTGATGCCCGTAGGTGAGTTCGCATAGATGGATCCCGCGCACGCGGACGTCCACGCGCACATACACGATTACGACAGTAACATTTACGTCGGGTACTTCTTCTAAAGTCACCTGGAACACCCTGAAGAATTTCACCACCCCGACAACGAGTATCCACTGGCCTCGGAAGCGCTGTAGGTGCCGCGAGAGTGGTTGTCCCCGTACCAGTGTGCGCGGCAAATCTTATCCGGTCGCGGAAACATCGCATGGACATGTTTTGCAACAATTTGCACCAATTTTGTCCCCGCTGGATACCAAACGATAGGTTTTCCCTAATGGAAGCACTACTTACGCGTACGGGCACCATGCGATCGCACGCTGAGGACGTTCGCGGGCGGTAATTGTGTATTCAGGGGAATGACCTATAATTCCTCCTACAGAAATGCTGGCTGTCCCGAAATGTCAATCCGGTTCGAGATAGTGAATGTATCGACGGACCATACCGGATCAGTATATGCATCGACGGACCATACCGGGCATACAGATACCGAACTAAATTGTTTCCGATAAAGTGTAACGCGGTTGGTTGTGAAACCGCTTCGCGGTTAGGGGTCACCACGGTTTTTTGCCGAATCGCGTCAGCGTGTGTCAACCCGATCGTGCGTGTAATTTTATTATTCAATGCTGCTATGACTGACAGTAGCCGCGTCACCCACTCACATTCTTTGCCATTACGCGTCCAAACCCCGAGTTGGATTTGCGGTACGTGTTTTGTGCGGCATCGTACACAATATGAAGGCATGATGATAAATATACAACAATTGACATTCAACATGTCATCGACGCTAAAGACAAAAACCGAAAATCTTTCCATCATTGACGTCTCTGCGTCAGCGAAGCCCCGATCACCCAAACACAGCTCTGTGTTTCCGAATTCGTTTCGCGCCCAATTGTTGCTGAATCTGATCATGCGATGGTTAAAATAGGATCGTCTGTACGTGATTGCACAATCCGCGGACGATCAGTCGTGTTATAACGTACTCAGAAATTTCGCAAGCGCGCTTGAGTCGTCGTCGAGTGGTGAAGCCACCACGAGCAACGAAGCTGCACTTCAGTTCTTTTCCACGATTGATAAAGCCCCTGCGATTGATGACCTTGACCCGGAGCACTATAATCTTGTCGTGTACGACGATGTGACGCTTGACCGGCAAGACAACCCGGCGAAAATATTTGCTTGGGGCCGGCATAAAAACACAGACATCATCTATGTGACACAACGATATGCACACGTGCACAAAGTGATTTGGGACAACTGCAACATGTTAATGATATTTCGTGGCCTCGGCCTCGCAAACATTAATTGGACCTGGTGTGCTGTCGACCACTCGTGGGATGAGTTTCGGGATATGTTCGCGGAGGTCACCTGGGACTCATATAGTTTCCTCATGATTGACTTGACCGGAGCCTCAGGCTCCACCGGATAAAGTATCGTCCTGGTCTGGACGCAAGCATCTGAGAAAGAAATTAAACAACCACGATAATATATGCAATTACGAAACCTGCCAGCGATGCCATAGCAGAGATTGATGACCGACGCCGCAAAGCTGTCCACGAACACCTGGAACTTCTCCGCGATTGCATAGATGCCCGCGAGCGCGTCAAAGATATGTTACAGTCGCGGCAATCGGGAAGATCTCACAGCGGGCTTCGAACAAACGTTTACACCGCTGATCAAGCCCGCGCGCAAAACCGCCGCGTCCGTAGCAACAATGATGGGAACAGAAGCGTAACCGAGTCCGATTGTCAAGGGAGCCTTGCGTGCCGAGGGTATCAAGAAAATCACGGAAGAAACCGCTGGGACGATCAAGCGTGTGCCAGCACGATTGGCACATATTCAAAAAGGTCTACAGGAAATGCAAGAGGATGTCTGTGAGGCAATTGCAAATCTACCCGTGTACAAATCAAAGTTGCCAAAACGATCTCAAAAATTTAATGCGGAGGCACGTCAGACGATCTTTGAAAATCCCCTAGAGTTTGCCGCTAACATACCCGACAACTGGCGAAAATTAATGCTGGAACATGGAACTACCCGCGGAAACACACCCTGGTTACGTAAAACAGAAATTATATGGATGGGTATTTCGGCAGTGGATAGGACTTAAAAGACAATATAGCAATAATCCTATGTGGAACGATTTTGATAAGATAGTTGGCCTCTATAGATCCATAGGTGTAAAAAATATTAAGCCATACTGGGATAATTTTCTTTATACATATAGAGCAGCATTGGAAACAATCTACGAGGCTCGGTTTCAGGTGGATCTGTCTTCCAAGAAGGATTTACCTCCCGCGGACGACGAAGAATATTACTCGCCACCGGAGGATGCTGGGCCTCTCAAGGAAGACCCACAGGCGCCCAAACATGGAAAAGGTCTTAGTGGGGAAGTGGAACCTGTGGACGAAAACGCGAAACAACAAAGCCGTCCATGAGAACTAGCGCTTCACGCGCAGGGTTAAAATGCGTGTTTGTGGATGAGCAACAAGTCAATGAATTCGTGAACAGGTTGGACACGCTCGTGGGATGGGTTATCGCCGACAACAGTGCTCAAGAAGTCATGAACGAGGCAACGTCGATTTGTCAGCGGTTGTTCATCGGTAATATCATGGATCTGTGGGCGTTTCGCACGCTGATGCACGAACTCATTCAAAGACATCAAGGATGTATATAACACCGATGATGAGTTCTGAGGCGCTTCCCATTCTTCGCGAAATCAGTGCCTCGATGCAGTGTGTGGTCGCAAATACAACCCCGAGCGTCACCTCGACGATGACGATCTCGTCATCGAAACCGGAATTTCACGTGGTTTTTCCGACGCCGATCACCGCGGGGCAATCCCGCACACTCGAGATCGCACTAGCGTCGTTGCGTCTTTATTACAGTTGGCCTATTATCCAATCACAGCCGTTTGGAGGTCTCCACGCAAATAAATCGCTTGTACTTTCGTCGGACGATGGCTCCTACCTGGAACGTTGCCGGACTTCCCACGGGCGCGTACGATATTAAATTAATCAATGATCACATTGCTGACTAAGCGCGATTTTAAAATCTATATACGTGAACACGAGCCCACACTCAGCTCTGCCATCTCGATTGAATCTGCGCAGTACGCGGTTGACATCGGACAATCCTCGCTGAGAACAGTTCTTGGTTGGCCCGAAGATATTTCCCAGATTCCAGCGGACAAAAGAATTTTGCGTGCAGGAACTGGAGGGTCCGGATACCATATCGCGCCAGACATTGTCAATATCACCTCAACGATTCAGGTTAATGAAACCTGTGATGCCATCAGGGGCAGTTACAGAGCCTTAGCCTTATATATTGTTTGGGTTCTCTCCGAATGCGTCCCCGGGTGATTTGTTGTTTATCACTCCCGCTTCGCCCTTGTATCTTCCATGTAACAATAGCCGACTCACAAACGTACGTTTTTCCCTCGTGGACCAGGACAGGCACGCGTTGGACCTCAGAGGGGAGACCCTTACGATATAACTGTACATTAAAGATCGACCTGACATTTAATGTATACAATGACAATCGTGGGAAGCTGCACTTTACGCCCACGTGCGACACCCGTGTGCATCATCAACGCGAGAAAATCCTTTTATGCGACATATTACGAAAATGTCCTCGGTAATGTCGTGAGGGATTGTTCACAGGCGCGCCAAAGGTCCTCGCTAGCCTGGCCTCGCGCGCTGCACTGACCGCTAAACAAGTTTCCATGCAAACCGTTGACAGCATCACAAGCGCCGCTGCATTATCAGTTGAAAAGTCTTGGATTGCAGGTGTTTCAATCAATTCGAGATTTACTACGACGACTAGTGAGTCGGCAACCAAAGGTTCAACCAAAAGCGGTATCGCTTCTACGAGAAGCGAAGCTTCCATCCATGGCAACAATGCCCGCGCAGGTCAGTAAAATCATCAATGAAGTTGCTCAACGACGTCTGGGGGAGTTGGCGCAAGCCACCACCGATTCAGTGGTTGCAAATGCGGCAATGGTAAGCGGATTACATTGTGGACGGATCGCAAAAGGTATTAGACGAAACCGATAATGATGTACAAACGATTACAAAATATGAAGAAGTATCCGATACCGCGTTTGACATTGAGGCGCCTGTGATGGTAGATCAAAGCATCCGAGATTTTCAGTATTATTCGTACCCGTCTAGGGAGCCTAATCAACAAAATATAAAATTACAAGTGCATGACACGTCTCGGTATTTTCTCCCATGTGAGGCCTTCTTGGAAATCGATGGAAAACATACACAAAGGTGATGATGCTGATCACCACGACGATGCCAAGGTTGGATTTGTCAACAATGGCATCATGGCGTTATTCAGCAGCGCACGATATCTCATCAACGGAAAGGAAATCAAAGCATATTTGAACAACGCTGACATTGCTACGGCGATTATAATCGGACTCGCCCGTTACAGCGACGATTACGCAAGATCCGCTGGCCCGTCTATGATGTTCCACAAGGATACAAACGACCATGCACATCATATCCAGCATGTTATTACAAACGTGTAAAAGCGGCAGGAACTGCTGAAACGCCTGCTGTAACTAGCATCAATGAACATTATAACCTCGGATTTCTACAGCGTCGAGGACAACTTCATGGAGTCTCTGTCGTTTTCGTGTGCAATTCCTCTCAGTCACATATTCGGGTTTTGCAGAGAAGTCAGCAAGGCTATTTTCGGAACCAAACACACAGTCATGTTATACCGAAAACACGACACCAACGATGCAATTTGGCGTGATAGAGGTGTTTATGGCAATGTTGAGTTGTCGAAATTGACATTGTGGATGCCCGTGAAAACCCCTTCGGTGGCACCAGCAATGCGTTTGTTGTCGTTATGGGCTCCAGAGGCATGTCAACACTGTCGTTTCACATGCACACCACAGACTTGATACAAAGCAATGTTCAGCAGTTTTCATGGCAGATAACTACCCAACGCGGTGTGAGCGCATCGAAACACTTGTTTGTGGCGTTTCAAGATATGAAACGGGTGAACGGCGGACAAGCCCGTAGTGTTATGATATTTTACCGGTATATGATATTTGACTCGGGGCGGACCTGCAAGATCTACAAAAAAAGGAAAAAGTCTTCGATTACCCGGGATGACTCGGAGCAGAAAAGGTCTTCGACTGCCCGGGACGACTTGGAGCGGAAAAAGTCTTCGGTTGTGTCCTCGTCGTCGTTAATGACTGCACTGCGTCCGTTGACCAGTTTTGACTTATTCAAGATTACAAAATCAATCAAGCGCTTCCGAGGCGTCTTCATGCGGGACGAACTTGCATCGATGATCCCCCGCACGCGGGAAACCGGCATCGTCAACTTAGATTTGTCAACAGGACCTGGAACTCACCGTGTCGCAAATGCGGTGACACCTCGACATCTTTGTATTTTGATTCAAACGGGCACGTGAAGTTGTTGATTCTCTACACAGACGACAAAGTTGTCTACCTCTGTTTTTATTCAACGCTGCCGTTGCAAACTCGAACAGACGGCCCAATATGTGGACATTTCACCGTTGAAGCACTGCATACACTTCAGCGTTAACCAACACCAGGGCTTGTCGATGCTGCGTTGTCACTTAGAAACTACGCTTGATAGTATGCAGTGCCTGTTGACATTTACAGACGCGCGAAGGCAGCGACCCGACGCCGCGCCGATTTGGATCTGACCAGGTTTACCACCAAAGCCAATTTAGTTGAGTTGAACAACCGGGTTGTTGTCGGTCTCGACCTGGACGAGCTTGTAATTTTTCAAAACAAACCTGGAAAACTGCAAACGTGGACATCAACGAAGTTGTTTTGAAGCCGCGAGAGGCCATCCAAAAAACCCCCCAGCTAAAGTCACCGAGAAAGAGACAATCATTACTCTGGTGTGTCTGTGGAAAGACTACGTCGATGTAAATACAGAACTAAAGGTTAGAGAATCCGGTGATGAAATGAGTGGAGATCTTATCATACACGGAAATCGAATTCAACGCATGCAAAAGCCCATCGATGATGCTGATGCTTCAACGAAACAATACGTGGATGTAAAGGCCGCTAAGGTGCTATCGGCCTTACCCTCACCAATACGCGTAGTAAATTCATATGGCATATTCAGTGGAATATTAACCAGTGAAGGACAATTCAGATGACGACATAAGAAGTGGTCGAATTATTTTCATTCGTGTCAGAAATGGGTTTGATAAACCTGAACCTCACATCTTAAAGGTCCAAGGGTCTGGATCGTATTTGTTCATCTTAACCGGATTCAGGGGCAGGTGGGGTGTAATGAAGATGTTGGTAAATAATCGTCAGCGTACTAGCTTACCAGAGATAAATTCAAGGCGTATACTCGAAGATGACAATGTTCAATATTTCACATATGCAGCATCATATTATTAGTCGCCGGAGATTAAATTCAGTTCGAAGGATTCAACGTCTATCCATACGGGCACTTAACCGTCTTTGGTGTTTGTGTTTAAGATTTATCATTACATATACGTGATGGATTCTGAACAGCCACACGATGACGATGTTGCGAAATTTAACGGTGACGAGAACTGGATCAGCTGAGAGGGCTTGACAACATTGATGGCAATTCTGTGCATTAATCAACCCTCGTATACACTGAAATATAATCAACGCCAGGGTCAGATAGAAATCGAGAGTTGGGACCACCCTGATGTACCAATACCAACTCGAAGACAGACTGGAACCACCACACGTACACGCGAAAACGCCCTGTCGCAGACTCCACCGTCGGGCATGAAAACACCCAGGGACTGTTTCTACAACAATGAAGTTCAATTCACCGACACATCCATGGCAATAAAATTCTCCATCAATTATATCGAACACCAACATTGACTCTGTCAGGAAGAAACAGACCTAGTCGACTGATATTCCTCAAAGACGCACTTGTGCGTGTAACAGTTCTTGGGCGAAAACGATCATTGACTGTACCAAGCACGGGTGTAATCATTGTAGTTTTAGGTAAATGTAGTTACAAGCCCCCGGAAAGCACAGTCGCCGGAGACATAAATATTCATCGCGAAAACATTTTCTATGATTGCATGGCAGTTGTACCAGTGAAGAAAGATGCTTGGTTGGAAGTGCGTGTGCATCTTGCACTCGGACAAGACTAGACGACAAATTATACAACACGATGACATTGTTAATAGAAGAACTTTGATGGACCCTCGAAGTTACCGACGAAAAAAAAATAATTGAAGCGAAACAACAGCTGCGTGATGAAATCGCCAAGAGAACCGTTTTACTCGTGAAACATAAATGCATGTGTAACGTCGTAGATGCTATTTGTGGACTCGTCGCCGCGACAAACGTTGGTTGGGGTGTTGCTGGAATTACGACAGCAACTATCATAGACACGCCAGTAGGAATTATTGTCGTAACTATATCGATAGTAACCGGTGGAGCTGGTGTCACCGGAAAAATAATTTCGTTATGTTTACATAAACGAATTCGTGTCTATTCGGAAATTTTCGCGGCCGCTCAAAGCATTCGCAGCACAATTGTCTAGCAGTACTCGGTGGCTATCGAAGATACAACCATTACCAAGCGCGCAAACCTGTGTTTGTGCGCGTGAGGGAATCCTCGTACGTTCATGGGCGTGTGCGGCGAGGTCAAAGTCATTGGTGATGGAAGGCTTTGAACCTAGTCAAGGACCGCGGTTCCAAATTCCCATTCTCGCACTACTAAAGCTATTTCAAAATTAAGAACATCATCGCATAATTTGCATATAGAAACTGGTGGATTGAACAGACCACGTCCGACTTTTATTGAATATAGAATGTGTCCTTTATGAAATGTACTCGAAGATGAATATCACTTTATTATTGATTGTGAAAGTTATTATTTGCTTAGAATTAAATACATAGATCGTCGATTTCCGGTTAGACTAAATATGCATGCATTCAAAGAATTATCAAATTGTCAGCATGGTCAAGTTATCAGAAATCTGGATAATTTCATAAACAAAGCATTTATATTATGGTCGGATTTAATGAATGCGCGACCATATAACTGTTAATATGTTGTACATTTATACTGGATTTTAAGTAATTAGATATATCGTTGAACAATGTAAATTTATCTGAAAACTATTATAAATAATGACGTATGGTATGTAAAAAAAAAATGCATGTTACACTTCAAGTCCTGTCCCTATTAAATAATGCACATGTAGATCTGTAACGATGTATATACATTTCATTCAGTTTCCAGATTACTGCGCCACCATCCAGTTCTATGTATATTATAATGTTTTATGTACTTGCCATTGTTTGTGGACCTCATCAAACTTTCTGGCTGTATGCAATGAACTGCATTCATGTAAGGTTTCATCCAGTCAAATCCAGGCATATCAGTGAGAACCTGAATACCACTTGCCTGTTGAGAACGAAATGAAAAGGGTCGTTTAATGACTAATTGTGTATATAATCTTGGAGCGGAGATTAAAGGATGGCATATACGGCGACGTCTCACGTCATATTGTGACTGATGAGTTGGTTTTCAAGCAACTCATGGACACATACAGCACATGACAATTTACTAACTGTAGCCTAATGGTTATTAATAGTAAGAGAAGCAGGTTTTAGCGCAAAGCATCGACATAAGAGTAACATTTAGAGTTATTAGAAAGACAACTAAACTCACCTATATGCGAGTTTTTTTTGTTGATGTTGCAACTGTTTTCTTCTCGATTTTCAAAGAAACATCTGACATCATGTGATATGATGTCCATACATGCAAGTGTGCCTGCATACGTTTATGATGTAACCACCCCTCAGACAAAATGATAGATACGGGCTTAAAACATACAAAGTTGCCAGGATGCTAATTTACCGGGGTTAATCCAAACACTACAGAGTTAAATGAGTAAGACAAGTAGGTCACAGTAACCTGTTTTCGCCTGGGATGGTTGAAAAATATCAAAGAAACACCCTGACCACGTCCATGAAGATATCATGCCTAAAATTGAGGTAATGGCAGAAATAAACTGTAATAACAAAGTTGTTAGTGAAAGACAAGTAGGTCTCTGCGACCTACTTTCCTTGAACCAGTTTCTAATCATTTGAGGAAGACCATTTAAAAGATCCAAGAACACACCATGCCCACAGCCAGTAACTGGCCTGGAATACAAAACGTTAATGTGGTGCTTAACCTATAAATAACATATTCATCTTTGAAAAATAATTAAATGTGACCATTTTCACATGCAGTTATTTCCAATGAGGCAAAGCAATAATCTGGCCAAAAATACACGAAATGATCTTGTCTACAACTAAAGTTATGTAAAGAAACAAGAACTTTAACACTGATGTTAACTTTGAACGACAATGTCATTAGCGTAATAAATATAAGGTACGTCACTGTGACCTACCTTCCCTGGGTTAAGGAAGAAGGGTGTTTGAGGCATTGAAAGAAAACAAAACTTTTAGACTAGGATTTACTGGCTGTGGACGGCGTCAACAACACTGGTGTACAGCATGAAGAAAAAAAAAAAAAAACAGAAGACTTTACAAACTTTTATGATAAGAGTTTGATCTCGATATGACTGATGAATTTCATTACACGATAAATAGTATAAACTGAGCATCTTAAAGGTCAGTTCAAAATATTTCCTGACAAAAGATAAGCACATATATACATTTGATACATGACATGGGACTATCAATATACTCGTTAGGACGAAATGACACAGCATGTTATTTATAAGGAGACACAGAAAACACAGAAAAGCATATCCTAGCTGTTTAAATATGTACTTTTATTTCTCATATCAGATGCCAAATTTCCTTGTAGCTATGCATATCAGCCTCCGCAATTCTTCGTATTTTTTCGCATCAGATTCCATAATTCCTTGTATTTGTACTTATCTAACTCCAAAATTATATTTTTCCATATCAGACTCATCAATTCTTCGTGTTTTTCCCCATATCAATGTCCAGAGTTCTTTGCATACTCCGCAGTTTTTTGTTTTTAAATGGCAGAGTCAACAGTTACTTGGTAAATCAAAGTTTGAATATTTATCATACTGACAATTTTTTTTCTTCAGATAATGTATACTCCGGTTAGCAAAGTTATAATTGCCTCCTTTGTACGAAGTATTATGTTTGGTTTCCAAATAATAGGTGTTCATAGATAAAACAATGTAACATTGTATTAATGTATTCTTAATTATATCGGTATTATATAATTGTATACACCCTCAACAAATGCTAATGTCCTTTTTGGAATTTAGGTGATATTCCAACTTTGCCATCTAATCATCGGATAGATGGTACTAAATTTTAAATAAAGCCATATTTTTCAACATAAATCTAAATGGTTATCATATTAATAATTTTATTCTGTTTTTGGCATTATTATTATTATTATTATTATTATTATTATTATTATTATTATTATTATTATTATCAATGTTTGGTCATACATATTCTCTGAGATCCTGATATTATTGTCATTACCCAAAAGATCGTTTAATATACTGAAAAAGAAACGTCCGTAAGAAGAGTCCATGAGTAAAACTTCTGTGAAATGTAAGGTACTGGTGTCAAAGTATGCATGTAAATGTGTTAATTGGATATCGAGTGACTGATTTTGTTGTTTTTTTGGGTCATGTTTCGATCGGTAAGTAACATTTTAACCACTTTAATACCAACCTTTTTTGTACATTAACCCATTTACATATTCACTGATTACATTTATCAGTTAGTAATATGTTATAATAAGTATTGAGTTTTTCTTTAGCTGGTACGTATAATTTGACCCATTCAAATTTCTAGCCATAGGTAGAGATCTTGCCACGAATCAAGATACAGCGGTTTTTTCTCGGGTATCTCTTGCCACAAAGTTCAACTTTCTTGTTACACAGAGCTTATTTAGGGGGTTCCTACTACTGACCCTATATCAATCCCCAATCAGATCTTTTTAACTCAAGATGAAGTCCTAAACTTCAACGTCTGAAACTTTCATTACAATAAAATCAGAATGATAAAACTTTCAAAATTTTCTTCTCTTTAGTTCCACTCTATACTACTTCATTTTACTACCATAGATATATTCCAAGTATCATATCTGATTTTTAGGGGTTTGGAATTTGACCTGGAGTGTCGTGCTCAAAAAGTTTCGAGAATAAGTGGTTAAAAGTAGTGGTTGTAATATATCTGCTAGGTACATATCAACCGTTCAAGAGGAAAACAAATCTGTTTTTCTTTTTGAGTCCTGTAGCTCTATGCGATGAAGGTACTATTTCTACGATTGAATGGGTGTGTTAATCGACAAGAATAAAACGAGGTTTGTAAACAGTAAATATTATTGTTAACAGACCATGCCAATACCCTCAAATCAGGAGCAACCAGACTTTCGAATGACTTCGAGAGATCAACGCCGACCAAGAGTCTAGTAAATGTCTGTTAATCGATTGCTACCTGTCGCTAATTTATTTTTGCTCTTTTCCTTCTGTCCGAAAAATACACCATCTATACCGTAAAGTCTATCAGAACTCTTTGTGCACAAGCAAAGTAAATGAAGGCATATTTATAATGTACTATAGAGGTGGTAAAATGTATTGGAGCAAAAGTGGGTAATGCGCGCCCTATAATGTACTCACTTAGTCTTACTTTCTGATAGTTTGCGACATTTTTTTGGTCCAGAAGCGAACACTTGTATTACCTATATATATTTTATATGGTAGGTCCAAATTATAAACAACAATATGAAAATTGTACACATATGTAATCGAAATTGCACACATATGTAATCGAATTTTTTTAAATTAAGAACGCTGACTAGCCTGTTAACTAATCAGAGAATTTACCAGATTTTTTGTAAGCCTCGTTTTGAGCGTTACAATCATTTGTATGGAGTACTATATGGCGATGATCGCACGCGAGAGGTCTCGTTAAACGAGACTAGTGTAATTCCAGAGGCAAATGCATTACACACCTGAAGGCACACAGTATACCTGTTTACCTTCGAAAATATAATCTTCAGGTCTGTATATTTATATTGTTTTACCTGGTTGGATCTATACAAATGTCTCACAGTCATCGCTTCTATTAAACTTATTGACCTGGATCGGTTGCTCTTGTCTCTACTCCATCTAACACAAATAGGCTATATCAATCCCGTCTGCTCCAAATGTTCGCCCGTGTAATGAAATTTCACATATATCTTTGCCCATGAAGCATTTCTATTTACACTTGGGTTGAAACTCGTGTTTTGTGTGTTCAAAAATTACAGGTATTATTGTTGTTTATTTGGGTCTGAATAATTTATGGCTATTTCAATCATTCCCCTCTGTTGATTGGCTAAGGAAATAGTATAATTTTAACAAAATACCGTTCAATGCATCATATGTTTCACATTTAAACTGGAAGGTGTCAAAATTTTAATTCATCTGACAGAAAACTGGAATTGTGTCTCCCACAAGATATACATGTAGGTCTTTTTCAATGTAAATATTTTTTTCTGGAATAAGAAAACATTATATAAGTAAGAAGTATCTCAGAAATGTAAATACATACAAATTTGGTGAGTTGATAAATAACACAAACGGTAACGTATTGATTAGATTAAATAACTTTATTGAACTGATATTTAAGTCATTCTGATTCCCAACTAAACTAGAAAATAGTTATGTATATTTCCCTTTTATCCCATTTTGTCATGCATGTCTATAATATCAATTAGAATATCTTTCTTTCTAACCGATCATTTCTACCTTCCTTTGTCTGCAATACGACCACAATTAATAATTTGTATTTATACTTAATCTCATATGTCTAATATTAAACCTGAGTAGGCAGCAAAGTTCTGTTCGGTTCTATTCCGTCCCTTGTAAGCGCGCATAAGGGTCAACGCTTTGCCTCGCAAAAGACAAAAGGATAAAGGACAGGAAAGAAAGGAGAATAAGTGCATCATTTTAAAATTTCATACACTTACTTGCAAAACTCTTTGCCTATTGTGCCAGTCATAATATGATTCAGATGGTTTTGTGGCACTTTTTAGCGCCGAAATTACCTGTAAAAGTAAAACCGTTACAAAACGTTACAACGGAAATAGGAAAATTAGAATAATGAATTAATCTTTCTCCCGTCTTAATATACTGAACAAAAACATAAATGCATGATTAGTCGATACACATTAGTCTTATTTTCCATATCATAAATGTATACGAAGTCAATAGGATCCGAAATCTTCAGTATCTATGGAACTTTTAACGAGGGTGAAATTACTGCACTGTGTCTTGACTTACCGCTGTATGGGAGTCAGGATTAAGAGGGATAAGTTTTTTAAAAAAAATGCATTTGGCCGTCATAACACTTTGTGTATCCGCAGAGTGCTACCTGACTCCCATTCAATATGTATGGAATGAGCTCAAGTGGAAAAGATAAGATCAGCCCTGCAAATGTGAACCAGCTGCAGCACTTCTCATAGGAAGGTCACTGATACCACATATACAATAGTCTTCTTATAGGAAGGTCACTTATACCACATATACAATAGCCTTGTGGTCACTTATATCACATATACAATAGCCTTGTGGTCACTTATAACACATATACAATAGCCTTGTGGTCACTTATACCACATATACAATAGCCTTGTGGTCACTGATAACACATATACAATAGCCTTGTGGTCACTGATACCACATAAACAATAGCCTTGTGGTCACTTATAACACATATACAATAGCCTTGTGGTCACTTATAACACATATACAATAGCATTGTGGTCACTGATACCACATAAACAATAACCTTGTGGTCACTGATACCACATATACAATAGCCTTCTTATAGGAAGGTCACTGATACCACATATACAATAGCCCAGCTTGTGAACCCCATATCAAGATGGTGTCAGGCTAGGATTAATCTGGCGTAAAGCACATACAGTATTAGAGTGGCAAAATACAGTCTTTGAACTTGATCCTTCTCATTTGATCTTGATTACCATACCATCATTGGACAAAATTTACGTAATGATTCCAGCATACCAAAAGCCATAGAAGCTGAGGATTTAGAATCTACTTGACCTGAGAAACACTAAGGAAATATGAAGAAGAAAAACAAAATTATGCCAACAAGGCTATTATGCGTATCTTTGTCAATAAAACATTCAATTGCATATAATTTAACTATAAAGAAACAAAATTAACTATATAAAAATCGATCCATATCAATGAATTAGATATAATGTTTACAAAATTGCTTTTAGGAAACAAACAAAAACATTAATCGTATTAATTATGCATAACTCCAGTGAATCTCATCTTCAAAAATGGATCAAAGTTAAAATCAACACTGATCTCCAAGTGAAAAGTTATTCAAATGGATCAAAGTTAAAATCAACACTGATCTCCAAGTGCAAGGTTATTCAATTCGATTAAAGTTAAAACAACACTGATCTCCAAGTGCAAGGTTATTCAAATGGATCAAAGTTAAAATCAACACTGATCTCCAAGTGCAAGGTTATTCAATTCGATCAAAGTTAAAACAACACTGATCTCCAAGTGCAAGGATATTCAAATAGATCAAAGTTAAAATCAACACTGATCTCCAAGTGCAAGGTTATTCAAATGGATCAAAGTTAAAACAACACTGATCTCCAAGTGCAAGGTTATTCAAATGGATCAAAGTTAAAACAACACTGATCTCCAAGTGCAAGGTTATGCAAATGGATCAAAGTTAAAACTACACTGATCTCCAAGTGCAAGGTTATTCAAATGGATCAAAGTTAAAACAACACTGATATCCAAGTGCAAGGTTATTCAAATGGATCAAAGTAAAAGTCAACACTGATCTCCAAGCGCAAGGTTATTCTCATTATCTCTTCGTCGCAGTCAAATCTTTTTGTACCCCGTAGGACCACCGAGCACAAAAATGTTAATGTTGTACGATTTGTTTACGAATGCTATTCTCTGTAATTAGCCTGTGTACTTAAATTCTATTACTCCTAATTAGCATATTTATTGCAATCCTATGACTCTAATTAGCCTGTTTATTTCAATCCTATCATTCCTAATTAGCCTCTTTATTTCAATTGTATTATTCCTAATTAGCCTGTGCATTTCAATTATATTATTCCTAATTATGCCGTGTATTTCGATTCGATTAGTCCTAATAAGCCTGTTTATTTCAATCGTATTACTCCTACTTAGCCTGTTTTTTTTTTTTTTTTGCAATCCTATTACTCCTAATTAACCTGTGTATTTCAATTATATTATTCCTAATTAGCTTGTTTTCAATTCTATTGCTCCTAATTAACCTGTTTATTTCAATCCTATTACTCCTAATTAACCTGTGTATTTCAATTTTATAATTCCTAATTAGCCTGTTTGCAATTCTATTACTACTAATTAGCCTGTGTATTGCAATGTTATTACACCTAAATAGCCTGTTTATTGCAATATTATTACACCTAATTAGCATGATTATTGCAATACTATTACTCCTAATTGGCATGTTTATTTCAATTCAATTACTACTAATTAGCTTCTTTTTTCAATTCTATTACTCTTGATTAATATGTTTATTAAAATCCTATTATTCCTAATTAGTCTGTTTATTACAATCCTATTATTCCTAATTAGTGTGTTTATTACTTATTATTCCTAATTAGTCTGTTTATTACAGTCCTAGTATTCCTAAATAGTATGTTTATTAGAATCCTATTGGTCCTAATTAGTCTGTTTATTACAATCCTATTATTCCTAATTAGTCTGTTTATTACAATCTTATTATTACTAATTAGTTTGTTTATTACAATCTTATTATTCCTAATTAGTCTGTTTATTACAATCCTATTATTCCTAATTAGTCTGTTTATTACAATCTTAATATTACTAATTAGTTTGTTTATTACAATCGTATTATTCCTAATTAGTCTATTTATTGCAATCGTATTATTCCTAATTAGTCTGTTTATTGCAATCGTATTATTCCTAATTAGTCTGTTTATTACAATCGTATTATTCCTAATTAGTCTGTTTATTACAATCCTATTATTCCTAATTAGTCTGTTTTTTACAATCCTATGATTCCTAATTAGTCTGTTTATTACAATCCTATTATTCCTAATTAGTCTGTTTATTACAATCTTATTATTACTAATTAGTTTGTTTATTACTGTCCTAGTATTCCTAATTAGTATGTTTATTACAATCCTATTAGTCCTAATTAGTCTGTTTATTACAATCTATTATTCCTAATTAGTCTGTTTATTACAATCTTATTATTCCTAATTAGTCTGTTTATTACAGTCTTATTATTCCTAATTAGTCTGTTTATTGCAATCGTATTATTCCTAATTAGTCTGTTTATTACAGTCCTATTATTCCTTATTAGCCTTTTTATTGCAGTCCTATTCTTCCAAATTAGCATATTTGCATCAAAGTGTGACTCCCATTGGTACTGCTGAGAAGTAAAAAAAAAAAGCATCCAATAAAAACACACAAGAAAATGCTTTATGTATATTGCCCAAACGTCAGATGTAGGCAAAGATTTAGTTGTATCGGAAAATCTTATACTGGTGTTCCAAGCATAGTGCCAAACGTCTGAGGAAACTATGAGATTTTCAAAGTTAAACATTCTACAAACATTGACTTAAATCACGCATTTTCAAAAACGTCCGACAAAGGCAATTCCCATGATTCATAACATAAATAAATACTTCATGGAAAGTATAAAGATTATTAAAGTATCAGGAAATGTATATGTATAGATATATCAAAGTCATATAAAAATAAGAAAAGAAAAAATAAGACATAGCCAAAAAAAGTCATTGGAACGCTTGACGGATATCTGCCATTCGTCAGACATAATTTAGACATATTCTGGACTAGAGGTAATCATATAAACGGCATAGGACAGAATGAAAAGTCACAAAAACTTGTTCCAATGTATTCTCTGAAGTCCTGCTACTGATAGAAGAATATCGACATGGTCCAGCTGGACACTCAGAACATAGTCAAATGTCGGACCAGTGATAGTCCTGGACATAACGGTACCAATCACTCTTGAAATGTAAAAATGCTATAAAAAAAAAAGTCTAAATAAACTTTCTTGAAACATTTTAAAGAATCGAGAAGAAGAAAAAAAGAAAAAAAAAACAAAAAAAAAAAAAACACGCTTTGAACGCATTGGCAAAAGTAAAGCAAACGTTTGTTGGATATCTGCAAAAGTCACACAACTGTTCAAGGAGTATTGTCTTAAATTCAGACAAGCTTCATACGAAAATGGCCCCAAAAAGTCAGACGAACACTCTACGTACAGCGAACGGCGATTTACTGAAAATAATCAATGTAATATGTAATCTTAGTATTGAGACACCGGCTGTTGACTGAGCTCAATTCGTTCATTGGAGGCCCAATATAGTCCGTTTTAAACAATATCTCTAACCGATTTCCGGCCTTTGAAAGGACTCCCTTAAGTTACTTTTTGTGTGCGTAGGTGTTGAATGAATAAAATTATCAGAAGAATATGTTGTTTTTATTACTATCATTTGCCCTCTCTTAAATCTGCAGGAATGCGAGTTAAAAGTATATAGTTTTGGATAAAAGATTTATAGATATTGGTAAAAATCTAGATAAACGCTCTGGTGATATTGTGAAGAACTGGAAAGAAAAGCTGTAGGATATGATCAAAAGTCAGACAAATTGCTCAATAAACTGTAGTATTTACTTACGTCTGTTTGTGAAATATCATTCCCAGTTTTCAACAACAAGACGCTCTGATCAACTGCCAGAAGGTTTACAAGGGACTTCGGGTCTGTTGTGATCTGCAGATTTATAATATTACCCGGCTCTGCTGTGGTCTTGTCAAAAGCAAGAGAGACCTAAACAAATAACAAAAAGATGCTTTGCTACAGCGACATGGAATGATTTTTCAGTCAAATCTTTAAATCACTGTAGCCTGAAAATATGCTTGAAGTCCGAGAATAAATCGCTTCCATAGATAAGTTTATACCACTTCCATGAACGAAAACCTTGGAAATGTTTTAAATTATTAACATTTCATTTTTTTCCAGACAAAGCCATCAACATTTAGCAAATACGTAATATACCCATCTAGATAGAAAGAAAAGGCGTAATCAATATAAATTATTAAAATGTTTTGTAGGATTTTTATGGCACATGAGGTTCAACTAAATCCATTAAATTTAAATTTGTACCGTCGCTTTTTATCCACTTTGCCTAGTTATGGACATCTTAGAATGCGCAGTATCCGACTGAAAAATCGCATTCCATGATTCCGTTTGGCAACAGACGCATCGCAGAGTAAATGCTGTGCCGTTGTAAAGGACATAGGAGTGTATTCGCTGCGATCAAATTGACATTTTAATTCAGAAGTAGTCGATGTGATAGCATAGAAGTGCCTTTCAGGCAAAATAACTTAAAGCGGGCTTAGTGCAATTAAACTAAAATATTGCTCTGTGTCTTTCATGCATAACAATCAATAAATCGAGGCTCTTCCTTGGCAAAAAGTATATATATATATATATATATATATATATATATATATATATATATATATAGATATATATATATATATATATATATATATATGTGTGTGTGTGTGTGTGTGTGTGTGTGTGTGTGTGTGTGTGTGTGTGTGTGTGTGTGTAGGTACTATTGGCGGTATTTTATTTTGCGCTGTCATGGCATATATATATATATATATATATATATATATATATATATATATATATATATATATATATATATATATATATATATATATTTATATATATAGATACTATTAGCGGTATTTTATTTTCCCGCTGCTTGCATTTCCGCAAATGAAACCGAGGTTATCTTTTAGTCTGCCGTATACATAGTAAGTATGTATTTCTCCGTAGAGTATTCTGGTATTGTACACAAATTTTCCTTTAGGTCTCTATATCTTATCTACATTCATTTTTAAAATAATTAGAGCAAGAGGAAAAATTAACCAAACTTTTAGAGTCTAGAATACCGGTAACTTTTCAATCAGATTGAATTCTGATTAAATTGAGGCTTACTTTGCTGATTTCCAAATTTCAAATGAAGTTCAAGTGTTGCTTGCGAATCAAAGTTCCATATGATTATCTTCATAATTGGCTTTCTTCGGTTCAATAATTTAGGGCAACCTGGAAGAACGATTTAATTTTTACCTTGTTTTTGAAGATTGCACTTCCGTCATTTACTTGGAAATAAGTTGAATCGGCATTCCATTCAGTGCTATTCTTAAAGTAATACACTATCAGCTGAGCGTGCGGCTGCATTTTCTCCGTAATCACAAATAAAATTAAGGCAGATTTCCGTCCCAAGCCATTTCCTTTTCCAGAGTGAACGACAAGATTATTTGCGATCACCTGTGGAGATATAAATGTATAGAGATTATAGTATTTCATGTACCATATACAATATTCTATTTCCATTTTCGAAACAAAAAACTATCCAATCAGACGATGATAACTGTTATTTTTATTATTACTATTATTATTATTATTATTATTATTATTATTATTATTATTATTATTATTATTATTATTAACAACAACAACAACAACAGCAGCACCAACTATAAAAATAATAACAACATTCGCTTCAAGCAGATCAAACCATATGTCAATACCAATGTAGACTTAAGACTGCGAACATTCTAAACAAAGTAAAGATCAGTAACATTCACCGCTGAATAATTTGTTCTATCATTTGTAAACACGGATTTTTATAATACAGGCCTTTCCAAATGATATGCCTAGTGAACATTTCAGAGAGGTTGACAGAGATTCTTTAGATGATGATATTTTAAATTCATTCAGTGAGAAACAAGATAGTGAAATGAATTCTTTACCTTCAGCAATGTCTAGGCCCCATATTCTCCAAACTAGTGAGAAGTAACCCAAGCCAAAGGTCAGACCCCCGAACTCGTTTGCTTTACTATGTAATTGAAATTTACAATGCCAGCAGAGAAACACGTGCTAGGATGAAGTTCTGAGAATCTAACTTTAGTTTTCGGTCTTGGAGCTTGAGTTTAGTTTCGTGTTCCATAATTTTCGATAATGCGAGGAAACTCTTGTACAAGTCACTAGCCTGTTGATTATGATGTTATTAATAATAGTGCATAAATGGCTAATATTTGTAATGACTTTTTTTTCCTTAATTATTGTTTCGATATTGGCCCTTTATTGAGGACGGGTAGGATTGATCATTGCCATAAATTAATTCTGTGGTGATTGGAGATACCCTTTCAAGTATCAAACCTAAAAAACAAAGTCAACCCGAATGTCTGGGCTTGAATGGAGTTTTTGTCAAACATTTAAAGACTATAGTTTGTACTTTAGAACCCCTTGCTTATTCTAAACATGTCAATCAGAACAAACTATTGCTGTGATGTTTGGAAGCTGTTAACGGTATCACAACATTTTAAATCATAAGATAAATCCAGGACTAAGAATTATAGACTTGGAGATGATTTCCTCTAAAGAACTTCATGTAATAATAATAATAATAATAATAATTATAATAAAATAAATCATAGCGATGATGAAAACAACAACAATAACAATACTAATAATAGCTCAAAATAACGTCAATAATCTATTTATCTAAACCTCCAATAAAATTTCAGAAAAGCATGCCTGAATACATTGTATGACTTTTGGCCATGAAACAGGCTTATACTGCTAACTCATTATAAATCGGGGTTTATTTAGGGTGCTGCGGTAGCTCAGTTGTTAAATACCAGCCCAGACCAATCCCGGGTTGGCTACCTCGGTCTGTCCTTGGAAAAGGCACTTAGTTTCCTTTCCAATGCATTTCTTGATATGTCATTGTCTGAAGGATACTGGTGGCAAATTAAGTGGAGTAGTACTTTTTGAACCGTGCAACAGTTTTCTAAGTTAATCGTCAGATTCTATCGCATAGATTATCTGCTTTTGGTGTTTCGCAGTCATGTTCCTATCTTGGTTTTAGATCACAAGGCATAACCTTGAAAAACAGTTAATTTTAAACGAAATAAACCACAGGGTCCAATTCGGTCCCTTTTTGTTATTGTTTTTATAAATACGTGTCCCATTGGCTTCAATACATTTTCAGATAATCTGTATGCCGATGGCACGAAATAATGTATTTTTATATCGAGATACCACTTTAGTCCGCAACACTGGGATTCATTCAAAATAAACACATCGAACTGGACGATCTAATTGGATTTCAGTGGTAAGAATATCTTTGTAAAAGGTACAGAGATATATACAAACACTTTAGTTATATCATTTAATAATTGGTTTTAACAAGGCATGTTGCTTTAAATGATTGGAATAGTTTCAGCAATGTTTCAATAAAATTGTTGTACAGGGCAAGGTGACGTAGGTTCACTATACAACGACCCCGAGGACCATTCACCATTAAACGTTAACAATAAAGAAAGTAAGAAAGCACAGTTCAGAAACTGTGAGATGAAGGGATGAAGTCGGATGTTCTGGAAATAGCGGTGAAACATACATACCAAGTAGAAAAATTCCTCAATATCTTCCGTAGACAACACATCAAAAACGACATTTTGCCCCACCTGTAACAATAGCAGATTACAAATTAGCAATATTTTTGAGAGCGACATTGTCCAAATAAAGACCTCACTTACCCTTATTATTATCGGTATTGGGATATTTTAGATAGCCTGCCAAGAACTACAAATGTAATTTATTTTTCTGATGGCAGTGTTTAGTCGAAGCATGAGCATACATTCAAAATAGAATGCTGACACTGTAATTCGCCAATTTTAAATTTGGTTGTGAAAGTTTGTTCCTATTAAAGAAATTAGAGGGTCAACGTTCTATTTTGCACATTTTGACTCCGCAAGCTTACGCTCTGATTATACTGGGTTGCTACGTAAGTACACTTTAATGCTTAGTCATGTGGCCATTATTAAATTTGGTTATGACGGAGTTTCTTACTATTCAAGAAACGTATACAATGTTGAATGTGGGACCTTCGCAAACTTTACCATAGTTAACAAATTTGAACCCGAAAACTTTGAAAAACGTTTTGTACGGTTGCTGTTATTGTATGTATCGCTTATAAAATTGCTCGTGGCAGCGTGTATCTGCAAAACATTCGGTGTATATACTTCATTATTAAATGTACCGGAAAATTTCATTTTCGATTCCGGATTTGCATGATCTTGATTAGTTCGGTGCTACATCATAAAGACATTTTTGCACAGAGCAGCGTTAACCTTTACAAGAAAAACTTATTTAGAAAACATTTGTCCATATAGTTTTGAGAAGTTATCAATTTGATTTTGTGAAGATTCAGTAGTTGTGATTAATATTTGTGGTAACGAATTCCAATCTTTAATTGTTTTGGGTAAAAAGGTGAATTTTGTAAACCATTACATCGTGTGTATGGTATCAGATAAGCACATTCTTGTTGATTTCTACTGGTTCGTTTTGGTTGATTAAATTGTAGAATGGTATTTTTGCTTTGTTTTTTAAACTTTTGAAAAAATATATTAATCTTTTTTCCATTCTACGTTGGTTTAATGGTTTCCAAGACAACTTATTCAATATTGAGGTCACATTTCCTGGGGTGTAGTCATTTTAGTGTATTAATGTCATTTTGTAATATCCTGGTATCCTGCTGGATTTTGATTGATCTGTAGCATACACAGTCATGTGCAAAGAGGCCAATTTTCGAATCAATTTCAATCATGATGTCAGTGATGCAAGGACAAAAACACTGGTTCAAATACTTTGCCATGAGGTTCTCCAGAAGCTACTTGGACCAACCAGATTTGGAACTATTTACCACCACACATTGTTCTAAAAAGAAACAACAAAAGGAGTATATCCAGCGTGGAATTGTGTCAGCAATTCCATAATGAACTAGTTTACTCTTGAACAATTCGTGTGGAACATTGTCAAAAGCTTTTTCAAAGTCTATTACAGAAATGTCTATTTGGGCACCTTTATCTAATGTTTAGCCCAATTATTAATAATACAACAAAGTTGTGCTTCGCAGCTGTGTAATTTCCGGAAGGCATGTTGTTTATCAGATATGATAGAAAAGTGATCCAAATGCTTCATGATGTTAGAACAGGCAAATACTCAAGCACTTTGCAAAGAACACTGGTGAGTAAGATTGGACGGCAATGACTTGCGATTGCGCTATTACCTTTCTTCTTAAACAGTGGGTATATATTTGCTAGATACCAATCTTTTGGGATGTTGCAAGTGTCCAAGATTGTTGAAAGAGGTGTGTAAGCACTGATGCCAAATCTGAAGATAGTTCCTTAAAGATGTTTGGATGTATATCATCTGGACCACACGCTTTTGATTGGTTTAAATCAGGTAGCAACTTCTGAACTCCTGAACACGTTACTACTATATCAATCATTTTTGGTACTTTTGGAAATATACATGGTGGAGCAATATCACTGAAGTGGGTAAAAAAACACTGCAGAATTGGCTATTTAATGTTTCGGCTTTCTCTGCATCTATTTCTACTAATTTGGTATCAGCCTTAAGCGGAGGAATGTCCTTGAAATCTTTTTCTCTGGATGAGGATGTGTTTCCAGATGATTTCGAATCTGAAGTTAGGTTTCCAATCATGTTATTGACGTAGTTGCTATGTGTATTTTTTTCATTTTCTTTGATTTCAGCTCTTAACTCTTTTCTTCTTAATTTTTCACTGCCTTTACGCTTTGCTTTAGCATGAGTTTTATTTCTTCTACTAAAGTAGTGTGATAATAGCAATTTAGTATTTTTGTTACTGATCTAGGTCAAAGCATTCTACCCCCCCCATGACTTTGTCCTCATATTCCGCGCGTACGCCCACTCGTGAAAGTTACCAATAGGCGCTCATGCAAGAGGATAGTCATGTGGGGTAGAAAACTTCAACCTGGATCAGAAACCAACAAAACTGCTAGTATCACACTACTTGAGATTGTGACGTGACAAATACAAAGACAAAGACAAATACAATCACAAACACAATCACAATCACAAAAGACAAGTACAAGTGCCCAAGTACAAGCACAAGCACAAGCACAAGCACAAGCACAATAGCAATAAATGCACGTGAATGTCAACAACGTCCGCGACATGTACGTGTATGTTATGTTGACAGAGTCTGCGTCTAGATCGTGCATGTTTGTTTCAAAGGTTCGAATTTTTGAAGCATTATGTCACGCAGTTGCAAAATCCATTGACATTATTGCAGTATCATTGCAGTTCACGATGGCGTTGTGTTTATATTCGCATCATACTTGTGTCGTATTAGCATCATACTAGTGTCGTATTTTGTGTCGTAAACAAAGCGGTCATTATTATTGGAAATGAATTACAGACACAACCTTTGCACGAGAGTGTAGCCCCACTTGGAAATGTATTAGACCCAACCTATGCACATGAGTATAGTTTCCAGTTTTCAGTGCAGCCTGATCGATATTTGCATACAGGCGCTGTGTTATCTGCCAGTATAGCGGGGCTAATTCTTGTATAAGGATGTATTAAATTCTGTTTCCCGCGTGCAGTTTAATTCTCAAAGGGAAAATAGACTTAATCAAGCAATGTAGTAATTCTGGCGTGCCTACTAAAAGCGGAATTGTACATTTCTTGTCCTTATACATGAGTCAGCCAAATTGATAACTGTCAATGTGGGAAAACTACTCAAATGATTGCTGGTAGAAGTGATATCAATATTTGAGAGACATAGAATTATTATTCCATGACTATGTATGCTTACCATTACACTGGGGCCATATAATAATCCATTGGATACTTATTCAAAATGGAGTAGTTTCACATTGGCTAACATAGGAGGGGGTGCGCGCGCATGTTTTCTCACCAGCCTGTTAACTTCAAGTACGAGTTCTTTCATATTCTTGTTGAGTGTGCTTGGTGGCCGAGTTAGTTAACGTGTTTCAATCAGGACATTGCAGGTTCGACTCGCACTCGCGAAAAATAATATTAAGGAAACGTCGAAGCTTGAGTTTGTTGTAAATGAAAATGAAAGTCAAGTTGATAAGGTCGCTGACAGTTACAATTACTATGGCACGCATAATTATTTGAGACGTACGTTGGTTCGAAGCAATCTCTGAACCTTCTAGTCTGTCGTTTGGCAGTCTCTGGACTCATCTGGGGTCGCAAAATCAAACCGCCGTAATTGATGTTGACTACACACATCAGCTGACCGTAAAAACTTTATGTATAACAGCTTCAAATCAGCAGCGTGCTTATAACTTCTAAGAATTACTGATTCAAAAGCACAACTCAAGCGGCCAAGCGGAGAAGTTTCTTTTTATGTTAAACAATTACTGCGGTATATATATAAAATGGCAAAATTACACAGATTGATGCCTTAAGTATTTTGAAAGGGTTTATGAGTATATCCAATGCTGGCATCTCATTACCAGACCTAACGTTCCAGAAAAGATTAAATCGCTGTTTCCTTTAAATTCATTTTACAGGTCTGTCAAAGAGGCTCAAAAGATGTTGTTTGATTTTTCAAATACGTATCCGGAGCACATTGATAAATTAATTGACTTATAGATTATCTTGGAATCACAACGACGCAGACTTGGCTAAGAATACAACAAAAAACGCGAAATATCATTATGTGATATTGTGCAAGAAAATTTTAAATCGCTGACGTTAACCGATTCATCAGTGAGTGAACCTAGCGACGAAGTGATAATGAACAAATAAATTAGAAAGATACTTTTAGTATTAATATAACGATGGCATCTACACTCACAACCAATGGAGAGATTTTATGAACCCCTTTCTAGGTCCAGAGAAGTAAAAACCATAGCCGAGATATACAAACAATCCAAAACGTTTAGAATTATTGGATTTGATGCTGCAAACGGCAGTATGCGGGTTGGTGCTTCACTTGTTTTGGATCATCTGAGCTTATTTTGGCCGACATCGACTTAAGACACATTTTGCTTAAATTTATTGATTTGTTTGCTACTGATTATTCGGATTGCGCGCCGGTTTATTGACAATACCCTTGTGCAGTATTTCAGATTACCATAAATGAAGACATGTATCTATATAAAGGTCAATGGCATTAGGACGCAATTACTGCAAAGGTGTATGCCTTGGAAAACGTGAACTATGCGGCAGAAGATGTCATTACGAATAATGTAAATCACATTTCCTCGCGTTACGTGTTGGTCAAGGTGCTCGACCATTTCTTAAGTGCAGTATCGGAGTAAAGTCGCGTAATCAGCTTTGTCGACCATGCGGATGTCTTCGCTAGTATTATCGCGCGCTCAGGCAAAGGCTCACCGAACCTATAATTGTAGAAACACCTGACTACGTCACTGTTGAAAATGATACAGAAGTAAATGAAATACTAGCTAGGATTGAAGCGATTGCAGTTTCTGACTCTGGTAAAGTAAAAATAATAATACCAAAATGTATCAATTAGATGATGATTTTCCTTATATATATAAGCATGCCAACTGTGATTCAATTGAGGCAACACGCGCAAGAGCGTGGAATAAGGATCCAAGCAATATGAGAAAAGATGACATACATGTAATGTTAGGACTTTATCCAGAGGCGCCGCAGTTGAGCGTGAAGCAACTTCGTGAAATAGCAGCGCAGTATTATATCAAGATTCATACACGCGCCAAACGGGATGAAATAGCATAGGTAGTTGGTGATGAACAAGAGCGTCGTCGCCGTATTACACATACCATTGCTACTGAGGCTGCCGCAAAAGCACGACAATTACAAGTACCCGAGTTTGCGTTGCATAAACATCGTGGTGATTTACAAGATTATCGGGTAATTATTCCGGTCGAATAAGAGCCAGGTAAAGACGCGGTAAAACTTCTTTCAAAGATGCGTCCAGGAATCGTGTCGACGTTACAGCGCACAGGTATCTCCACGGTTTAAGATGAAAATTGTTCTCCGTATGAATTTGATTATGCCACTTAACCATGACAATGATGATGCGTTTAAACTCACAAATCGTAAAGACACTGAGACCATTAATGATGAAATTGATAAAGCTTTTGCAAGGATTCTTGAGACGTTGGAAAAATTCACCAATGCAGGGTCAGGATGAACTGTAGACCGATGCGAAGTTCAATTGCATATTTCCCCGTTAAATAATATCCGCGGGTCGAGTTACATTCGAACACCAGCATGTATTCCGCGGCGAGCAATACTCAATATCAAAAATGATGACAATCGATATTTTAAATGTTCGCTTTTGTCTGCGTTGTATCCCGCGATTGATAATCAAGAGCCAGAAGTGTTGTAGGTACCGCAGGATTGGTTGTCCCCGTATCAGTGTGAGTTAGTGGGCAAATCCGGACGATAGTTTACAGAATTGACAAAGCTAGTACCAAACCTGAGAACTGAAAACAACTACGTAGGCCACATACGAAACTTCCAGTTGTATTTGCGGCTGGGGATGCGCGTAATCAAAGTCCACCAGGTGCTTAGGTTTCGTCCAAGCGCATGGGTGGCCCCGTACATTCAAATGAATACGGATCTGAGGACAAAGGCCACCAACGAGTCTGAGAAAGACTTTTTCAAGCTTATGAACAATGCTATGTTCGGCAAGATAATGGAGAATCTTCGGAAACGGATTCCCGTTGACCTTATCCGTGATAGTGAACAAGACAAGCTTACCCAGCATTCGAGTCACGGAAGATCTTCGATGGTGGACTTATTGCCGTACACAGAAAAAAGTCGAAACTGAAGATGACAAAGCCCATCTACGTTGTCGCGTCAGTGCTGGACGTATCTAAACTGCTCATGCACGAGTTTTATTATGATAAGATCAAACCGCGGTACGGTGACAACATCAACATGCTGTACACACATACTGATTCGTTGTTGATGTATATTACAACCAATGTTGTTTACGCAGACATGAGTGAGACCTTGCTGGTAAATGAATTTGATACAAGCGAGTATCCGAAAAATCTTCCACTGTTTAGTAACAAACACAAAAAGGTTGTTGGTAAATTCAAAGATGAGAACTCGGGTAAACCTATCGAGGAATACGTGGAACTGTGCCCCAAAATGTATTCGATCATGGTTGGTGGCTCCAAAAGCATTGAAAAGGCGAAAGGAGTTTCACGCGTGATTGTGCAAAAGGAGTTTCGGCACGATATGTATGTGGAATGTCTTCGTGTGCGACGCGAATTCGCACACAACAAATCTGATCCGGTCACAGAAACATTGCATGCGCGTGTATCGTTGCACTAAAGTAAGTTTGTCACCGCTTGACACCAAGCGATGGATATTCCCTAATGGAATCACTACTTACGCGTACGGGCACGCGCCGATCCTAAAATAAACCTTGGCAGTAGTTCTGTGTCCGCTGGAACGCCTTGCAACTCCTCTCGCACAAATGCTCTACTTGGAGGCTTTGCTGCTTGTTCACCGGCAGGTGCTAAATGGTAGCGTGTTGGTTGCCTTGGAGTATCAGTCCGGTCTGATATTGTAAATACATCAATGTACCATACCGGATCAGTAGCATGACGTTGCCCTCCTCCTTCTAACTCTCCCGGTGCATACAGATACCGAACAAGATTATTTCCAAGTGGGTCTAACAACGGTGGTTGTGAAATCATTGTGTAAGTAACAGTGACAGTCTTCTGTCGAATTGCTTCAGCATGTTTTAATCCAATTTTGCTTGTAATTTCATTATTTAGTGCTTGTGTGACTGAACGAAGCCGTGTTACCCACTCGATCGCTCTGTGATCCACAATTCCTGCGTGTACTGAATAACAATCCGCAAGTGTACGGTTAAATCGTTCCACAATAGGTCGCGAAGGATATTAACAAGTCCAACATGAACTCGCACCTTTTGTTTTGTTAACAATGCAGCATCGACTCTGAGAAATTCTTTGCCCGGGTCTTCTTGCCATAGCCGTGGTCATGTCAGCTGTCGTGTGTGTAAATACGTTTAAGCGCATCTGCGACACTTGCTGAATCTTTAGATGTCAACGGTTCTTTGTATCTACTGGCAACATGTACGATATGTATGTTCGTCCTCGTACCCGATCATGTGGAAGGAACAAAAGATCAGTCTGATGAACTTCGTTGGGTGTTTTGACTTCAAACCATCCACGGGAAATCTTCTTTGACTCGGGTAGGTAAATTTGCAACAGCGCTTGTTTGGCCAACCATGCTCGAGCAACCCAGTGGGTGACCTTTGCTGCGTTTGGAAACTTCTCAACAGCAGCTTCACCTTTCCAATAACCGAGGAGACTGTAGTAGATGTTGTCCAAGTATCAATATATTTTACCTCCAAAGAGGATCTTAGCCTTCATACCTCCTTTGATGATCCATCTAGCAATTCTTACTCCGAGTGTACGACTGATCGCGTTTAAGTCATGGATGAGATGTATATAACAGCACGTTGACGCGCACGGATATCATGTGATGTCTTGTAAGCAAGATCAAGTCGGTAACATGCAGCGTTTATAGGTGCTTCTCAAGCCTTTGGTTGGTTGTTAGAATCAAGTCGTATATCCAGCCGTGTACCAGGCCCACAGTAATTGTATTCGGCAATATGTTTTTCACCAGGATATTTACTCAACGGTGTGTCGGATGGCTTCGCCAACGCAACAGCGACATCACCGCCACGTAAGTTTTTTTTTTAAAACTCGCGTTTGCATGTACCAGTAGATCTGGAACCAGAGTTTCTCATTAACGTGAACTTTTTGCTCTACACCGAACACAAGTTCCAGTGATCGCGGCTCTGCCATTACGTGTTTGAACCCGCATTGGATTTGCAGTACGAGTTTTGTGCGGCATCGCACACAATATGAAGACATGATTGTGTTATACAACAATTGACATTTAACATAGCCTCACGAAAAAGAAAAGCTGAAGATGTTTTCACCGTCATTGACTTCTCTGCGCAGGCAAAGCCCAGACCACCCTAGCACGGTGACATGTTTCCAAACTCGCTTCGATCGTTGAAAATTGGCCCGACTTGATCAGAGAAAACCCAATTGTTGTTAATATGATCATGAGATGGTTACCGTGGGATCGGTTGTATGTGATTGCACCGTCGTCGGACGATCAACAATCTTATGATGTACTCTGGGATTTTACAGAAGGGCTTCAGTCGGCGCCAAGAAAAAAATCGTCGACCATTGATTTGTTTACCACAATTGATAAAGCTCCTACCATTGATAATCTTGATTCAAGCGCGAAGAATCTTCTTGTGTACGATGATGTGATTGTTCAACATCAAGACAACCCTGCGAGAATATTTTCCGGAGGCCGACTCAAAATCACAGACCTGATCTATGTAACACATCGATACGCACACGTGCCTAAAGTAACATGTTAATGATAGTTCGTGGCAATGACGCCCATGGTCTCGCAAACATTCATTGGACCTGGTGTGCCGCTGACCACTTGTGGGATGCGTTTCAAAATATGTTTGCGGAGGTCACCCAGGACCCACCTTCCTCACGATTAACTTGACATGTGGACCACGCAAGTATCGCGCGGGTCTCAACGCGACAGTTTTCTCTGCCAAGTTTACCCAAACATGGGGAAGGTATTGGAGCCTGCTTGTCTGTAGACGAACTCCTGGATCATCTGGAAACAGTCGTGGGGTCATTTCGCGCGGGTAACAACGCGCCAGACATCATTAATGAGGCCGCATCGATTTGTCAGCGGTTGCTCACCAATGACATCATGGACCTGGGGACATTTCGCGCGTTGATGCATACGTATTGAAGACGTCGATGATTTATACAACACTGATGATGCATTTTAGGCGATTCTTCGCCAAATCATTGCTGCTATGCAGCGTATCATTGCAAACACAACCCCGAGCGTTACCTCTATGATTACAATCTCGTCAACGAAACCCGACTTTTATGTTACTTTTTCTATCTCAATTACCGCGGGGTGATTCCGAAAACTCGATATACCACTAGCGTCGTTGCGTGTTTATCGCAGTTGGCCTAATATTCAATCGCGGCAATTTGGCGACTTCCCCGCGAATAACACGCTCGTGTTGTCGGCAGAGGGTGGTCAAGAAGATTCCTGGAATGTTGTTGGGATTTCCACATGCGCGTACGATCTTGTATCAATCAATGAAGAGATCCGACAGAGGATCACATTGGTGACCAAGCGCGATTCTAAAATTTATATACGCAACATGAGCCCACATTCAGCTCTGCCATCTCGATCGAATCTCCAACGTACACGGTTGATATTGCACAGTAATCGTTAAGAACGATTCTTGGATGGCCTGAAGATATTAATAAGACCAACGAATTATGCGTGCAGGATTCTTGGATGGTCTGAAGATATTAATAAGACCAGCGAATTATGCGTGCATTACCCGATGGTAACAGTTACAATATCGCGCCAGACATTGTCAGGATTACCTAGACAACTCATGTTAATTTAACTTGTGATTCCTTCCGTGACAGTAATGAAGCCTCAGCCTCAATAACACGAGCGTCGTACGGTCATATATTTTTTGGATTTGCCTCGACTGAGGCTCCGGGTGATCTGATATCGATTACTCCCACGCCATGTAACTTCCATGGAACAATCCCCGGTTGACAAATATTCCTTTTACCCTTGTGGATCAGGACGAGCACATGCTGGACCTGCGCGGGCAGACCTTGACAATACAACTGTACATTAAATATAGACCTGATATTTAATAAAATGTCTACATGGACGTGTAAAACGTGTGCGTGTTGTTAACGCGAGAAAAGCCTTTTACCCGGTATATTACGGAACTGGCCTTGGCGATGTTGTCCGTGGATTGTTTAGTGGCGGCCTTGTCTTCGCGCGCTGCACCTATTGCTAAGCAAGTTGCAACGCGAGTCCTTGATATCATCAAAAATGTTGCTGTGGATCGGTTGAAATATCTGGTATGTAAGGAGGCTACATGAATTGATTCGAGATCGACTACGACGTTTAGTGACTCGAGCACCACCAAAAGCGGTTACACTGCCATCGACAGCAACAATGCCCGCGCCAGTCACTAAAATAATCAATGAAGCCTGTCAACAAAATCTATCTGATTCAATTATTGCAAATCTGACAATGGGAAGCGGATTACGGTTGTCTCGCAAAAGGTATTCGACAAAACCATCATGAATAAACAATGGTTCAATTTAAAGATGTATCCGATCCCGCGTTCGACATAGACGCGCCTGTGTTGCGAGATAAAAGCAAGCAAAATTACCAATATTACTCGTACAAGGCTAGAGATCCAGACAAGGAAGGGCCAGCATAATTTCAGGTTCATGACACACCTTGGTATTTTCTTCCATACGAGGCATTCTTTTAAGTCCAAGGAAAGCTTGTACGCGACGACAACGGCGCTGCATACGGTATCAGCGATAAAGTCGGATTTGTCAACAACGGCATCATGGCGCTGTTTAACAGCGCACGTTATCTCATCGGTGGAACGGAAATCAAAGCAATTCTCGATAACATCGACGTCGCTACCACAATTCTCGGACTCGTCCGTTACAGTGACGATTACGCAAGGTCTGCTGACCCGTCTATGATGTTCGTCAAAGACACAAGCGAGCATTCTGATCATGTACAGTATGTAAGGAGACAACTTTAAAATCAGACAGACAACAATGTCGCAGGTGTAGAAAACATACTCATTAACATCAATCCTCATTTCAACGGTGGATTTGCACAGCGTCGATCCCAGCTTAACGTGCGCAGGGAGTTTTCCGGGACAATTCCACTCTCACACATATTTTGGGTTTTGTGCAGACTTTCATAAAGTTACTTTGGGGGCCAAACACACAGTCACGTTAAACAGAAAGGACAATGCTAATGATGCAATTTCGCATGATTCTACAGTCGTCAATGAGCGTAAAGCTGTGTTATCTACTTTTACACTTTGGATGCCATCAATGAGTCCATCTGTGGCCACAGACGCACGTTGAGCATCATTTATGATGTCTGGCAGAACATCTATAATTTAATTTTTTGCGATGACCATAGATTCACACCAAAGCGACGCTCGTTGAGAATTCTCATGTCAAATAAGTACTCAACAAGGTGTCAGTGCAACACGGCACGTGTTTATAGCATTTCAAAGGCCCCGGTGACCCATAGTATAAATGCATTGCTGTAATTCCCTCCGACAAGACTCTGTTGTTGCAGGTTTTGAGTGGTCGAATAAGAGTTATTGACGCGCCTGTGAGAACTTTATAGAATTTTCTCAAATTCGTAATTGAACCTGTTACATTTTCAAATAATAATGTCCTACCGCAAAGTGAAGGTTGGTCTTAGCCCCAAGCAGCTTCCGAAAATAACGAGCGCAATATGAAACGATTGCAGGGTAACATTGAGGCTTTCTCCGACAAACGCAACTTAATCAACTTAATGTGACCAAGCCAAAAGAACACATCGGTGACATTAAAATTATCCAAGTCAGAGGTAGCACAAATGCAAAAGACCGATGGAATATTTCCATTCTTCACGGCCATTCCAGCGTTGTTGGCGGCTGCGGCTCCTGTGGTTGCAAAAGCGGCTGCGTTAGGGGCTGTCGGAACTGCAACCGGGATAGTTCTAAGAAAGGCGGTTGGAGGCGAAGCGTCTCGAAAAAAAGGAAAAGATCTTCGATTATATCCAGGTGACTCCCGAGCGGAAGTCATCTTCGGTTGTGGCCTCGCCGTTGACCAATTTTGATTTGCTCGCGGTAGTAAAATCAGTCAAAAATTTCCGAAGTGTCTTTATGCGGGATGACTTGCATTGATGATCCCACGCAAGTGGGAAACCGGGATTGTTAACCTTGATTTATTAACATTACCTGGAACTCATTGGGTCGCATTTATATTTTTAATCATACGGGTTTGCACCGCCACGAGAAGTTGTTGATTATTTAACCCAGGGCACTGGACGACAACCGCTGTTTTATTCAACTCTGCCGTTGCAAACTCCAATGGACGGCCTCATATGCGGACATCTTGTTGTTAAAGCGTTGCGTGCACTCGACATTCACCAACCCCGCAAACGCTTATTGATTTTACATTAAAGTACACTTAATAGCATGCAAAATGCCTATTCACATTTACGGAAGCTTAACCGCCCGACGACGCGGCGCTGATGTGGATCTGACCAGGTTTGCCACCAAAGCGGATTTGACCGAGTTTACCAGTCGGGTTGTTGTTGACGTCGACCCGGGCGAGCTTGTGATTTTTGAAGATCATACTGGAAAACTTAAAAAGTCGAACGTGGAGATTCAAGATGTTGTGAAGCTGCGAGGCGCTGTCGCGAAAAACCTGGCCGAAATCACTGAAATCTGGGGAATCAGAGACTCTGGTATGTCGGTTACCCCCACAACCACCACGCATAGCAACTTCATGGAACGTAATTACCAGAATATTAACCAAACAAGCAGAGGAAACAACTGACCCCTTAACCTTAACCAATGATCGACTTGTTTTCGGTTCTCTTGAAAATGGTTTTGATAGACCTAAACACCACATCTTAAAAGTGAGAGAGCCCGGATCATACTTGTTTATCATAAGCGGAAATATTGGCGGGTGGGGTCAAATAGCTCGATTGATAAATAATCAAGAGGCATCATAATTTGCTGCAAATATCACGTATCAACAAAACCAGCTTTGGTGTTCGTTATGAATTTTTCATAAATTCAGTTCGAAGGAATCAACATCTATCCGGGCGGGTACTTAACCGTCTTTGGTGTTTGTGTTTAAGATTAGATTTATCCTTACATATAAGTGATGGATTCTGACCGCGGTGACGATGTTGCGGAATTTACTGACTGGGTGTTGAATAAGCTAACAGGGGATACTAACATCGATAACGATTTTGCGCCTCTTGTTCACGAATATCTGCTTCAGAGTGGTGTTACCAGGCCCTCGTTTACGATCAAATATAGTCTACGTGAGGACAAGATAGAAATCGACCGTTGGGACCACACTGATGTGCCACTACCAACTCGAGGTCAACTTGGGGTCATAGCATTAACACGTGAAAACGCCCAATAAAAAGATGCGTTACCGTCAGGCATTAAAACACTTAGAGATTGTTTCAATAATTCATTGCTGAATCCACCCCGGCTAAATTCCCCATTGATTATGTTAAACCGACATTGACTCAATTAAGAAGAGAAAAATCTCGACTATTATTCAACAAGGACGCACTTGTCCGTGTAACAGTTCTTGGGCGAAGACGAGTACAATCGTTTCAGGCGCAAAC
Source organism: Margaritifera margaritifera (assembly GCA_029931535.1). Lineage (NCBI taxonomy): Eukaryota > Metazoa > Mollusca > Bivalvia > Unionida > Margaritiferidae > Margaritifera > Margaritifera margaritifera. The sequence goes on along the minus strand of JAQPZY010001698.1, from coordinate 940,026 downwards.
CAAGGGCGTACTCAATATGATTCTAAGTAAACATGGTGCCATATTCCCAGAACACACAATTGCTCGAAACTTAAATATTCCCCAGGAAGATATTTTCTATGATTGTATGACAGTTGTACCAGTAAAATAGGGTAATTGGTTAGAAGTGCGTGTGCATGTTGCACCTGAACAAAGCATGATTGTCGAGCAATTATACTACGCAATCACATTATTAATAGAAGAATTTATAATGGACCCTCAAACTTACCGACGTGAAAAAATAATCGAAGCGGAACAAGAGCTGCGAGATGAAGTCGTCAAGAAAACCGCGCTACTCGTGAAATACAAACGCGTGTGTGTGGTCGCTGATGCTATTTGCGGAATCACCGCCGCGACAACTGTTTACCTTGGTGTTGCTGGAATTCTGACCACAGCAACTATCATAGGTATACAAATCTGATTTGTTGACGGAGGAATATCGATAGCAACCAGTGTCGCAGGAGGTGCTGGTAAAATAATCTCGCTGCGGCTGCATTCGCGAATACGTGTCTATTCAGAACTTCTCGCGATAGCACAAAGCAGCCTCAATACAAACAGTAAACTGTACTCGATGGCTATCGAGGATAAAACGATTAGCATAGGTGAGTTCGACACCGTGTTGGCGGAAATGGAAAAGCACCGGCAACTCCGAGCACAGATACGGAACCAGGGGGTAGTGGATTTACATGCAGTAAAAGTAGTGTAATTTCCTTTTAAAACATAAAAAGTATATACATGCCAAGAAAACAAGCAGACCTTCTGCCGCAAACTATTGCGGAAATACAACGCCTGCATGGTTCCATTTCTGCAAAAGAAGTTCAAGAAATGCATGGAATCAGCTTCACCAGATTATATCCGATAAGGAATGCTCTTAAATATTGCCCGGCTATAAAAACATCTGATATCAACCAGAAAGATCTACAGCCTATAATTGATAGTATTAAGTCCATAAAAAACATCTGATATCGACAAAAAAGCTCTACAGCCTATAAGTGAGAGTATTCAGTCAGTGATGATTGGATTCGATGATATGGAATTAAAAAAATATCAGATCTGAATAAAAGAACACCAGAAATGGAAGATAATCTGTTAGATCCATTAAATAAGCTCCTAATACTTGCAACGATTTCAGCAGTATCCGGACGCTTTTTTGTAAAACTCATAGAGCATTTTATAGAACAACGATATGGAAAAAAAAGGCAAACAGATGGCAGAAGACATTGTAAATGAAATCCGGGAAGAAACGGAGTTTGAATAATCAGCTCACAAACCAGCCAATCCGCCGATTATATTGTGCCCAGTCGGTGTGTCTGTGATACAATTCCAATAATCGCTTTGTTTACCACGCGAACGTTGATGCAAATCATAATCGAAATAAACAATCGTGGACGTGGGTATGGTCGTTGACGTCGTGGTATTTGTGATTTTATTTGACTTTTTATTTGTCTTTGTCTTTGTATTTGTATTTGTATTTGTCACGTCACAATCTCAAAGACGTGTATACAAGTAGTGTGCTAATAGCAGTTTTGTTGGTTACTGATCTAGGTTGAAGTCTTCCACCCCAGTTGACTATCCTCTTGCATGGGCACCTGTTGGTAACTTTCACGCGTGGGCGTGCGCACGCAATGTGAGGACAAAGTCATGGGGGTAGAAGGTTTTGACCTAGATCAGTAACAAAAATACAAAACTTCTATCATCACACTACTACGAACTAGTTTTCTCAATTTGTTTGTAATATAGTAACATCGACGCAACTTTTCTACTAAATTTTGAAGGAACATTTTTTTAACTGTAGTTGTTAGAAAAGCTTTTACAAGTTTCCATTTTACTTTCAATATCCATCTTAAATATTAGACTTCTGCAAAAGCGCTGGCTTCAGATCTCATTGCATCAAAATTTCCTTTGCTACAAAAAATAGAATTTTCGGCGGTTTTTTGAGTGGGTGATATATATAATGGTATAGATAGGGTACACGCTATAACAACATGGTCACTTAACTTTTCAGGTGAATGAATGTATGATAATTTGCCTGGTAATGAGGTCAGGACGGGATCTAATATATTTCTGTCATGAGTTGGAAAGTCGACTATTTGTTCGAAGCCAGGGTCATTCATAATATCAATCAGTATCTAACCCTCTGAGTTACTAAGCGTATTTCCTAGTTTGCATGTTCTATTTGTCCAATTAATGTTATTATAATTAAAATCCCCCATAACATGAATATGGGCTTTATGTCCGTTCTTATTAGATTTTATCTTCTCAGACTGTTCTCTACAAAATAGAATATCGTCATAGTGACTGCTAAGTACTCTGTACCAGCTATCTATGTAGTGGAATTGTCCATTCACTACGATTTTGGCCCATACAGATTCTGATCCATTATCCAATTTGGACAGAGGCATCTGCGTAAGATCTGTATGTACCAGTAATAATACCACTCCACCATGTAAAGTTATATCATTCCTATATACGTTAAAATTACATTCCTCCGGAAATAATAAATTTTAGTTTTTTGGATAGGAATGATGTCTGGTTTTTCAACATCTATGAAAGAAAGTGGTTCCAACATGTTATGTATGCCCATTATAATAAACTTTACATTTATGTTATTCAGTTGTATTGTTCTTGTATTTGGTTTTGTATGAGGTGTTACCTCTTCCTTCCCTATTTAAGATACTAAAAGTATGTTTAGTTTGAATCGGTGGGTTGTGTTTAAAAAAAGGAGTCAGAACAATTTAGAATGTATTATTTATGATATATCCAGATACAAGATGTTACTTAAATTTCATTATATTCTAAGTACCTATGTATGAGCGGTCATTGTGTATTCAAAGGCTGCACGAGTCACATTGCACAGCCTTGTGTGAATTTTGGATCTGCCCATTACAACGGCCACACTCTGCTGAACAGTTTGGGCAAAACCAATCCTTTTCATGTAATATTAATGTTTTTTTTACTCATTTTTGTTGATACTCACGCACCTGGAATGATTGCATCTTTGGCACTCATCGCATTGAATAACCCTAGCCTTTATTTTTACCTGCTTTGAACACTTTATTTTTACCTGCTTTGAACACAATCCGCAGCGATCATTGTTAGGACCACTACTGAGTTCGATATCGCCTGCCAAAATGAGGAATAATGCCAGGTTCGTATGGTATCCTTGTTTGAAATGTCATAATAAGTCTGTTGTGTTGCGATTGCCAGGTTTGTTGACATGGACAAAATATTGCAGGAGGTCAAAAGGGCGAAATTCTGGTTGTCAACATTCTCTTTCTACACTTCGTCTGAGGGCATAAAGGGCTAAAATAATTGTGAAAATGCTAAAAGGTGAAATTGGCTTATCCATATTATCTATGTGAGAGACTTTTCTTTCTAATGTCAGAAATGCAGTTGCGTACATCCTCTGACACATAAGCAGGCCGCCAACTGTATTTATTTTTGAAGTGGGATTAACGAGGCCGCTTTTTCTTTTTTGAGCTGCCAAATAAGTGAAATTAATTTTTACCGACAAACGCTGTTCAAAATCTTGCAGATCCTCATTCAGAGTGTCTATTTTCTGGTGTCAGTATAAAACTTAGACTTTTTGAAAGTAAACCGTGCTCCTAAGAAGTCTGAACGTAACGTTCGGAAAGATTTACAACTGAAGTTCCGAGTCCGGATTGCAAACCAATAGAACAATGCTCCAGTGCTGAGTGTAAGTAGCCGCAGTCCGTCCGTCCAGAGTATGGTCTCAGTCTATGTACGGATCTTGCAGTATTCCAGATTATGGACAAAATCGAAGTTTTTGGAGATAAAAGAATTTGACATGTCAAAGTTCCTGCTTTCATCAAATAGACAGTTTTGGAGAGTCATTCACAAGCTGAAAGACGATTTTTGCATTGGGAAACGCCTGCTTTGCCAAAGCAGCCCCAAATTTCCAAAGTTCTGAAGGAATGGTTTGAGCACCAATCTTTTGCCTATCATAAATTCCAATGTCTACAATTACCTTTTTGACGTTTGTTTCCGGCTCCGACTTCTTGGACAAATGCGTCAGGTGCTGTATCTTAGCACTAGGACAAATTCTATCTAGGCTTTCCCGAGGTGGCATTTTTCTTGCCAAATACGTGATAAATCTGAGGTGCCAATTACTATCACAGCTTTACAGAATTTAAGTAGTCATAGTATTTCCACTGGATTCTCGTGTGCGTCCTCCTCAATGTCCTGTTGTTGCGTGCTCGAATTCTAGTGGTTGGAGGGGTTAGTCCAGTGAAAAGTCGCAAGTTAATCGAAACGGTGCTCGAGAGCGTACACAATCTCCATATGATTCGTCAGCTGTTGAGGAGTTATTAGCACTAGGTGTTGGTGCTGTAGTGGAAGCGAGTTAGTGGAGGTAACAACGACAGACGGACCAGCTTTCTTAGATAAGCTACTTCTATTTGTCGGTCTGGCCGAATTTCTAGAAACTGATTTCTTAATAGCAGACAGTAACATGCACAATGCAATGCTGAGGGGGGGGGGGGGGTGTTTAGAGGAAATTGGGGAAAACCTATTAGTAAGCTTGAATAATTAAGGGGGGGGAGGGGGGAGTGCGTTTGTTAGAACGTTTTTGTCATGTTGTTATATATATATATATATATATATATATATATATATATATATATATATATATATATATATACACACACAAACAGACAGATAGATAAATAGATACAAATTCCACTGCATAAAAATGTGGTGAAAATTTGTTTCTGATTATTAAATTATAAAAATAATTGTAGTATACTCACAAACAAAGCAAGGAATTGAAAGTAAACAAGAGACACAAGTGGGCCTGATATCGGTCACCTGCGTAGTCAACATAAATCACATTGCGAATGCAAATTCACACACGTATTTATCAGTTGAAGTGAAAGAAATGTTTGGAGTATATAGTTACTACATTGTTTATTAATGTTGGTGTTATTTATCTTCGGTCTTAGACCATATATACAGGATCACTTTATCGGCATAACAAGGACACATCATTTATATAACCAGCATCTACTTGACCAGATTCATAACTTAGAAACTGTTCATAACCCCACTCTTAAAGTATATACACTTACTGGACATTATAAGCGGAGTTAATATGTGTAGTCAGCTTGGATTCATGGATCTGTCCTTATCCCCCTGAGACCCTCGCCCCAGAGTCATAACTTGGAAACCATTGAGGCCTCTCCCCAATGTAGCTGCGGTAGATCATTGGTTAAGGCGTTGGACTCGTGACCAGAATGTTGTGTTCTATTCCAACTATCTGATCAGCCTCGATCCTCAATAGTTAAAGTGGATCTCATTTATAATCTAATTATTATGTCACTCATAATCAAACTCATCCGATATCTTGTTGATACAAGCTTGCTTACATACCAAGTCTGATCAAAATCAAATCATTTGACACATGAGGTTATCTTCACCTCATTAATGTGCATGGATGTCGCTCGTAATCGAACTCTTCTTAGGTCTTGATGGTATAAGCTTACATACCAAATCTGATCCGAAATACGGCCTTTAGATTGTTCACAAGCTCAACCAGTCCGATGCAAGATCACTTCATTAATATGCGTGGATATCGCTCATTATTAAACTCTTCCGAGACCTTGATTACATAAGTTTACATACCACATCTGATCAAGATCTGATCAGAAATATGGCATGTAGAACGTTCACAAGCTCAGCCAATTATATTCAAGATCGCCTCATTAGTATGCTTCGATGTCGCTCATCCATGGTCGTGATGACATAGGCTCACATGCCAAAATCTGATTAAAATCTGATCCGAAATATGGCCTTTAGTGAGTTCACAAACTTAGCAAATCAGATGAAAGGTCAGCTTATTAATATGAGTAGATGTCGCTCATATTTGAACTCACCCGAGATCGTGATAATATAAGCTTACATGTCAAATCGGACAACAATCTGGTCAGATTTTTTACAAGCTTAGCCAATCAGATGCCAGATAACCCTCATTAGTATGCATAGATGTCGCTCGTAATTGAACTTCTCCGTAGTCTTGATAATATAAGCTTACATAACAAATCTGATCAAGATCTGATCAGAAATATAGCCTCGAGAATGTTCACAAGGTCAGCCAGTCAGACGCAAGTCTATTCCATTAGTAAGAGTGGATGTCGTTCATAATCAAACTCATACGAGATCTTGATTATATAAGCGTACATTCCGAATCGGATTAAAATCTGATCAGAAATATGACCTTTAGAGTGTTCACAAGGTCAGCAATCATTAATTCTTCAAATTTGGTTAAATTCCGTTATGCGTTTTTTGAGAAGTTGTATTAAAAAATTTCTATTTTTAGTAACGGTGGCCATATTTGATGGCGGATCGGCACCATTTGAATAAATATGAAAGAGCTTCGTGCCAGGCTGGTTTCTGTCAAATTTAGTGAAATTCTGTTTGACGTTTTCTAAGAAGTTGTAAATAGCAATTGTAAACGGAGAACGCGCAAAGGACGACACACAAAGGACACAGGGCCATACCATAAGCTCACTTGACCTTACAGTAAGGTGAGCTAAAAGACAAAGCGAAAGAAAATAAATGGAAAACATACTTACTCCAACAACTGACGAATTCATGGAGATCTGTAACGACCCATTTCCAATTGTAAAGGTGGGCTTTGTTACGTCCAAACTAGCTTTCAATCCCTTAAAATTAACCTGCGATAGATAGACAGAAAAGGTAAGATTTAAATTATGTACAATATGGTTGTTTTATTCCTCTATAATTCCTTTCACAGAAAAAGGGTTTGAAAGAATGACAACATTTAACTTGCTGATTTTAACCTGTGGCCCCACGTAGGTCTATGAGGACCAAGGGTGGTTGTTGTTGTGGATCTTGTAACTAAAATAGTTTCAAAAAGTATTTTAAATAAAAAAGCAGAAAATTGTGATTGCTGAAAGTAACGGAGATATCATGAGGCAGATCAGAATATTTTCATAATTTTGCCAGGTACAGTATCCTAGGAGTAATTTTATTCTTTAAAAGAATTCACTTCAGTAACCAAATTTATAACTTGCCTTAATCTAATTCGCTTAGTGACATTTTGTTGTGTGCCCAATGTAATGTTAGTGTGAAAGTAACGATCTTTGTAAACTATTTTACAGTCAGTCGTAAAATTGCTTGATTCAAAATCACGTTTGAAAGAGGTAATTATTTCATACATATATTTGTTTCTGTAATTAACTGTGATCTGATTAAAAGTACAAACGGCATTTTCGTTCTTTTGTGGATGTCGTAAACCTGTCGCAAACTGGTTATTTATGTCTTAGTTTACGTCTACCATAAGACCACTAAGCCACGGATGATTACACTGTAAAGGGAATAAATGTTGTTTTCTATTATAGTCGCAGGTGCTGCACACAGTGCGTGCATTTGATACTTTTTACTATTAAGGGGAAATTTCATGCAATAAAACTATCTCAATATATGTGTTTACGTAATCAATTCTTAAGCAACAATTCGATGCGGAATAAAGTGTACCAGTCTCCAGATAGATATTACTTGGCATGTGGTAAAATGACAAAGAAGAACTTCCATTTGTCACAGAAAAATAGTATGTTTGATAATTTATGTATTAAGCACTACATAATTTAATCTTTCATGATCTGTTAAACGTTTACAAATCAGAGTTCATAAAACAAAAAATAATATTGTGCGAGACGTAATTTAACAATATCAATTTTCCTAAATCGCAATTTAAGAAAACTGTCAAACTATTGATTTGCAAAACTATATTTAAAGGACAAAACGTTCGATAGCTTGTCATTTGAGAGATGATAGAACTATGTAACATAACGTGTCATATCAATCAATAAAACTCCTTTCAGTCAAATACACAGTGGTACATATTTACAAAATTAACGATTTTACAAACCACTAAGTGCAGTGATTGTGAATCCACCGGTGGGTCTGCTTGAATAGTTAGTACTCCTGTAGGAGAAGGGGCATAGTACTCGTGCGCTATGGTATGGGCCCTGTATTTGTGTACACTCTCGTAAAATGTCCTTGCATAGATGATCACCTCCACGGATTTTTCTAACGAAATCACGGGTCGACCGTCAGCTTGGTGCAGAATGAGCTGGATAAAAAAATAAAAAAAATAAATGTAGTCTAATAAGAATTTTAACTTCATGTGTGGCATTATGGGATATGCAATGAAAAAAAAATTCGTGACTAATATTGTTTGTAATAAAAAAAAAAATATAATAATTTGGATCTTGTTTTCCTGCATAGCAGAAATATAAGATTCTTTTTTCACTATCAGATTGTTTGCACTCTACTGAATATTTCTACGAGCTATTTGTTTCCAAACAATCTGGATATATCAGGCGTTTAACTCTTACAAAATACGAGCAATAAAGCTAGGCGCTGGCTTATGACCTCTTTGATAATGAAGTTTAGCGGACTTGGATCATTATCGCCTTCGACTTTAAAGTACAGTTATTTAAACTTGGAAAATTTTCGTTCTTGTATGTCGATAGCAAACGGTTTTGTAGCTCCTAATTTCTTTATCATGCACCTCATTGGGGCACCGTTGTTCTTTCACCTGTTTTGTAATAGCAAAGATCAAATATAAGGGGGGGGGGGGTAGGGGCGAGACGAGGGTAATAACCATGCTGGTAATTTGAGGATGGGGGAATTTGATGTAGTACCTAAATTGAATTTCGTAGATGAGGACGAATTCCTATACCAAAAGGTGCAATGAAATGTGGTTTCCGATCTTACAGGGTTTGGTATTTGGGCCGTAAGACGACATCATATCTGGGGTTAGATGGATTTGGTAGTAAACTGAAGAACCATTTTCGTTCGTCTGAGATAAAGTGATGGTTCAATCACCTCAACAAAGCTACTTTCTGACGGGGGAAGTTCTCACTACTTTCATACAAAGTTGTAATCTTGGATTGTGTATGGAATCAAACATTGGCAGGTAAAATTTACAAGCTGATCCATGCACAATCGAGCCATGGTACTGTTTAGATCTTATTAAAGTCCTCTATAATCGGAGTAAAACTTTCCAGTCTATTCCCAAATCTGTGTTTCCGACAACTCCTTTTTTTTACATTGGTTCCTGATGTGTCTAGTATGCGGAAGGAACATTAGTTTACGGTCACAAATAAGTCCTAAAATTTGTGTCCCGTAAATAACACGGATAAAAGAACAGTGAAAGTGGAGATAGAGTTTTGGGTCATTTTAATTTTTATATAATCGGCAGAAGTGCATACAAATAGTTTTAGATTTCGTAAAATTGAACCCGTTTTCTTCAGGCCATTCCAGATAAATATTTAAGCATATCTATAAATATTTAAGCATATCTATAGTTGACTTTGAATAGTCTCCATACTTTTTATGATCAATAGCGGTTCAAAATGTCATCCACATAAAATGGGCAGTCACTTTCTGGATTGGGGGCCCCGGGTGGCCGAGTGGTCTAAGGCGCTCGCCTTTACCGACCACTGCCATCTCACCGCTGTCCGCGTTGGTTCGAGTCTTAGTCTCGGCCAATGTGGTTATGTGAGAAAGCTTGGCAGTAGTTTCCCGTGGGTCGGTGGTTCTTTCCGGGATTTTCCCGGGTTCTTCCTCCACCAGATATACTGGCCGCCATGTATAACCTATCATGTGCTGAAAAATGGCGTTAAACCCATAAAACCAAACCAAACCACTTTCTGGCTTAAGACATTTCAATATTTTGCTAATTTTTATGTTGAAAAGGGTGACTGATAATATGCTGCCCTGAGGTACACCCATATCCTGAGGATAGCTTTCCGAAAGGGTGTTTCCTACCTTAACTTTTAAATTGTTATTTTAAAAAGTGGATAAAAAGAGATAGGTGGCCCCATAGACCTTTGCTGAATACATCATTTATTATGCCGTACTTCCAGATGGTGTCATAAGCTTTTTCCATTTAAAAAAGCTGAGTACTATATATTATTTCTTTACGAAAGCTTCTCTACTAAAGATTTCAAGTCTGACTATATGGTGAATTGTGCTTCTCTGGTGCCTGAATCCACGTTGGAATGCTAAAAGGAAAAATGTAAACCTTGTTTGCCTCCAAAACATTTCTATTTAGTTATGCTCCATGTCTAGGTAGTGGAAACTGAATTTCGGAAGTTAAAGTCGTGCATTAAAGTGGCCCTATGAGCAGAATTCGATTTAGAATTAACTTGCATAAAGACATTAAGTCGCAACGAGATCAACATGTCATTGATTGCAAAAAGTCCCATCGACTCGTGAATAAATACTTTTGGTGGAAAATCTTTCAACTCATTACTTAGCATTAGTGATTTATCAAACGATTCTGGCTCTTACCATCGACTGTGATTGAGCCTAGCAGTGGCTGCTTGTATCAAATCTGATATGTTCAACTACAGGCGACCCTCGCCGCGTGTCTTTGGAGTATAGAATGTTTCATAGAGTCCAGGAGTGATCGCAACAGGTAGTATGTGTCTATATTACAAATAACGGAATTATATGTATGTATGTATGTATGTATGTATGTATGTATGTATGTATGTATGTATGTATGTATGTATGTATGTATGTATGTATGTATGTATGTATGTATGTATGTATGTATGTATGTATGTATGTATGTATGAATGTTGACTGTTGTTGCTACGACAAACACGTGTGGAAATACTGTCTGATTCATAATAGGATTTTGACTAAAAGGAATAATAATAGCAGCACAGGAGTGATCGCAACAGGTAGTATGTGTCTATATTAAAAATAACGGAATTATATGTATGTATGTATCTATGTATGTATGTATGTATGTATGTATGTATGTATGTATGTATGTATGTATGTATGTATGTATGTATGTATGTATGTATGTATGTATGTATGTATGTATGTATGAATGTTGACTGTTGACTGTTGTTGCTACGACAAACACGTGTGGATATACTGTCTGATTCATAATAGGATTTTGACTGAAATGAATAATAATAGCAGTACATGAACAGTCCCTGTAATAGAAGGCAACTTATAATGCCGTTTACTGAAACTAGTCTCGAATGCAGAAAAAACGTATGAGCGCACTGTTGCTGTTGTTAGAAGTTAGTGTGCTGCCTGGGCGAGTTAGAGACAAATGCTACGGTCAATCAGGATCAGTATAGGCTCGAATGGGATTATTTGATTGATTTAACCTTGTGTCTATAATGAAAGCATTTGACTAGGAGGATAAGATAAAAGACACAATTATCTATTAGATCCTCCATTTAATTCAATACATGTACGGAGAGTTAAAAAAGATAAATTATTGTTTCCTCTTACATAAGCTTCATAAGGTAGTCCGGGTTTGAAGTTTCTTGAACTTTCGCTGGAAAATGACATACTATATGGTTCATTATAAAACTTCACACTGGCAGTTCCGTTCCTTGTCAGACCATTTAGACTTTCAGTCACATTCGCAACGATGGTCACGTGATATCCGGCTAGCTGCTTCGGAAGTGGTAGAAAGGAGTTAGGATCGACCTCGTTTTGAATTCTATCCAACGGTATGGTGAACTGTGCCTCGCCGTTTATCTGGTATAATGATGACGTTGTGATTTAAGAACGGATCAGAAATCAAAGACAATCATTTTTTCATGTGACAATATACTGAACAAACTCGACATTAACAGTAGAATAATGTAAAAAGTGTAAAGGACAATGGTACAACAAAATAGATTTTATGATGACGAGAGCAAGTACACATATTTGCAGATGTTATGTAGAGATGTTGCAGGAATTCCATAGTGAATCTATCATCAAACGATGACTATTCAATTAAATCGAAACTGTCATAGACCTAGTGATCAATATATAGATACCGGTATGTATACTTATCAGCAGATAGACATATAGATAGGTATGTTGATTGATTGATTGATTGATTGGTTGGTTGATTTATTGATGAAAAACATCTCAACAGGTTTGAAATTTATTATAATATTGGCAACATACAAGTATATAAAGAGCTAAAACAATTTTAAATAATCGACTTACGTCAAATGTTGTTTCCAGCATGACCTCGTCTCCGTGATATTTCCAAGGTGCGTCTTTATAATCAATATCCGCTCGTAGTTTAACTCTCCCAGCTACAGACTTTCCATAGATATACCTGTCGGATTTATAATCTTGTAAAAGGCATAGAATGCGGTCAACAATTATTCCATAAATAAACGACCTCACTTTTGATGAAAATGTATGTTCATTGGCATACAACAACAAAACTCTCGTATACAACAGACCCATCGCCACATGTTCTTACATTTTGTACCATATGTCAATACCGATGGACGACTGACATGTTTTTAGAATATACTCAAAGCTTATACTTATTCATATGAGAGTAATTGTCAAATGGGGAAAAATACAACTTTGATGGTACGTGACGTTCTACATTAATGAGTAGACATGGTTATCTGTACTCTGACGTTGGGTCAGTTCATATAGATTGCATACATGATTTCAATCGTTGATACCAATATTTTCGAGCCTAAAATACACATAAACTGCCCTATAGAACCATATTATTCTTTGATACACTATCAGAGCTACATGAATACCTTTATTGCATATTTTAGCACTTAAGTAAACGTATGGTGTGGTGGGGCTGAGAATAGTGCCATACATCTATATCACACAAGCTGCTTGCTCATGCTCATGTTACCAAACGTATGACTGTGACAGGGGCAAATAGACAAAATCTTAGAGAAGAGGAGCAAGAATTGTTGGGGAATGGACAACCTATGGCAAGGGTGGGGCGATGTAATTTTGGAAGTGGTCAACATATGGCAGGGGCGGGGCGATATAATTTGGGAGAAGAGTATGATTTTTGGCGTACCTCCAAACATGTAGGATACAATTTGTGTGCAAAATCAAAGTAGGGCATAATTGTACATTTCGTAACAGGGTAAATGCTATTTTGCGTAACGGCTTTGGTGGTAGTGTCAACGTGCTATGCAATATAATTAATACACTGAACAAACTAGATATTAACAGTAGAACAATGCAAAATGTAAAGGAAAATGGCACAAGAAAATAATCTGAAGACGACGACAGGAAATGCAAGTATTTGCACTTGAAATGTGGAGATGTTGCATCCACCAGACGTATTGACTACAGCAAATTAAACTTTTCAGCTGTATTGGGAAGGTTCTACTTTTAAAATATATGCGGATATGAAAAAGAAGGAATATGAAGAACAATAAACAAATTAGTTATTTAAGTTGATAATATCATAGAAGATGAGATATAAATCAATGATATGTCAAATTTAAATGGCTTTCAATAAGCACAGACTTACTTGGCTTTTAATGTTCCTGTAACATCTTTGTCTGATGTTAAGATAAATGGTGGAAGTTCAACGATGACATCAAACTTAGGCAAAACTGAAGAAAAAATACGAATAATGGAACTTTTGAAAAGAACAGATTTACTTTTTCAAATTCTGATATAGCTCAACAAAACGAAATTTTAAAAACTGCATGGAAGGGTCGTTCCTGAATGTATTTATTGATGCACGTACTAATATATTGCAACTAGGTAACTGATGTACCTGTATATTCATATCAGTAGCACGTCTATTTATCACATGAAGATGCCTTTTGTTTCTAAAAGAATATAATATTTGAATTTACATATGTAATGTTTGCAGAAAGGAACTCGAGAAAATGTTAGTGACCAAATAATATTTTCCAGCTTGGCTTCTGGAATTTAAAAGTTGGAAATTCAAAATATGACCACATTACGAATATTTTTTTATGTAAACAAAATGCCGAGGCTTTCCTAATATTACTTATGTCTTCCTTGTATTATATATTCCTTGATAATGACTGTATATCCCTTCATACAAGTTGCATATTCCTTAATAATACTGTATATTCCTTCATACAAGCTGTATATTATATGATAATGCCTGTATATTCCGTTATACTGGCTGTACATTCTTTGATAATGACTAAATATTCCGTGATAATGGATGTATATTTCTTGATAATGTCTATATATTCCTTTATAATGGTGATATTCCTTATATGATATGGCTGTATATTCCTTGACAATGGCCATATATTCCTTGATAATGGCTATATATTTCTTGATACTGGCTGTATGACTATATATTCCTTGATACTGGCTGTATGGCTATATTTCCTTGATACTGGCTGTATGGCTATATATTCCTTGATACTGGCTATATGGCTATATATTCCTTGATACTGGCTGTATGGCTATATATTCCTTGATACTGGCTGTATGGCTATATATTCCTTGATACTGGCTATATGGCTGTATATTCCTTGATACTGGCTATATATTCCTTGATACTGGCAATATATTCCTTGATACTGGCTATATGGCTATATAGTTCTTGATAATGGCTGTATATTCCTTGATAATGGCTATATAGTCCTTGATACTGGCTATATATTCCTTAATAATGGCTATTTTAGCTGTATACTCCTTAATACTGGCTGTATATTCATTGATAAAGGCTTTATGCAGTATATTCCTTGATAATGTCTATGTCTTTGATAATGGTTGTTAATTCCTTGATACTAGCTGTATATTCCTTGATAATGGCTCTGTATTCCTTGATAATGTCCATATATTCTTTGATAATTGATGTATATTCCTTTCAATAGCTATATGGTTGTATATTCCTTGCGTATGGCTATATAATCCCTAATAATGGCTGTATATTCCTTAATACTTGCTGTATATTCATTGATAATGTCTATATATTCCTTGATAATGTCTATATATTCCTTGATAATGGCTATATACTCCTTGATAATGGCTATATACTCCTTGATAATGGCTATATATTCCTTGATACTGGCTATATACTCCTTGATAATGGCTATATACTCCTTGATAATGACTGCATATTCCTTGATAATGGCTATATATTCCTTGATAATGGCTATATATTCCTTGATAATGGCTGTATATTCCTTGATACTGGCTATATATTCCTTGATAATGGCTATATATTCTTTGATAATGGCTATATATTCCTTGATAATGGCCATATATTCCTTGATACTGGCTATATACTCCTTGATAATGGCTATATACTCCTTGATAATGACTGCATATTCCTTGATAATGGCTATATATTCCTTGATACTGGCTATATATTCCTTGATAATGGCTATATACTCCTGGATAATGGCTATATACTCCTTGATAATGACTGCATATTCCTTGATAATGGCTATATATTCCTGGATAATGTCTATATATTCCTTGATAATGGCTATATATTCCTTGATACTGGCTATATATTCCTTGATAATGGCTTTATATTCCTTGATAAAGGCTATATACTCCTGGATAATGGCTATATATTCCTTGATTGGCCATATATTCCTTGATGATGGCTATATATTCCTTGATAATGGCTATATATTCCTTGATAATGGCTATATATTCCTTGATAATGGCTATATAGTCCTTGATAATGTCTATATATTCCTTGATAATGTCTATATATTCCTTGATAATGGCCATATATTCCTTGATAATGACTATATATTCCTTGATAATGGCTATATATTCCTTGATGATGGCTATATACTCCTGGATAATGTCTATATATTCCTTGATAATGGCTATATACTCCTGGATAATGACTGCATATTCCTTGATAATGGCTATATATTCCTTGATAATGGCTATATATTCCTTGATAATGGCTATATATTCCTTGATAATGGCTATATACTCCTGGATAATGTCTATATATTCCTTGATAATGGCTATATACTCCTTGATAATGACTCTATATTCCTTGATAATGGCTATATATTCCTTGATAATGGCTATATACTCCTGGATAATGTCTATATATTCCTTGATAATGGCTATATACTCCTTGATAATGGCTATATACTCCTTGATAATGACTGCATATTCCTTGATAATGGCTATATATTCCTTGATAATGGCTATATATTCCTTGATAATGGCTGTATATTCCTTGATACTGGCTATATATTCCTTGATAATGGCTATATATTCTTTGATAATGGCTATATATTCCTTGATAATGGCCATATATTCCTTGATACTGGCTATATACTCCTTCATAATGGCTATATACTCCTTGATAATGACTGCATATTCCTTGATAATGGCTATATATTCCTTGATACTGGCTATATATTCCTTGATAATGGCTATATACTCCTGGATAATGGCTATATACTCCTTGATAATGACTGCATATTCCTTGATAATGGCTATATATTCCTTGATACTGGCTATATATTCCTTGATAATGGCTGTATATTCCTTGATAATGGCTATATACTCCTGGATAATGGCTATATATTCCTTGATTGGCCATATATTCCTTGATGATGGCTATATATTCCTTGATAATGGCTATATATTCCTTGATAATGGCTATATATTCCTTGATAATGTCTATATATTCCTTGATAATGTCTATATACTCCTGGATAATGTCTATATATTCCTTGATAATGGCTATATATTCCTTGATAATGGCTATATATTCCTTGATAATGGCTATATATTCCTTGATGATGGCTATATACTCCTGGATAATGTCTATATATTCCTTGATAATGGCTATATACTCCTGGATAATGACTGCATATTCCTTGATAATGGCTATATATTCCTTGATAATGGCTATATATTCCTTGATAATGGCTATATATTCCTTGATAATGGCTATATACTCCTGGATAATGTCTATATATTCCTTGATAATGGCTATATACTCCCTGATAATGACTCTATATTCCTTGATAATGGCTATATATTCCTTGATAATGGCTATATACTCCTGGATAATGTCTATATATTCCTTGATAATGGCTATATACTCCTTGATAATGGCTATATATTCCTTGATACTGGCTATATATTCCTTGATAATGGCTATATATTCCTTGATAATGGCTATATATTCCTTGATAATGGCTATATACTCCTGGATAATGTCTATATATTCCTTGATAATGGCTATATACTCCTTGATAATGGCTATATATTCCTTGATAATGGCTATATATTCCTTGATAATGGCTATATACTCCTGGATAATGGCTGTATATTCCTTGATAATGGCCATATATTCCTTGATAATGGCTATATACTCCTGGATAATGGCTGTATATTCCTTGATAATGGCTATATATTCCTTGATACTGGCTATATACTCCTGGGGTGAAACGTTACGATTGATCACATAATTTCTTGAGCGTCACAGTGAAGAAGCACTTCTTGAGAGTCGGAAGTCCCATAAAGTTCATGTTCTATCAGCTTTGCCCCATAGTACTGTGCAATGACGATTTCGTTTTCTTGCCTTCATCAAAGACATTTAAGAAGTGGTCAGCGCATCTTGCGTCTATTTTTTGCATCTGCCACATGGGGCCCTTACACAGTAGAAGACAATATGAAGCTTGAGCAAATCTAGATAAGGGCATATTTGTCTGCAACAAGTACACAGACCATATACCAAGATATGTTACCAGGATGATAAAGATACTTGGATGGGAATTCCTGGCGATCATACGCCGCTCCCACCGCCTGCCCATGCTATTTATATTTCAGAGAGGATTGTTTGACACGAAGTGCAGCCAGTTTGTAACACCAACTGGAAGACGAACCATAGAGAACGAACATTTCCATCCCTTTGCTGATATCCGAGTCTTCAAGCAGTCTTACTACCCCAAGGACTATCATCCCAGAATGGAAAAGACTGCCAAAACACAGATACGTAAACCTTAGAAGAATTACATGACATTCGTAACGTCCTATCAGCGGCATTCTTGCAATCAATACATACGTCAATAGCAATATAGATATTTTAACTGTATATTTTCGATTTTTAAACCGTACGTATGATGATCCTTGAAGACAAGTTTGTCTCAGCCATCAAACATTTCAGCATGGCAAGCACCAATTCTTCAATAAGATCGCTATACTCGCAAAGAAGAAGAAAAAGAAGATAACTTTTTAAAACGATTATCCCGCCACTAAAGTCTGAGAAAATTTTTCTGTTCGACCTGTTTAGTTATTGTAAAAACCGTATTGATGTGACTAAAAATATTATTGGTTACATTTAGTGAAGTGGAGTTTTGAAAACGAGTCTAGCTCTTTGCATTTAGATAATTGCTTTGGTTTAGGTTGGCACAAATCTAACAGCGATACTGGGACAGTAAAAGCGCCTATTCTACACTTTGTTTTGCCTCTCCTTGATATAATTACAAGTGGGCTAAGTATAGTTCTATGTACCATGCTGACCTTCCTTTTCATTGGTTGATTTATAGGCATACACAGATCTGATGATCCGCTGTTTTCAAACATGAGTGAGCCAATTATCTTGTCAACGAGGGGCTTAGGCTGAAAACAGCGTGTTAACTAAAATTTACCCTTGTTACAATATACAATTGATTTTAATAGAACTGCATTCCAAATAAGTATAATAACATACATAAAGGAATAATAGCATGTTCTGTACCTGTAACATCTGCACAACTCTATCCGGGTTCCATATCTGTAGACTGTACATGCATAAGCAGTTCGTTACAAATGTAGAACAGTTTTCACTCATTTTTTTCAGATGATTCCATACTTTGTTGACATACATGTTTTGACGGATCCCGTGGAACATCGTTATACGCGTGCGTGAACGAACAACACGCTGAAAATCACTAAGTCTATTTCCATGTAGACTGGATGCCAGTCCCTTTGACGTTTTTTTACCTCTCGCTCCCTTACCTGTTTATACTAGGTAAGTTGTAAATGTGTCTCGCGGCTGCGCCAACGACTGGAAGAGGATTAGGGTAATTACGTATTTGGGAAAGTTTGCTTAGTAGAAAGAAAGCATTTCATGTTAATAAATAATATTGCTGTAAGTATGACAGCAAATCTAATTTCGATGCTATCTCGTCTGTCAGACGGTACTGGTTCCGTTCCGACTCTCCCATGATTTCTTAAACCTGCTATAAGTTTTGCAGAATACATTTCATTTGTCATCAATGGGGGAACCAAGAAGTTGCCATTATCCCTTTTTTTTTTTTTCGAGAGCATGCAACTTTGAAATGGGCTTACCATATTTTCCAATTGTGAATAGTTTTGAATAACTCTTGCTCTGAAAAGTAAAGAGATGTTTTGTCAATTTGTGAAGAGATCACCAAAGACATTGATCAAGGTTAAATTGTACTGTACAGTAGAACCTACATAATCCCGTCATGAAGGGTATCAAAATCCAAACTTTAGGCTGTTTGAGCAATGCGCCTTACTCGGTGTTAAATCTATTACAGCACAACTAAAACGGACCAAATTGTACGTCAGCAATTGATAAATATCCACAATATGAAAGGGCTTGATCTGGCAGGTTCTACAGTAACGTCAAGACATTATTATAAACGTTAACATTCATTTTTCATTCCGAAACTTCATTTGTTTTAATGAAATCCTTAAAAAGTCAGACTTATATAAATGGCGACGAACACAATACAGTTGTGAATACACAGAAAATAACAATTCCAATAAAATAGTTTGATGACTGTAATGTAATATTTGTTACGAAGGAAGATTTATGGAAAGCCCAACGATAAATGTTGAAAAGTATTAACATAAATAGTATCATATTTATTCAGAACACTAAGTATTAAATAAAAGCCTTACTCACATATTGGAGATGAATTAACGCAGGTGAGACAGGAATAGTACTCATTATAAGACACTTTTGTATATTGTCAGTGACTATCCCAGAGGCATATATTTACATGCACAAATAAAAATGCAGCGACAGCTTCGATGGGCTGAAGGGCATTGTTTGTGGGCTAGGGCGTTGGTGCACGAGAGTTTGGCCCCTATTGTTGCCCACAGCTTTGTTTCGATTCATGCTTGAAGGAATTATAACGTTCCAACGGGTTTCGTTATATTGGTATCAGCATATATATATATATATATATATATATATATATATATATATATATATAGAGAGAGAGAGAGAGAGAGAGAGAGAGAGAGAGAGAGAGAGAGAGAGAAAGAGAGAGAGAGAGAGAGACTTAAGCAATTTGGGTACGCAAAGAAACATTATATAAATTATATAACGGCAAAAATGTTGAAAAATGGTGCTGGAAGAAAAAGAAAAGGTTTCCCAATGTTTTGACATAAAATGGGTCGTCATCAGGAGAGAATAAAGAACATACACAAACACGCACACAAGGAGTGACACGCGTAGACAAGAAATATTTACATTTTGGGAAAGTGAAACAAAGTTATAAAATAGAGAATGAAAAGGTAACAACTAAAAAAAGAGAAGAAACTAATGGAAAAATTTACTACGTGTCCAAAAAGAGGCGAAACATCTTTTTATAAAGTGAACAATTTCTGGCACATGCTAGAAATATGATAGCGCTGAACTGCTAGCTAA
Organism: Margaritifera margaritifera; assembly: GCA_029931535.1. Lineage (NCBI taxonomy): Eukaryota > Metazoa > Mollusca > Bivalvia > Unionida > Margaritiferidae > Margaritifera > Margaritifera margaritifera. The sequence continues at coordinate 919,559 of JAQPZY010001698.1, read as the reverse complement.
ACATTTCACCGCTATCTTTCTTCTAGATTTCATCCAAATATCTTCACTTTAAACGGAGATGCTTGGTCCCTTTCTATACATGTAGTAAAATCTTCCATTATTTTCATCTCCTTCTTTAGTTTTTTTCTTAGTTTTGACCTTTTCATTATCTTGGATAGGTTTTCTTTTCGGTGCCAAGCTGTAAATATTAATTGTCTACGCGTTTACCTCTTTTTGTGATTGTCTTTGTGAATGTTCTTTTATTATCCTGTGAGTAAGATTGGTTTGGGTCTAAACGTAGGGAAACTTTGTTTTATCCCTCGTCGTTTTCAGATTGTATGTGCAATTATATATATATATATATATATATATATATATATATATATATATATATACTTACAAACTGCTGGACTTGAACTTCAATTCTCCAGTCGCCAATCATGGGTTCACTGTCCACTAGCAAAAAGTTTTCAACGACTCCAAACTCCGGCTCTGAAATATTTAGCCATTGCTTTATCTTGTTGTTCTTGGGGTCCTGCAAAAAATAAACACAAGAGGCGATAGACTATTGTACGCAATAATATTTAAGTGTAAATATATTTTGGCGTTATTTTCATTTCCAATATTACGGTGCCCTTCAGTTTTTGAAAACTTACCAATTTGGTTAAACTCTCCCATAAAGACCCCACACACAAAAAAAGAGGGTCCGTGTAATGTTATTAATTTAGATCCCTAGTCCCTATTTCAATTTGCAGAATATTCCATCAAAATTAACAACCACGCCAAGTTTTTGAAATGTTTTTATCCTGCAGTTTTTCCAAAAATAAATGTTATCAAACTTTTTCAAGCTAATATTATTAAAACATGAAATAAAGCAGCATGTATGAGCCATTTTCTCATATAAGCCGTTTACTAATATCAGCCGTTTTCTCATATCTTCGCTACAATTTAATTTACCTCGTCCCGCCCACATTTAGCCCTGTCCCAAGGACCGAATCAAAAGTATACCAAAATGCTTAGCGTTTTGCATCGGTCTCCCAGTGATATCCAGAAGTGTACATTAAAGTGATATCCAAAAGTGTACATTAAAGTGATATCCAAAAGTGTACATTAAAGTGATATCCAAAAGTTTACATTAAAGTGATATTCAAAAAAGTGTACATTAAAGTGTCTATTAAACATTTAGCAGAAGGAAATACAAGATACTAGCCAGGTTTACACAGACGAGCTTCCCCTTCGCAAAGCGTACGGGACAATACTTGCAGAAAGGACTACAACAAGCAGCAAGTCCACTTTGTGGTGTGGCAGAATAGCAAAAGTGTATCAAAGATGGAGTGATTTGCGTAAATGTGTGGTGATGATAAAAAGGGAGATATATACCTTCCAGAATTTTGTTATTTTCAACGTCTCTTAAAGAAGTTCAAGAATATGCAAATATGCAAGAAAACATAATGTGATGAGAAAATAACAGTAATCTTTAGGGATCAAAGTTTTATATGGAAAGCTTGTATATGTCATGTTCTTCAAGTGTTACCAAATCCTTCTATCTAGTTTTCCCGTAAGCTAGCTAAGACGTTTTAACACAGATTTTTATATAGATATGTTTTGTGGTTTTGTTTTCTTTATATATATATATATATATATATATATATATATATATATATATATATATATATATATATATATATATATATATATATATATATATATATGCAAACAAATTAGGTAATTTATCGTGTCTAAATGGAATGTTTTATGTATCGGAGGGACCTGAGGCGTTGCTAGGTCAATATTTACCAGTTTTATATCAAAATATACGAGATATACGACAAACACATAGCATCATTACAATTGAAATATCGCCGAAACTTTCATTAAGAATCATTATAGAATGTTAATTGCTGATGTTAAGCATAATTTGCAGCAGCAATCAAGATTTTCATCATGCGTGCTCGTTAATATTTGCCTGATTACACTTAAGTGAGCTTCGTAAATTGCCAGAAGTCCTTAAAACCCCAAAGTACCGACATTGAGCCACAAGAAATGGCACCTAAAATTGCTTTTTTTTCTATAGATGTTGCTCGTTGGCACCAAATATTCTCGACAAACTTTTTGTACTATATGCAACAATTCATGAGGCCTTCGACTCTACCTGTTCCAGTTCCTAAGATGCCTAGAAGTGAACTAAACAGGAGACTTTAGGCTGACAGAATTATAATTTTGACATTCTAAAAACCTCCTAAGAAGTAAGGAAGTTGAAGATTTAATAACATTTGACCTACGTTGTTCGATGTCTGACATGCAAGTAAATTATATTTATGAACAGTCAGAAAATTCTTGTTTCTAAAATGGCAGGTTCCTCTTGAAAATGCGACTTCAAAGACTAATGACACATTTTGCAAGAAAGTTTAGTTGCAGTACGGATAATTTTAAGGTTGTTGGTATTGACACCAATATATACTAATCAAAGTCTTGCAATGCTAGACTCTGTAAACCCTTATGTAAATGAACTGCCATTTTAAGTACTATTACTGTGTCATTTAGTACCTTCTTTATTGTACCAATCATCGGCAAAATGGGTCACAATATTGAGTCACGTTGGTATTGGAATAGTCTCATACATTGTCAATATGAATGCCCACAGTTTCATTCTGTCTTATGAACAATTCCAAATAATACAAAATGAGAGAATTAGTTTCATGCTATTATTACCCGTCCTCCACATATCTACGTGGAACAATCTCGGCACTTCCAGTGCACCTGCAGTTTACTTTAAACAGTTTTCCTGAGTATCGGAAACTAGGTCACAGTTAAAACTTGCAAAAAATTGAGAGCTTAGAACAAAGAACATGACCAACACATATAGAATCTAAACTTCTGAAACCCACATCGATGAATTTCACATTAAGATTATTTCTTGTTATTTGACAAGCTTTTGACATTCCGAGTATCCGGATTAGCTGTATAAAATGTATCCTAAGTGTATCTCATGCATATGCGTTACCTAACAGAAACAGTACAGAACCAAGAAATCAAAATGTTCACGCGTCGCACGAGCCAAACTTTTCCTTGTACACTTTCAGTGATGCTTAACTGTTTTTTTTTTCTTCAGAAAGGCAGTCCAAAATACCATCGAATGAATAGATTATACACTATCCAGTCTTGTTAAAGTTTTAACCGAAATCAAATATCAATAGAATTTTGTTCACATATACCAAGGTAACCGGTTAGAAACTTTGAGCAGTATATTTGTCCTAAAGAAATAAAATGGAGAGAGAGAGAGAGAGAGAGAGAGAGAGAGAGAGAGAGAGAGAGAGAGAGAGAGAGAAAGAGAGAGCGAGAGAGAGAGAGATTTATATTACTGTATTACAAACTGAAGCTAGTTTTTAAATTTCGCATACATTTTATCCTACACCGTGATTCCTATAATTTAGTTAGTTACTTAGTTAGTTTGATAGTAAGTAATTTAGTTAAATCTTTTATTTGCGTGTTGAAATGAAACATGGTGCTGCATAATTTGGAAAAGTATGTTTAATGGAATCTATCTTTTAGTTAAATACGCATATCTTCTTGATGTCACAAATTACATTCGGACCAAGTGTTCAAATGTTAATTCATTTTGGCTTCTTTACATCTTTACATTTGATCTTATACATTATTCTTTTCATTTTGTCACATAAATTAATCACGGACAAAACTATTAAAAGAAACTAAAATAAGGTACAAGAAAAACCTTAACCCCCCTAAGAAAAGTCTAACAAAAAGCCATCCTACAAAAAACTAACTCATTGCAAAAGCCCCGTAAAATAAGTCTGAACGAAACAAAAATAACAAATAATTATTTTCAAAGATAAATATGGTGTAATATTTCTGCTCACTTTTAGGAATTATTTTAGATTGGACGTCAAAAGGTTTTAATTTAATTATTTGAAATATATTTTACTGATTCTTAATACTAATTAATAACATCTGTACAAAATAAAGTGAAACCTGTAGATAAATATGACAAAACAAATTATCAGATTCTTTTTACGTTAGACATAAAAACAATCTACCTCAACCATTGCAAACAACCATAGCATTGCCTAAAAACAGGCTTGTCGACTACATGTAGTTTGTTCCTATACAGCGAAAATGAATTTAGCTAAAGACAAATCACGGACTCTGGTGCTATGAAAACAACGATGAATTGATTACAACCTAGGTGCAACACAAGAATTCCACTCATAGATGCAATAGAAAAATTGTCATTCAGTAAGAACACTTCATTGCTCACTATCGTATCAAACAATACAAAAATACATACATGTATGTGCATACAGAGAGAGAGAGAGAGAGAGAGAGAGAGAGAGAGAGAGAGAGAGAGAGAGAAACTCACGTAAATAGATATGTTCAAATTTCCAGAGTAGACACTCATGTTGGACAACATCCCAAAGGCTCGGAAACGGACTGAAATTAACATGATTTTTTAAAATTCTAGAACAATTTACATGTTAGTTAAAACATAAGAACATATGATCGAGATTTAATAACCCTATCTACAGTCTAATAATAAACGCCCCGTCCAAAGAATTAGTTTGGACAATAATCATTAAATTCTCTAACAACAATAACGGAGAAAAGTGTAGAACATTTATTTTGTATATCATTTTCTTTCATTTTCTTTTTATAGTTTTGTTTATCATAGGTTTATTTCATCGGATGCATGTTGAGGGGGAAAAAATATACCCAGAGTAAATTATTAAGTATAAGCTGAAATTTTATATCTGGACTGAGATATTATATCTAATCATGTATTAAATCTCATTCATTTATCTGAACTGATATATTATATCCAATCATGTATTTAATCTCATTCATTTATCTGGACTGATATATTATGCCTATTTATGTATTCATATATCATTCATATATTTGGACTGAGATACTATATCAAATCCTATATTAATATCACATTCATTTATCTGGACTGCGATATTATATCCAATCATGTATTCAAATATTATTAATTTATGAGCGTATGTGCATGTTCTAGGAATCTAGTGTCGGAAATATATTTTTGTTACATTAGTATGTTTTGCTATATGCGATTATGTATGTATTATTAATTATATATCTTAGGACCACATAGCAGATATTTTATATGACCTGAATTAATATATCATCCGCACTTGTTAAAGGTTAAGGTAGTTTCGATTTTAGTTGTTGTTGATATTATTATTATTATTATTATTATTATTATTATTATTGATGTTGTTGCGTTTGTTCAGTCCAATAAAGGTCAAGCAATTAGACATTTTAACTTCCACCCCTGCTGGCTGGCTTTATTTTCATACAAGATCAAACCTGCTCAACGCATTTGAATGCAAAGACAATTAGGTCACTTAAGACTTTCTGTTTTGGTGAAAAATTGTCAGGTAAGCATTTTTATTTGCTGAATTGTTACCTTAAAGACAATTCCATAAATACGGCCTACTAAAGCAATAGACAAAAGCGTTCCTTTACTAGACTTACTCGGAAAGGGACTGCAGAGAATATTTCGCTGATGACTTGTAACGATGGAAAGTTACCTGCTATAAATGACAATTGTCAAAGCATAATCACGTAGCTTCTAACAGCACACTTAAACTAATGAATACCTGTTTGTCCTGGTTTATAGAGGGCTTTGTCCGTCTGTACGAACAGTTCGAATCTCTCAGGAAGATCCGCATCATCAAATCGGAGAGCGGCCTGCTCAGAAAAGTACAACCCTGACAGCCCGTGCACTAGGAGACTATACCGATATTGCTGGTGTAGATTTTCTGGGATCTGTTATATTAAATACAAAATTTCATTGTGATTTATTTTTCACATGGAATTAATTTTATTTCTTAAAAAGGCACTTTTGATCCAAAGGCTATATATATAAATAAATAAATAAATAAATAAATAAATATATATATATATATATATATATATATATATATATATATATATATATATATATATATATATATATATATATATATATATATATATATATATATATATATCATTGGCTGGGATCGGTTTTTTTTTTTTTTTTTTCTTCATTGTTTTGTTTATTTCTTAATAAAACAAAAATCACTTACTGTCCGACTGCAAGCAAGACTAACCATATATTTTTGATTTATGAATTATCGTCGCTAATGAATTGTGTTTATCACAGACCTCAATAGGACAACGGCTAATTGCTACAGCAGTATTTCAGGAGTCGATCATTCTGAAGAATGAGTGAGAAAAAATATGCTTTAGAAAAAGCTAGTAACGGTTTATTTTTTTTTATCGGATTACAATAAACCATTACCCTCTCTTAGAAATGCTGACTATTGACCAAAACAAAAACTTCAGTTTCCGGAGATTTTAGAATTTTACAATCATGTTGTGACAAAAAGGTTTTGCTGGTAACAGCAACTAGCAAAAAAACCAGTAAATGCGAAAATGAAAAGATAGAAAGTCTTAAATTATACTATAGTCAGCAATTTCCTAACAACATTTCCTTTAGTAGATTTTGAGAAAAAGTGTGTCATACAAAAGGAAACAAAATTTATCGATTGTACGCGCCTTTATATTGTTGTAATGTTATCCCATCTTACCACATTAGAGTTTATGGAGCCTCTTTAAGCTAGAAAAAATAGTGCTATTTACATCAGCGACAGTCTTTCAAATTTGATTCATGGATAATTTATGTTCAGGTTCATAACCGAGGTGTGTTTGTGTTTAAAGAGTATTTTTGACAATGAAAAATAAGTTTGAGTAAAATCAGTGTATTCAGCGCTCAGCTTTAATATGGCGTATATTTCTATCGAACATTATTTTACCATCTTCAGTCTAGATAGTGGTTTTAATGTTGTCTTTGCAACCAAGATTTTGAACTGTACCGTTCCCAGGAAGAGGTACTTTGTAAAATTCGTCAACACCAACAAAAAAAAGTTTCCAATGAGCTCAGCAAATTCTTATATATTTCTAAAGCATGTCGCCTTTAGCAAAAATACGAGGAAATCAGAGCAATCTTTTCCAAACAGATACAAAAATGCACAATTTTATTAATAAAAGAAATGTCACTTACCTTTATGGTTAATATATCAGAGGCACCTAAATAAATACAAATAAAAACTAAATAAATACATAAATGACGCCTATCTGTCTCATTCTCTCTTTCAGTAAGTCATACGAACAATCATTATATGGCATAAGTAATGCTTCTATAACAACAATATAAATTGTGACCACGTTAGTGAAGTTAACATTTATTTAGTTAATTCCACTTTCTACATAAAATTTAAATTAATAGTTGCGACTGATTTAATTTTCAATACAAACTAAACTGAAAATATTTATTCCACAAAATAGTTTTGTTGCTGTTGTTTTTTTTAAACCTTTTTCTATTAATTTGGAACTTTTAGTATTTTCTCATGATAAGAATTATTTCAATACAATAGAGCATTATTTCTTGTCACCAACACGATGCAAACTTTAACGAGAGTTACCTCTCGTTGTGAATGGGACCAAAAGAATAAATTATCTTTTGGACTACTCTAACTTTGTAGTCACATTCGCCGAAAATATTTTGTAGTTTTTGCGGTAACAACTATCTGAGAGTTCTTTAGATCTCATACTGTAATGTGGGGTCACATTTTAAATATGTCAGGTGAAGGTGAACCAATTAAATTATAGTATCATTTAGAGGACTCCAAGAAGGAATGTGTATATTTTATTCCTCTAAAAGGGAACTAACTCTTGTTAAATTGATAAGGACCACAAATCTTGTAATTGGCATATCATCTATTGTAGTCATTCTGAATTAAACTCACCTGTTTTGCATTGTGAATATTTCTAACGTTTTAAAATGACCGCAACATCATCCTCCGTACATACTTTAATGGATGCAAACTGCCATGAATTGTGTTGTTTCGTGATTCGAGATGAAGAAATTCAATACAAAAAAGCTTCCAGCAGAAGGCTTAGGAACTCCTTATCTGATTCTTTTAAGGTGAGGTATGATATCGTCAATGCATCAAGCGGAACAAGAGGTTGGACATATACTATAAAGTTAACCCCAATTGGGAGTTACTGTTACTTTAATGGATTTTCCGCCGAAATGACTTTGAGGAGGACGGGTTAACTTGCACGTGCATGTAGAATTAATCATATTCTAAATGCAACATTTTTAATTCCATTCCAAGTAAATACTTCATATAGCTTTTCTTCAAAGAAATGGAGTTTAAGTGTCATTAGATAGAAAGGAAACCAAACTGAATGAAAATGTTACCTATTTGAAAATGCAGGTAAAATCGCTTTAGCGCAGTTTTGTAAGATAAGATACTCACTCGTGCTTGGAATTTAAAGTTTATAATTTTTTTCCGTACAAAATTAGATTGTTTGTAAATAGGTCCGTAGGACTTATCTCCTCCTCTTCTTCTTCTTCCATATCAATACACAACCAACACTACCACCACCAACATCACAGCCGCAAAAAAAAAGCAAAAAATGTGTTTTAATGTTAAAACATCAAAAATATGTATCAATAACCTAGATTTGGCGCACAACAAATAATTAATTCTATTGATCTCCCCCCTCCCTGCCCTTTGCAATTTGGCTAGGGCAACGAGACATAAGTTTCTAGAGCTGTTTAGCACATCATAAAAGTCGGACATTTTAAACACATGTAGATTCATAGCCCCTTTTTTGATCTCAAGATGCAGGCACACTATCAGTTTCATGAATTTACATGAAAAACATTATGGAGAAAAAAAAAAAAAAAAAGAAGACACAGCCTCTGAATGATTTGTGGCTATGTTGAATAAAACCAGAAAAATCTACCACGGTGACATTGTTTCAACCCAAAGATGCCATCAGTAGTATGGGCTTTGGTAGCCATGACCGCATATTTATGAGTCGCTTTTTTATACGCTTCAATGTACCATTGGCAGCATTTTTATAGTATGCGTTTTTGACACCATATTAAGTACAATTATGGGCCTGGCATAATATGCGCAATCTAATTTTTGTACACGAGCCACCTTGACCGCAGAACGTTCTTTTGGCTGCGGCTCGTCCTCTTTTATGATTGATGATAAAGATGCCATAGAGCCCTTGATTGTACTTAATGAGGCGTATAAAAAAGCGACTCATAAAATTGCGGTCATGGCCGCCAAAGCCCATACTACTGCCGTGTTTGGTAGCAACATATTAAACGTATCAAAAATTAAGTGCTAACACGGTTTACAGGCAATAATGAGTAATCAGGGAAGAGTAAGTTTTTGTGTGTTACACGTTCATCCAAATATATAACCATTTTCCAAGCTTTCGTTACAGTGCATAGGATATATATATATATATATATATATATATATATATATATATATATATATATATATATATATATATATATATATATATATATATATATCCCGGAAATAATAAGGGACGGATGCAAAGAAAACGAACGAAGGTATGGAGAAAGTGGATACTAAACAGCGCCCTTTACTTTGGCTGCACTGACATAAAAAGGTATCGCTAGTATACCATTGAACATAGTCACTCAAAAAACATTGTCATTACCATTACAGGAGCCAACAATTTATCCACGACTTCAGATCAACCCTATTTTATTTTAAAGTTTCTCCTGGTACATTCCCATTTTCTATGAACAATGTTAACTCCATCCCACCCCTGGGAATCACACACTGGCCTCAAGGGGAGAGACTGGGAATCACATACTGACCTCAAGTGGAGAGATCCATTTAGGAAACAACAGTTAATGACTTTCAGAAATCTCCAACTTAAAAAAAGAGTAAGAACTTGAAATGTAAGCTGTAAGATTCACTATTTCAATTATCGTTTCCGTCAGGAAATGCACTAACACGCAAGCACAGAAACTCTTTCTGTCTCTTGTCTCTTATCTTTCTGCAATAATTGTTGCAATAATTTCCACTCAGTTAACTGAGTTTGAAAGATAACAGCATAGAAACTGAAACAGTCTTCTGTCTTTAGATTGTTAAAATTTGAGAAAGGAACTTCTGGCATTTAAAACAAGACATTATTCGCAATAAATGAGCTAAATGCATTATAGATCAAGATTTTGCAGCTGTTAGCAAGAACGTTTCGACAGATACATGGCTTAAAATTAAGCGGAATGTGTTTCACTGCAAAATAGTATATGTCATGAAATGACGTATTCTCTATCTATTAAATTAATTCGACTTAGATTTATTCAGCACACTTAATTGGAAAACTGAATCTTTTGAAGTTTAAGTCCATTAATTTATGTTTGATTATGCTTCAACAATTACAGTGTGTCTATTAAGGAGAGAGAGAGAGAGAGAGAGAGAGAGAGAGAGAGAGAGAGAGAGAGAGAGAGAGAGAGAGAGAGAGAGAGAGAGAGAGAGAGAGAGAGAGAGAGATCTAGGCAGACCGATAGGCAGGTATAAAACAAACAGGATTCTGTACCTCCTACAAATGTTGTCTTCACCGTGGCAATTGGATTATGGTCATCTTCAAGCAGGACCACTTGTACCAGAACATCCTCGGTAGTGTTGAAGAAAGTGAAAGCCAGGGAAAGCGGTTGACCAGGTACAATTGCATTTGGCATTACAATCCAATGAGAGCTGAAATTTTTTTTTAAAAATGTTTAGATCTCAAACGATTTCATACACGGTGATGTAATATACAATTCCTGTTGTTATTGGGCACAAATAGAAAACAGCAGTTCAGATTATACATTCCTCAATGAGGGCCAAACATGAAATCATATAATATCAAAGTTTTTCATCCATTCAGTTTCTGTTTTGAATTTGCCAGTATGATGACGTAACCTCTAAATCATCAGCCAGACCAGTTGGGACATCCGTATCTCATTTCAATTTATCTATAAGATAGATTAGGCCGAGGATGTTTTAAATTACAACCTGACAAAAGTGATCGAATTTGCCTGCACAGTAACTCTGTTGCCAATTGACCTCTCCCAAAATGAAGATACTCCGCCTCCTAAATAGCACAACCACTTCTTTGACATCAGCGTTTGCATTTCTATACAAATTTCAAGTATGTGACAAAGTACCTTTGAGTAAAACATGCAAGAAAATCGGAGAAAAGGTGTTCTTTTAACGAAGATTTGAAATTGTAAATTTAATCTAGAGAAATTTCATAGATGTCCCACTCCCTCTTCCCCGACCACTGAAACACTGCGAGCCTGGTGTAATTACATAAGGGTTCAAACCTACCTTGCGATTGGATTGTTCCGCAATTAATTGGAATTCTGCTATGATACAGTCGATAGCGGCTGTGTGCAGCCGAGCCGTAAGATTCGACAACAGTCAATCAATGCTGATAACATATCTATTGCTATTTCATCGCCTTATTGTCGGACTGAGAAGTGTGACTTAATAATTATGGGCTATAAATACCGTGGCTCTGGACCTGATCCAAGTTCGGCAGGCAGACGATTATTTTCTGTGCAATGTTTTTTCTTTCTGGTGTATTTATTGTTCCAAAGCACAGTCTTTGAAATTTCTTTCTCTCTCTCTCTTTAGGAACGAAAGACTAGGGCTACTTCCATACTCGTCCCCCACCCATCCTTGACCCAGGGGTCATAAACATAAATCCGTTACATACATTAAGTGCTTTCTGATTTAACTGCATATATAACGTTTGGTCAGAAGAAAACAAGAGTAGCGTGAACGGTACATTATACGTCCTCCTCGTGTTCAATAGTCCTCTCTATGTAGGCACCAGTAGGGCATGGTGTACTCTGGAGATTATCGACCAACGGGTCTCAAAGACCTGGACCTTGGTGAAGGTATGTGGTTTTTAGAACAGAACAAACTGTGCAAAAAACACTATTTTCTAGACTTACCATGACTTTGAACGAGATCTTTTTACCCTGATTCTATATGTTTCTTTATTACCCTAATATATCCACATAGTTTGGTCAAGGAATGTACGCAAAGAACAAACACTATTCTACAAAATCCATTTTGTATGAGCCAAAATAACCTTGATCTTTTGACCTTTAGACGCAAACATTAATACGCCTTTTCCATATATCCTCCCCCCAGCTTTTGTAAGGTAAGTGGGCTAGAACTAAATCAAAAAAACATTTTTCTTGGACCACTAACCTTTTAACCCTTAAATTAATAGGATTTTTCTTACCCAACGTGCAAGTCATCCACAAACTTTGGTGAAGGTTCATGGTCGAGAACTTAAATTTTTGTCCAGAAACCCTTTTTCTTCTTTCAGTCAATGACCTTGATATTTGACCTTTTGATCTACAAATCAGTTAGCTTCTTCTTTACACCAAATGCCCAAATGCAAGACATCCGCAAAGTTTGGTCTATGACTGAGAAGGAGAATTACTATCTTTGTGCAGAAACCCTTTTTCTTGTTTCAGTAAGACTAACCTTGACCTTTGAATTTTTGTCTTTGAAATCGATAGGCTTTTTCTTTACCCAAGTGGAAGCCATCCGCAAAGTTTGGTAACTATAAAGGGCGAAGAACTGTAGTTATTGTGCGGAAACGAAATAGGTAAAAGACGGACGGACACCATCATAACATAATACATTCCGCCTTATGGCAGGCGTATACAAATTCAGAATGTTCTGTAATTGAAAGTTTTGTAAGTCTGACCTTTGAACTCCTCGATGGCGGCCCAATAATTTCATATTGCTACATTTGAACAATGTACGCACCTTTAACACATTAGGTATTTTATTATACAATTTGGGTATAAATTGTTTTATATTGATGCTTTAAAAATGAACATTCAAACAAGTTTTGAAACTCTTCGCTTAGATCAATGAAATCGCATAGTGTGCATACACGTTCTTCAATATCAGTACTGTACCATCTTCCGACTTCTACTGGTTGCCAGTTATCCACAAAATGGGGTTTATTTAACATGACCAACCTATACTCACGTGCAATTTAAATGTTTGACTAGGACTTATGTCATTAAATAACACGCATGACACTAGCTAAAATGTCCTAATCATAGCAAGAATTACTCTTTATTTTGCTATTTCACTGTTTCAATTCCTGTTAGTATTCTATTGGACATACCATCATGGTCAAGCATAATAATTTTAATACATTGTAAAAAAACATCATACATTTATTATAATTTTAAGTATTTAAGTATGAATACCGATCGATTTTATTATGATTTTAAGTATGTCTACCGATCGATTTTATTATGATTTTAAGTATGTCTACCGATCGATTTTATTATGATTTTAAGTATGTCTACCGATCGATTTTATTATGATTTTAAATATGTCTACCGACTGATGGAGGTGCGGTTTGAAGCATTATAAATTTGCAATGTTTTAGAAGTTTTAAAAACATGAAATTATTATTATATTTCTAAGCAATCATGATTATCTATTAAATTTTTAAAACCATCAATTATGAAACGTATATCAAACGTAAAAGTCACTCCGGAAAATACACGCGTAAAATATAATCAGAATTAAAAACAACTGCTTTTAAACACTGCTTATGACCAACCAAACTCGGCTTTCCTAACACAATTAAACAATTTTATTTTTATAGAAAAAGAATTAAAATGTGAAGAAATGTTGCTGAGTTGCTGTATGGAAATTTGTAACAAATAAATAATAGACTACAGAATCAAGAAACTAAGAATCAGTGCTCATTATCTTTGTCCAGCACTTCCGTTTAACACTCCCGTTAACACAGATGTTGCAAAAATATTTAAAGAGATAAAAGTCTACTACAATGAAACTAAATATTTGAGATACAAACCATTAAACAGTTGTGATAAGAATGCTTTAAAATTTGACAATGATTATTCATTATGCAGGTTTCATGTCAAATTTCAACTTCAAATATGACAAGTATTATCGGAATGTACAAGATCATTACCTGATGAACAAACTTTTAATGCAACCAACAACAGCACAGAAATGAAACAATTTAACATAATGTGTAATAACTTTAACATTCCACAAAATCATGATTAGAGATACATTACAAGGAAAAAAAACATAAAAAGGTACATCAGGGTTTTAGAGAACCTACAGAGGCCGATGTGTTAAATGTTTGCAAGCGTCATTATAACTGTTGAATACTGGAGGAAATCGTCGGCAGATGAAATTAACTCAGCGGTAAAAAGTGATGAAAAAACAGGATGGATTTATTTCATTCTACTAGATAGCACAGGTCTGACAGACGAAGGTATTGCAAGGCTAAATTAAAGCACAAGTGTGACAGATTAAGGTATTGCAAGGTTAAATTAAAGCACAAGTGTGACAGATGAAGGTATTGCAAGGTTAAATTAAAGCACATGTCTGACAGATGAAGATATTGCAAGGTTAAATTAAGGCATCGGGTTTTATGTGATATGAATTTTAGGTGCTCAAGTTCATAACAGAAACACTATTACACATCCCGTTTCAAGCTTTCAAAATAAGTTAAAGAAAAAAGTTATTTGAGAAATTTATTTTAGGATTTTATGACTGAGAGGAAAACAATACGAAAAGATTTCAGCATTATATTTTAGATTCCAAAGTTAGACTAGACTATGATCTTGGCGGCGATGGTATATTTTTTATTGCTTACTGATATGGGTACGAAAATGGGTAGCATTGTTGGATACAACAAAAGCTTTAAAAATATTCTGATGGCCTTAAACAAGGATTTATTACTGCTATAAATATTAATATTGTAAAAAAATATTATTCCTGCATCTGATAAACCGTCTATAACAATTCGTCAAAAGAGAACTAAAAAAAAAAAAAGAAAAAAAAGGTGCGTAAAGCGTATGTAGAGAAGAAGGTTAAAACAGGTAACAGTCTTGCAATTGCAACTGCACGTGATTTTAAAGATAAAGATCGCGACAATAACAGGTAATCATTTATGCTGGTGTTGTTGGTTGCAGGAGCTAGCTTAATTAAAAAAAAATAGATTATAAATTCATAGACAATTTTGTTGCAGTATCTACATCTTTGATAAGGAAAATGCAACCAAGAGACCACCTAATGCAAGAACATGTAAAATAACATGATCAGCTAAAAACTAAACAACCTGTGCGGTTGTTTTCAAAAGCCAGCTTATAACTCCGCCAATAGTTCCAGGCAAAAACCGTTGCCGCTAGTTTGGCCAATTAAAAATGACAATATTTTTCAAGCCATTTGCTTTATGTCAAACAGGATTCGCTAAGAGTAGGTCGAGCAAAGCAGGTGGAACAGAATAATGGCCATGTGGTGCAGGAACACGTGGAACATGAGTAAGTGGTGCAGGGGTGTGAAAATCAACTTGTAATATATAAATTTTGCTATAAACAGAACAAGAGTTGTTGTAATAATACATAAAGGTGTAAAAATGGTGGCGTTTGTCAAACCTATCTTTTGAACAATCTTTTTTAACATTTCACCTAATCGTTATTCGTTTTTAACCTTTAAATTTATTTTTCAGTATATATTTTAAACTTACCCTCTAGATCTGTTAAATGTCCAAATACTTGTGCTCATGAACTTTAAAAACGTTTTAATAGTTATTGCAGTTTAACTATTTTAGTTGCATCTGTTGCTTTGCTGATATCATTTAAACTCTTCTTTCTGTATCGCATACGTTTCAACGTCTAATTCATAGACAGTAGTATCGATTCAGCAATTCAACAGCATGCATATAATCTCATAATTCTATTTCTACTTTTTATGTTCTCTTATCACTGTTGGGAAGGAAACCAAATTGTAAGGCCTATTTTGATCGTAACCTAACTTTCCTACCACAATTTTGTTTCCTCTGGTACAAATGTAAAAATTCCATGAATTTAATACGAGTCGTGGCAGACATAGATAGAAACGCAGACTAACAAGTGTTGCTCTGGTTATACAGGACTCTAGAAAGATGTAAGCTTGACTATGGTTCGATTGTGTACGGATCAGATTGTACATCTTACCTGCAAATGCTTGATCTAATACAGAATCAGGGATTTTGACTTTGTTAGGGAGGATTTAGAACTTCCCCTTCAGAAAGTCTCTATGGTGAGGTAAATGACCATCAGCTTATCTCATAGGAGTTTTGGTATACGTATTCGTCCTCGCCTAGAAGCAGCAAACATCAGTATTGGAAAAAAGGCAATATTCTATGTTGCCAAATATCCACCTTGTTTATGAAGAAAAAGCCCAACCTTATATTTGATCTTTGCCAGTTGAAAACGCCCTCAACAAATAATCTCGTTTTTCAGAGTAAATTCAACGAATTCAGAACACCCTATCGTGAACACCACACGTCCCTGTATACTGACGGTTCGAAAGATAGAGACAAGGTTGGAGCTGCTGTTGTAACACCGGTTCAGGATAAAACCTCCATTTTTACCGTAGAAATTGCAGCCCTACTAAAACCTTTGAACTACATTGAAACAAATTTCATCATCATTTTGGATTCAATTACCACACCGAAAGTCTTGTATAACTTTAACTTTGACATCACGTTAATATAAAAAAATCTTACAAAAACACGATTTGTTCGTACTTGCTGGAAAAAAAGTGTTATGTACCGTTGGCTGCCTAGTCTCATTGGTATTAAGGCTATTGAAAGGGTAGCTACAACAGCCCAAACTGCCCTGCATTCGCCCATTTCCGAATGGAATATTCAATATACTGACTTAAAATATTATATAAATCGGCTTGTTCTATATACTTGGCAGAATATTTAGAATGAAAACTCCACAAACTTCGTAACATCAATCCAACCATTGGAGACTGGCATCCCTAATATAGAACTTATCGCAGAGATTAGATGGTATTGTACCGATAGCATATAGGACATATATACCTGACTGATGCATACCTCCCGAAATGTGAACCTTAAACAGAGTGCATACCCTGACAGTGGAACACATTCTTGTCAAGTACATCGACTTCAACCCTATGAAACAGAATATTTTATGTGAACTCAGTACAGGAACTTATGATGATGGACCACCAGAGAAATTCTTGGACAATTTGAGGGAACGCGGTTGACATAATAAATTTTAAAGCTGGATTTAAAGGGTTTTATATTTTTTACCTTAATCTTTTTTATATTCATTTTACAGAATTTTGATATATGTAATATTTATCTTTTGTCTTGCAGTATTTCATATTTCCGTGTATGTTGGAAGGGTTTATCTCCTTAAAGTTTGTATGCAATTCTTTATATGTGGAGTATTGTGCTGCCGTGTCATTAAACCCTAGTACATACATGCATGCATGCATGCATACATACATACATACATACATACATACATACATACATACATACATACATACATACATACATACATACATACTCTTTCTTCCTGTTTAGTAAATGACTTTCGTTCTACAGGTGGAGTTTCTCCACTTTGAATCTTTAGTAGTGATAATCTATTGCATTTTCTGCTTCTCTGACTTGCTGGTCAAATGGTTTATTGGTGTCGATTACTTACAGATCTACTTCCTCCGGACTTCTTATTGCATGTCTTTGTTTAACTCTAAGTTATAATGGATATTTCGGCTAGGTTATGTCTTTTATTATTCTAAAAGTCGGAACAATGTCATCATCTCGAGTTCTTTCAGACCGATAATGTGGAGAGAAAGAAAATAAAAACAAGAGCAAAAAACATTTGCCTCCTAGTTAGACTTTTCCCAACTCTTTTCCTATTATTTATCTGCAGATCCAGCTTTTATTGTGTTCAGATAATATTTTTCTTGTATTATTTGTCATTGATATTAGTACTTTGTTTCCATCAGTGTCATACAAATATAACGTTTTCTCTTGAAATTTTAAATAATCTATTTCTGAACCACTTATAATTTCATCGTTGTAATTACTGACTATTTTTTCTTGAAGATTTTGCTGCCAATACGATTCAAGTCCCTAACTGGATATTTTATTATAGTTGAAAGGACTATCAATTGTTGCATTACGAATTTGTTCCTTGTCAACGTCTTACTCTTGAAGAGGCTTTTCACCTGTATGTTATCAATCTTTTCCACCACCTTCTGCTATTTTCTTACTATTTAAATGGTGGATAAAAGAACTAGGTTTCATTAAAGACAAAAATAACAGTATGCTCACTTCCTCAGAATCTAAAGAATACAAACACGAATTGAAAAATAGCATGGCAAATGGAACCTATATGGTGATAACTGGTAAAACTTTAAATGACAAGCAGTTGGAAAAAATCTACGAAAAGTAAATCAAGAAAACATATGAAATTGTATCAATGCAAGATCAGCTAAATATCCAAGTTATTGACAGATGTCGTCATTCTATCAGCAACAACTTTAATTAGTATATATCGACCAGTTTATGATTTGAATAAATTACAGTCAAATTCGATTACGTGACATTAAATGGTATTATATAATTCACTGAAATTTTGTCATTTACGTTAGGGTTATCGATGTTAACACTAAATGCTAGTTTGATAATATTCAAGCATATTAATTTATAAACACTAGCGGAGGAAAGACAAACAGGAAAAAAACCAAAACAAATAAATGTACACTGACCGCTTTGTAATTGATGCATTTTTTTCACAATTGTTGCAACTGTTCTTTTTATTGGAGATTCAGTTAAGTAGTAAAGTCGTTGAGTAAAACAAAAGAAGATACAAAGTAGACTAATCAGTATTATACAAAATTTAAGCGATGTTAAAGCTGGCAATTGTAATTGACTCCACTTGTTTCATGTGTCCTAGTATTTCTTTTTTTGATTGCACTTTCTTACCTCTAAATCTGTTTTCTCTCGCTTTACATCTCATATTTGACCAATGAAAACATTTTTTTTTCTGGATAAGAAACATCAAGCGAAGCACAGGGAATAAAATTATCTATATCTAAATCATCACCGCGTACACCTTCAGGTTTACTAAAATTAAACCATATACTGTTAAAACTAAATTATAAATATTAAAGATCAAACATTTTTTAAAATGTTGTATCTGATTTGATGTTTTGATTTAATGCCTGTACAATTATAACTCTAGCAAAAAAATCATAATTCTGGTATTTTTCTTTCATGTATTATTTTTGGCATTAATAAAATAAGTCTAAATCAAAGGTTGGTAAAAGTAACCTCATAAAGAATAAATATCCACTTAGAGTTCAAATTGGAAGGAAACTTGGGCTAAGACCAGAAGAATTTACTAAAGCAAATGCATAAAGATCTAGGCTGGAACAAGCAAAATCAACATCAACTGAAGATTTAAAAATGTTAGTTCGAACAGGTGGCTATAGATGTTTTACTGGATAGGTGGTGGTATTGTTGCTTTAATTTTGATGTTGATATATACAAATAGCATAGATGATTACATTTCGACCCTTATACGCCTAATAACATCTCAAGAACCACGTAATGATCCAGAATTATATAATCACCGAAACCAAAAAGCAACAAAACCCTTTTCTAGAATGTTGCGAGCAAAGCGAAAAGTATCGTGAAATTTCACAGCAATAAATGAGTGAAGCAAACAACATCAATAATACTATTTACCATGGTACATTAAGCACGGCTCTTATTTCGTTCACGGCATGCTTCGAAAAGGATATTTGGTATGAGAATTGGTTCACCGAGTAAACTTGAATTCGATGAAATAAAAAGATGACTGTTCCAGTTTTAGTACCTCATTTTGCAAATGATTTCTTGGTAGTACAATGGATACAACCAAGGAAACTAATTAAGTAATTAAACATATAAATCTCAGCTGCTTATTTATTTCATATACATTGGATAGAAAATACGTACAGTCTTTAAACGATGTTCCTCCGAAGGACAATGGTATTAATTTCAGGTTGCAAAAGATCAACGAAATTAAGAATGATTAGGTTCGAGAGATCGAATATTACAGCCGTATTAGAAAGAAATAGAAAACAGCACACAAGTAGTAGAATTTAGCATGGCTACCGTTTCACTAAGATGGTTTACGATTCGCAGGAATAGTAACATGAATTATTATTCGTCTGGCTCTTAGTGGGCTTGCCGTCACTTTACTGGAGTTTGTGGCAAAAGCTTTTCAAGAAACTTTTGTCTAGAACAAAGTTATGAAATACGATGAGATAGTGAATTTTCTGCGATTATTAAGCTAAACAGTATCGATGATATGGTGAGTAAGACAATAAGCAAGAACGATGTTAGCCATGAAGAATTTAAGCTTGTAAGTAATGAGAATAATGAGGATATACAGAATACATTCAGGAAAAAAATAAACAACATAGAGAGGAAAGACACAGAAGAGATAAAAAATACTATTTTTAGATGAAAAAAATAAATTGACGGAGAAGTTTAAAACAGAAGTTTATTATAAAAATGGAAGGAGGTGGGAAATCTATAACTCTTAGCTGTTTAAAGGTTTGCTGTTTTAATTTACTATCGATAAATGGAAAGCTATATTACTTTTGAAGGACAACCTGAGAAAGAAATCTGTCTGACCAATCCAATTGCCAATAGAGATAGCAAACTATCCATCTCATTACAGAGAATACGTTTTGGAGTTGATTATTAAAATATTCCCAACGAATTGTGAAAAAAAACATAATTTAAACCCACAACAGCAAGAATGAAACAAAGGCTGTTTTAATTACTAATGCTTCTTATAACTTTGAAATGCACATGAACAAGGTGTATAAACCAGCAACAACTCTAAATAATTAGGTTTCAAAAGTCAGCAATTTATACAGACATCTACTGGATCCGATACAGTTTGTTGCTTTTTGAAACCCAAGAGATTAAATATTTTCCTCGATGAGATCAATAACAAAAATAATTACTCTAATAATGGTTACTTTTTATGTTTGCAAGAGTTTTCAATCTATTAAAATAGTTTTTTTAAGATGACTTTATTTCATACAATATTAATTTGTCATTGTCGACATTTAAAATATATTGTATATCCTGGTGAAATATATTTTATATCAGTGGAAGAAAAAGCAGATGAGAAAAACTGTTATAGATCAAACAATGAAAATGAATCAAACACGAACAACCGTATTACTGGTTAGGTGGTCCAGTAAAATCAAATGATGCTGCTACTAAGCAATTTGTAAATACACGTAATGGTAATTAAAAACACAAGAATGTAAAGGATACTAATTTCAAAATTTTTAAGACAATAGGGGTATTAAAAGAACTACTAACATTTATGATTTACAGCAATCAACAGATTGAGGACAACAGGAAAATGATTTTAGATGCACACGACTTGTTCCAACAGAGATTTACTGATCTGTCTAATGCACTACAAAGATTGCAAACTGTAGGAGAAAAATCAGGAACAATACCAGATATTAAACAGATATTTACAACCAATTGAACAAAGGATAAACTCAGAGATAAATGCACACCAGAGAGTAGCATGAAAAATAGAATACTCTGGAAGACTATAGTACATTACAATCCAAAATGATATTGCTATGAAATAACTTAGTGAAGTTCAACAAATGATCAAGTTATTAAAGAGCTAATGAATGATTTTAATACCAGTATCAGTAACATGAACAGCAAGGAGGTTGCAAACGCGGATAATTTGTCACATTAGCAAAGGAAGAATGATTTCACCGAGATGACCACAATATTAGAGGCCAACAAGAGCAAAATAAATATTGATGAAAGAGCTATGAAAACGATCAGACATTACTATCCCTCAAAAATGAACTTAATGCTGGAACATTACAATCAAGAATAGATACGAAAGAATATGGTGATTGGGAAGTGGTTAATAATATTAGTGCGGTACAATGTACTATTGACGAAACAGACCGAAGGATAAAATACATTAGAAAAGATTTAAATGGCTTAGAATAAAAGTTTACAAAGGAGAGATATGTACTCAAGCCAGAAATAAATAAAAAGACTACCGCATTAGGTGGACGAATTATTACAGTTAAATTCTAAATAAACACGGAAATGAGCGGAAATAGTAATCGGTTGTTTAATAGAATCAGAACATTAAAAGAGGAAATCGATAAATACAAAAGGATTTTGAGGAGAAAACTAAACGTATTCCTGGATGTTTAATACTTTATAAATGTAACAAACTAAGTCAGGGGAATCCTAATGGTGCTTCGAGTATATACATCGTTAACATTATCAGTATACATTTCCCTGCTATGGTAGAACAATGAAGTAGAAAACCAGATATGATTTTAGACACGCTTAAGTATAAAATTACACCCCAAACATAATTTACCAGTCATGGATTTAACTATGCTCCATCGACGTTAGCTGAAAATAAGTTACAAATAATTGATAATTCACGGCAGAGCATATTTTGAATAAAGAAATTAGGCTTACATGCAATATGACCCGTTATTAAAATCAGACTTCTATATTAAAATTTATATTGGACTTCGGGTTAACAACCAACGTGTTGCAAAAAGACTATGAATATCTTTAGAGTTTTAAAGAATCATGGACATAGCATCAAACGAGAATAATATTTTATAGTTTGGATTGTATGTACTTGATCGTA
This sequence comes from Margaritifera margaritifera, assembly GCA_029931535.1. Taxonomy (NCBI): domain Eukaryota; kingdom Metazoa; phylum Mollusca; class Bivalvia; order Unionida; family Margaritiferidae; genus Margaritifera; species Margaritifera margaritifera. The sequence goes on along the minus strand of JAQPZY010001698.1, from coordinate 897,103 downwards.
TTACTACACCATGAGCTTTACAAGGAAAATTGACACATGGCGTCAGTGTCAAAATTTGTTACAATTAAATAGAATGTCTGCAGCAGCAATGAACAATGGATGATGAGAAAGTTATTATCTGTTTCATTTATTTAATCCCAAAGGTTAAAATGAACGAAAGAATAGGCAGGATAAAATTCTTGAAGAACTGCACACAAGAAAACGTTGAGTTCAAAAAGAACAGAACGTAGATACCAGACTTCCGAAATCAAAGGTTGGGTAAACAAGGTCTGATTACAGAGTACTTAGATAATTTGGATGATGCGTTTTTTCTTTGTTTGTATACTCACGCTGCTTCTATTTTAGACAAATGTAGAGAACCTGAACTTGATGATTTGTACCAGTCTTCTGATGAACAGGCAAAATATGAGATTATATTTATTGCCGTTGCAATGGATGTTAATGTTTATGCTGCTTACAATATTCTGTAAACGTATGCTAGTTTCTGGAGCTGTTAAAATGCGCTAGCATAAAAAAGCAAAGATGAAAAAGTATAGTAAATACATAAATTTACAAAAGGAAGGAAATATACCACAAGGTCATAAACGTCTTAATCCAATACATCATTGTATTACGCGTACTCCAAATAGTAGTAAATCTAGACAAACACTGTAAATGGGAATACCTAGGTTGGGGCCTAATGTCATGATTGTACCTGGCATTTTTATTTTCTTCATATTGTTTGATGTAAAGGTGACAGAAAATGCTATCAACTCAGTGGTTAATAATTTTATGCAGAATGTTGGTTAAAGACGTTACCATTTAGTATGGTATTGATTATATTTTCAAATGAAATGACTACAACATTTTAAAGACATATAAAGATTTATGTTTTCAAATGTCTGTTTAAACACACAGGATTGGACAAGGTACTATGATTAAACAACTGGAATGTCAATATCAGGAACGTTTAATACACAAACACTGGTAATGGAAGCCACACATTTACAGGTACGAAAATAAATTTAGAATACCACTTGGCTTTTAGATACTGACAGATCATCGACCGCTATACCCTTTTGTTCTTGGTCAGGATCTGAGATTTACCATTACATTAGATAAAGGCTCTGAAATTATAGACGGTGGTAACCAGGATTACGAATGACACAATTTTTGTGTGTACCGTGCGATATGATTACGTCAGAATCAATAGCTCATTCCGTTAATGATAAATACAGAAATGGAATTACTTTCCTCTACGACTACATCACAAGAGAGAGAATTATTGATGTGGGAAATAATACAACTTTAACAAATGTGACACGTGATACAACACAAATGAGTTTAAAAGGAGTTTTGATACTGTATAAAATAGGACAGAGAAACTGCTCCAGAAATGATTTCAATACAGCAACAGAAAATATAAATTTTACTATGCAAGGATTCGTTAATATGTTTCTTCTCAAGTCTATAAATTGGGACAACAGTTTACAGAACCAACACATTAATTTTCTACGAACAACAGAAACACACAAAAATGAGTACAGTGAGTATTAATAATGTATTACAGACTACTGTTGTATATGGCTTGAATTTAGAAGTACACATAATAATAGATTGCATGATGGCGGCCATAAATTAACTAACGTTCAACGAGGTATACACCTGCAATAAAGTAGAAACGCAATCGTAGACGCGCATAAAATATACATTTACTTTGTTTCATATGCTCAAACAATATACAAAGCAACAAAATTAAATTAATGAGTTACATTTTGACATTTAAAATAATTTATTTAAAACAACCCCATAACAAGTGATATGTGGCGCTACAAATTGTGAATAAAAGAGGTTTGTACCAGATTTTGATAGAAACTGAATATAGGTGCTTCTTTGACTATGTTATCATCATCTGTCGAAACATTTAAATCAACGAGAGTTATAACAGGAAATTGTTATTTAAAGATCACAAAGTATTGATGATAGATCGTGGTGATAAATTAGAATAATGGTTAAAGTTACTTATTTATATTTTTCAGTGCACTACTATGTCTCTAATCGATGGTTGTGTGAATTGATATGAAATTTAAAAGAAAGCAACTAATGTAACCAGTTAGTGATAGACATTATGAAATATCATTTTTTGATGAAAATCACTTAATACTAGATGAAATGAAAAGAGACAGTGTATAAACATTCAAATAAAGTAAATGAAGCTATTAATGCGGTTTGAGTACATATTAGATTACAAAGTTTAAGAATGATATTTTCAGTGACCATATACTAAAGTGTTTACTTATCCCACTAAATATATCTTGCCATCAAACATAGACAGAGCAGCCTTATTTACAGTAATGCTATATAACTCAAGCTGGTACGATCTCATAAATTCATATCCAGGTAATTTATATTTTAATTAAAGAAATAATCTTGGGATATATAAAACTTTATGCTTTTTATGACACATTTCCTAATACAGTTGCATCATTTTTGTTATCATCTTGTCAGTTCTAAAGGAATATACCTTACTTGTAAGACCACAACACTGTTGAATAAATTTACCGTTCATTTCATCTTTAAATAGTTCAACAACTTCTTGTTTACTAATTGTATAATGTAAATGTTGTCTTTTCGTAATCACTCGTGTGATAAAATTCAATGTTTCTTACATATCTTTTTAAAATATTCCGTTTTAATATGAATACATAACGAATCTAAATCATCAAATACTATCACCATATTTTTTTTAATAACTCGAATACTGTAAATCGTCTGTAAATAGGTTTCGTCATTTTGGCTTATTTTTCTTCATATTTACTAAAACAAAATTCTGTTCTATTTTATAATCCCCTTTACAAATAACAAGTCTTTCTTGCAATTTGATTATTTTTCTTCACCTGAATGTTTATAGTTGTCGTCTTACGTAACTTTTCCATTGTTTTCCAATTACAGAATTATTCTTGAGTTTATTGTTTTTCTAAATGATTGGTTGCCTTTTGTCTTAAATTTGTAATCAATTTACTGCATGGCTCTGATCAAGATTCTTGATCAAATGATACTACCCTGTATATCTTCAACTTAAATCCCAATTGAACATACATTTTCTTTGCTTTACATAATAACTTAGGTACTGTTGGTTTTGTTCCTTTTTAATGATCTCTTCACCGTGTTTGTGCTGGTGATTAGTCTGCCATACTTGGTATTATTTTTCTGTTACTAATGGGTAATCACTAGAATAATCATATAAATATGTTGGTACTTCTAAATCTACTAAATTTCCATTTGTTATATTCTCATCTTCTCACTTCCTTTATTATCTTTGATTGTTTTGATTTCTGTCTTGGCTGTCATTCAAAAGTTTTTAACAGGTATATATTGTATCAATCACAAAGTTTTTAACAGGTATATATTGTATCAATCACAAAGTTTTTAACAGGTATATATTGTATCAATCATAAAGTTTATTAGGACTTAGGTATCGATCTTGACATAGCTTATTGTATCCATCATATACCACCTTAACTTCAACGTCAATATAGTGCCCGTGATTGGATTTAGCATTTCTATTTGGTTTCATACTAATTCATCCTCTTATACCAGACCCAATTATTAAAAACATATCAGATTCAATTAACAACTCTAACTATATTTCTAATAATTATAAGCTACCATCGTTAGCTAATCCTCGCTAACTATAATAATGAGTTGGATCTAGTCTATTATTTCGCATGGAAACATTTCTAAAGTCTTCAAAAAATATCACACAACAAACAAATTATATTTTGCACGTAATAGTCGTGAAGATCAACAAGAGATTTTAATTTAAAATGTCACTATATATCTTTTACACATTAGTAGTCACCCTTTTTATTTCTTCTCTTCTAGAACTTAAATAAAATCTTTATATTCGTTTTAATTTTGTTTCTTTTAAACTATTTAAGTTATCAATATACTCTTATGGGAAAATGTCCTTTCTTCAAAACCGTGTTTCCATTTCGTTCAAATATGTTATTGTCTCATAAAACGTATCATCATTTAAAGCTTTTGCAAGTTAATTTAATGAATCATCCATATACCTATCTACAGATCTAAATGTTCTTTTTACAACAATATCTTTTCCATTTTTTAAAACATATCATATACAAAATCTTTACTAAATAAAATATATTTTTCATTTTTATTTGGAATTATTGTTACTCCTTTATCAGGGTGATATTTTGCCAATGCATTAATGATTAGATGGGAATCATAACCTAATAAATTGTGAATAAAATATGGTACATTCATTATGTATAGGACATCTATATATTCCAATTAAATGATGATGACGATCTCTTACGTTATTATTCCCTTTTGCACACGTAGTTTCCTTTTCATAAATGACATGTTGGTTGGATTATAAATATTTTTTATTTTCCTTTGTATAAATTATTTTCGCAGCGTTATTCCGTCTAGTTTCTTCATAAACTTAATCTGATATTTCTTGTAAATACGCATAAACCGTTTCAGTGCAATCTTTTCCTCTGTAATCTATAGGTTAATAGTCTTTCTGTACTGTCTTAAAATGGATGCAAAATCCTGATCGAATGTGTTCGGCAGTTGATATCATTCGTGAGTGATAACTACATACTTTTCAACCTTTAAATGGCTTTATAAGATTTACAAAATCACAATAAATTGCAAAAGCAGCTTTTAACGATGGTAGTTTTCACACTTTTACGACAGAGACATTTTAAGACATGTCAATTGAATAATATCTGATTACACAATCTCATGTTCCATTAATGTTACTTCGTCATAAAAAAAAAACATTTAAACACTCGTTAGAAAAATACTTTTTACCTGTGTATTAATTTATATGCGATAATATAAACTTTGATAAATCATTAATCCCACAATGAAATGATATTTTTCTCCGTCAAATAAAATCAATACGTCAACATGGAAGTCTCTTTCTATTTCTGTCATTTAAACTGTTCTTAAAACTTTTCTCTTATGACTTAGCTCACGGCGTTGCTTGCTTCTCTCACGGTGTTGCTCTCTTCGTTTTCTTTCGTTCATCTATTATCTCAAACATTTACTGATATATCAAATTGTTTTCGAAATTGATCAGTATCTTCTATCTTTATTGGGCATTTGTGAAACCAGTCTTCATACTTATCAATACTCTCGATTTGACACCATGATGGGTTTCTTTGACGGCTTAAGCATACAAATATAGCAATATTACATAAGTATAAATATTATTTAAAAAAATACAAGCGAGCCCTGACAACCATCATACTGACTCTGAATTTTCGAAACTCTGGGCACAAATGTGTACTAGTACAAATTTAAAAGAATTAGATTTCCCACAAATTCGTTAAGCGAAATCCTGAGTATTTCCGATAACCTGATTGTTATTATAGCACCATGGAGAAAAACCCTATCGGACTACCTATTTTTTTAAAGAAAAATTTACCTTTTTCTGGAATTATAAAAGAGAGCTAATTTATACAAACGTTACGTTATCTTTCAGAGTAACATAGCCAATTTAAGACAAATACAATTTTTTTTTTAAAACTTTAAAAAACAATCATATACTATTTCTTGGATGCTTTCAACATGATCAGCTTAGAAACTTTAGGTCGAGTTTGTGCTTAGAGTTACGGCAGGTGATGACATTACTAAACATTCATCTCAACGTGATATTATACATTGTCTTGCTTGTGCTACTTCTGAGGATACTGGGATTATGTCAGAAGAATATGTTAGAAGAAAGACCAAATAACTCTGATTCTAAAAAATCAGAACAGTGATTTTTTTTGGTTTTTATAAAATTTGAAGAGATCCTCAACTGTTTCTCAGAGATAAAATTTACTTCTTTCAAGAAAATGCAAAATATTTTAATTGTATTGAAATTCCTGCTCAATGTTGAAAATGAAGAGACAAATTTATTCCTGCAATCTAAGCAATATGAAAGATATTAAAACTTTAAACTTGTCAAGAAATTGAGATGTTTAATAAAACTGGACCAGAAATAGAGATTACAACTTTATTTCGTCCTCCTATATGTTAATTTGAATCAATGTACATTTGTTTCTTTTTTTTAGAAACCCTGCGTAGAGCAGCAAGTCCTGGACAAATGCTTTCATTCAGAAGTAGCGATATCTGAAGCACAAATATCTGACATACAAATCTGAATTACACGTGTTACTTTTGATAAACGATTGAAAATGTCAATATCCTAAAAATGAACAATCGTAATAAACATTTTAAAAAATCCCCGCCCCTCCCCCACCCCCAGTTACAGTCCCATGCATGATTAAATCAAAGGATACAGTCGTAGATTTGTAGCCTGTTTTCAGTTTCGACGTGATCGTTGTGTTGTCATTGTTCTTTTAATCTTGTTATCAACATCTTGACATAGTTAAACAAGAAAATGTTTATAAATCAGAAATATTGTAACCATGGCCTACCCCTTGACCGCCACTGCTGCATCAGCCAATGCTAATATCGCCACGAGTATGGCCAACATTGTCTTGCACTTTTCGTTTGTTTTCGGTCCTCAGTAAAATAAAACTGCTCCTGCAATACAAAGAAAAAGTAAAAGGAAACTAGTATGCCTACGTATCATATTCGTACATTTTCTTGCATTTTGTAAAAATAAATTTCTTTTTAGCAACAAAGTTTTGAGAAATAAAAATAATAATGATCTATATGTTTAAAAGTACGAGTATGGATCACACACACACACACACACACACACACACACACACACATATATATATATATATATATATATATATATATATATATATATATGTATATATATGTATATATATATTGTTACGGAATCATACCTTTTTACCTTTTTATAATGATTTAATTTACTAATTTATGATTTCTGTTTTAGTCTGAATAGGGGTTAGCATATCAGTATAGATACGACTACTGCTCGATCAATAAGTGGTCACATGATCAATTGCGCGGGAAATGAAGTCGACCTGGCTTTGTACTTTTTAGAAATCAACATTGAAAGGTCACATTCCATACTACACAATAACATTATGTTTACTCTTTAAGATTTTTAGTACACTAGACCTTTGGGTAAATGACGCGTAACCTAGTTCCTGATTGGTTCTTGGAGGGTTGTGTTATTTTGAAATACCATAGTATTAAAGACGGAGAAAGGATATTCCCTTTTAATTTTGCGCACTTAGTAAAGATATATAGGGAATAATCTTGGGAATTATCATTCTTTACAGTTGCTTGATCGAGGAGAGGTTATTGAAATTATTCAGTTCTGTGTGGAATTTATTTAATTAGTAATTCATCTGAATTACTATACAGCTCCGTGGAATTATCGGACATCATTCTAAAACTTGTGAGATTCCAGACTTGCAAGGATTATTTTGGATTACATCAGAACTTATCAGTTTCAGCACATTACAGGCTTTTTCATTCGGAATACCACATCCGGATTATTCTGATTAACAACAGGAAGTGAACTTTAAAACATTTTAGGACTTTTTAGGATATTCTATACTGTAAGTTATTTTAATTCTTTCACTTTGATTGTTTGTTGAATTATTTTAATTCTTGTAATATTTTAGGAAATTAAAGTTTTGCATTTTAATCTTGAAAGCTTGTTTGTGTCTTTTATTCTGTTACATTACCCCTAGAGTCGTAACAATATATATATATATATATATATATATATATATATATATATATATATATATATATATATATATATATATATATATATATATATGAAGACTGAAAATAAAGCTACGGATTTAATATGAATTACAGAAGATTGGAAACAAATTTACTCTCTTTCTGTTTCAGCGTTAATACATCCTTCCCTTCGTCACATAATTTTCAGATCATACCCACATTATCTTGTTAGGGAAAATCCTCTTAAAGAGTTTGCATTTAGATGTCAATAAAAACACAAATATTCATTTAGCTATAACTTTGAGCTTTTTGTCATCAAACTTCAAGCTACATTATCTCATAAAATTAATTTTAACTTAATAATACTAGCGTGTTATTTTTAACTTAATATGACTAGCGTGTTCTTTTTAGCTTAATATGACTATCGTGTTCTTTTTAACTTAATATGACTAGCGTGTTCTTTATAACTTAATATGACTAGCGTGTTCTTTATAACTTGATATGACTAGCGTGTTCTTTTTAACTTAATATGACTAGCGTGTTCTTTTAAGCTTAATATGACTAGCGTGTTCTTTATAACTTAATATGACTAGCGTGTTCTTTATAACTTAATATGACTAGCGTGTTCTTTATAACTTAATATGACTAGCGTGTTCTTTTTAGCTCATAACTATTTCAAACAATTTTCATACCAACAAAATCCATCCAGATTATCCAGTTCGACTTATTTTGTTTTCTTAAGGAACCCGGGTATTAGAAATTAAAAATGGTATCGATTACTCACTGCCGTTGAGGTTCTGAAAACGAGATATTTCCCTAGATAGTAACTATGTACCGTGCTGAAATAAATGTTTTGGTTTTTGCTTCGGTTTATTATTATTGCTTCATTTTTTAATAGGTAAAACAGAGTTTATTTCGCGCACTGCGACAAAGGGACAATGAGATCTCTTACTCTTCACCTTGCATTTCTAACCCCTGAGTTAATTATGTGCAGCCTGTATAAAGTTGCATGAGCCACACTTGACCTTGTGGCAACATGACCTTGTACCAACATGACCTTGTACCAATTTGTTTACATCATGATCCGCATTCCTAAAGAACGAACAACATAATATAAATCACCCAGAATAGTTAAATTTTATTTCGTCTGCCCGACGGTATGGCCGCCACATCACTCCCCTCCCCCCAAACCCCCGCCCCAACTCGGATTCCCACTTTTTATTGACTCGGGTGTACATTTTCTAAATGATTCTGCTTATTCTGCATTAGACGATTCCCGCGGAATCATCTTCGTGGGTAACGGTAATGAACATGTTATATTTGTGTGCAAGCCTATAGAGTGTGACACTATTATGAGACAACTCTCACCTTCATGAGACCTCTCTTTCATAGTTCCCCGCATCCCGCGGAATCCGCTTCGCGGGTAAAGGTGGAAAAAAACCCGGTTAATTGATGAATACATTATTATTTTCTATTTCTTGTTCAAGCCTATGGACCGTGTCAGTTAATATAAAACAACTCGCACCTTCATATAATTACTAATTCATAGTTAAGTAATTCGCTTAATAGCATATTATAATGTATATTGGAGAGCCATACAATTATGTAATGTCTTTATTTCAGTTTATGATATTTTCAATTTAAGTAATAACACTACAAGCAACTCGATATATATATATATATATATATATATATATATATATATATATATATATATATATGTGTGTCTGTGTGTGTGTGTGTGTGTGTTTGTGTGTGTGTGTGTGTGTGTAATCGAGAGAATACAGGAACTAAAAAGAAAACAATACTGGCTTGCAAATGAATTTGTACATTTAGGCCAAAAGTTTGATGCTTTAATGGCTCAATTCACCTTTGGCGTTTAAACCGAATTCAAAGATTCACTCTTAGCTGTGCATATTACTTACCTTCTTCAAACGTGTTCCATATAATGTACCTCGGAAAGGAAGATTTCCTGACGTTATATAGAGAACTGTAGCTTAATTACATATCCTGGATCAGTATCTTCAGGGCGTAGGCCCGTATGCATTTTTTTGAGAAAAGTGCATTGTATCCTGTTGCGGTTAATTCATTAAACGTTAAGTACGTGAAGGAAACATTTAGCAGACAAGTGATTGATATGGTTAGTTCGAATTAGATGGAGTGGTGGCACGAAGGATGAACTCCGGAGTTTTAATAGCACAAATCTGATTTTCCTTGGAAAGCCGGAATTAATATCTTCCATTTGGCTCTGGACCCCTCTATTTTATATATTTATTAAAGAACAATTATGTTGTTTTGTTGAGTTAAATACCTTGTTTTACTGAGCTGTGTATTATGATATCTTTATATTCCACGGCTCCATAAAACTATCTCTTGAGCAAAAGAAACGCCAGCAATTGTTTTATTACTTACATCTAGATTAAAATATATCAGGTGAACCACTCGTATTTTTGTATATCACCATCTCGTATAGAGTCACGAGAACATTAATAATTAAAATTAAACAATTACCGGTACTTGATCAGTTAGATCGAAGTATAAGTAACAAAGATCCTCTCCTAGTATTTTATATGGAAAACAATGTTACATATTGTATATGGGCCGCGTGGTGCTGACGTAAAGTATCGGAAATAAAAGCGAAAGGTATGTGATTCTAAACGAGGCAGAAGTGAAACTCTTTTTCATATTGGAAAAAAACAGTAAAGCAAAAGATAAATGTCGTACACCAGTTTGGATTGAAATTTGCATATTTAAAAAATTCGTACAGGGAAAGGGTAGTTGACCAGTATAACCATACAATGAATATGACGTATATGTGTACAATAGAAGATTTATTATATTGAAATATGACGTATATGTGTACAATAGAAGATTTATTATATTGAATTCATTAGTTTTCTGAGAGTTGATAAAAATATTTCACGAATGCCAGTCTCAAGACTTGATGCCTATTTGTTTACACGTTTTGACGGGATAAAAGTGTATTCAAAGTTAATTGTGTTGAAGAATAAAACATTCAAGAGAATAACAGTGTTCATTTGATGATTTTAAATATGAGGAAAGTTATACTCCAATATTGTAGAAAAGATACATATTTGCAGATACATTTAACAATGGTAACATGGAAATAAGCAATATCACCACTGATAGCAAGATTTCTAGAAGAGTGCAATGTGAAGCGAGAATAAATGACGTATTTGATGGGTAAATATACAAAGTTCTATTCTGCTAAATTTACAGTACAACTCGCAGACTTCGTCATCTTTACAAGGTTAATCTACGCCGATTCAGCAAAAACAGATTAGGAATTAAGAAGAAAAAAGTTTGATTCGAAACTACAAATGGCGACTCAGTGTATAAACTTGTATAGTTGTTTAAGCATCAACGATAGGAATGACAAAATTTGACATAAATCTGAAGTAATAAATCACAAACGGATGCCCTGCTGGCTTGACGAAAACATCTAAAGACAAGCTTGACGAAAACATCTAAAGACAAGCTATCACAGATGGATGCCCTGCTGGCTTGACGAAAACATCTAAAGACAAGCTTGACGAAAACATCTAAAGACAAGCTATCACAGATGGATGCCCTGCTGGCTTGATGAAAACATCTAAAGACAAGCTATCAATCATAAAGCATTCTCAGTACGTTTCTATTTGCTTGACATGATGTACCAACATTTCATCACTACATCAGAGGCGACGGACAAAGAACAGGATATAAGACATTTTTAATACAATCCTAAAAGTCATGTTTCTTACACAAATATCAATCAATTGTGGAAACAAACAACAAATTGTGACCCAGTAAATAAACTAGTTGTTTAAGCAACTATGGGATTGACAAAATTTCACAATCTGAAGCTATAAATTATAGATGAATGCCCTGTGAGCTTGTTGATAGCTCCTAAAGACAATCTTTCAAGCATCAACTATTGTCTGCATGGTTTTATTCTGTTCTAAATGATGTATCAAAAGTACACCGCTACATCGAAGACGACTGACACAGAACAGGATTTAAGACAACTTTACTATCATCCTGAAAGTACTGTTTCTGACACAAATATCAATTAACTGTGGGAAAAAATTAAACGGGACAAAAATAAAATAATGTACACTGAATTGAAAGAATGCTTAGCCGAACAATCTACATGCACATTACATAGCCAAGAAAGAAAAATGTGTCCTTTCAAAAGAACCTATTTAAGCCACATGGAATACCAATGACAGGCAGACATAGTCTACATGCAAGCATATGAAAAATATAACAATGGATATAAATACATTTTCACAGTCATAGGTATTTTCTCAAAATACTCTTGGGATGAGAAAGAGACAACAGGAAAAGGGAGATGACATACACGATGAAGAGTTTAAGAGAAAAAAAAACATCAGCAATGAAACAGACACAAACAAACAAGCTGTATTAAATGAACAGTTGGAAAGTGTTGAAAGTGAAAATGCTCAAAGTGTTGAAAGTGAAAATGAGCAATTAGCGGGACAACTAACACAGTTGGAGAGAGTTTTCAATAAAAACATTGAACAAATCAATTCAAACGTAAAAGACAAATTACCATTTGGTGAAAAGCGGAAACAACTGTCTAAAGAAAAGTGTATATCATGACTGGTATAGCCACTGCAATAAGTATGACTATATTAAATATTGCAAAAGGTTTACTAAAAGGTGGGGGAGGAAGATATCGTTAGATAAAGAGCATAGCTGTAACCTACATATACATTTCGAGCTAGGCAAAAAAGAATCATTAACTCGGTTTATCATGCGGCACTTACTTACAAGATGCCAATAGGTCCATCATGAGAAATATATATAGTAGAAAATGCGAAACTAAATATTTTGTTTATTTCGTCAGTTCTCAACCCACTACCTAATAGTCCATAGACTTTACCAGACAAAACTGTTAACACTGCAACCGCAAACGTAAAACGAAACTTACATTGCTAAAATACATAGCTTTTGGGTCAAGAAGAAGAGTAGCTTTCAATTACTAATGTCGACTGAAATGAAAAACACCATCAACATAATGTATCATGCAACATTAAACTCTGTTCTCACTATAGCCTACAGCGTGCTTTTGACAAAGCTATTGAGATTTACAATTGTATCACCATCATGCATGGATATTGAACAAATTTTAAAGTTAATCGTTCCAGTTTAATTGGCTAGCTCATAATTTACTACCTAATAGCACATACATATTTACCCTGACAAAATTATTACTCAATAAGTAGCGTAGAATCTCAGAAAGAGAACAAGAACTTCTGGACCAGAGCGTAGTGGCATTTCTGCTCTAAGAAACAAAACAAAGAAAGACAAATTAGGCAGCCTTGCCAGAGGTGAGTTTTCAAAAGATATCATATGTAAAGCAGAAGAGCAGAGTTTATCTCTGTTGAATCATTCTTTTTCTGCAAATCTGTGAATATATTAGTATTAGATATTATCTTACCGTTCAGTTCAGTAATTTATCTTCCAAAATCATCGATTATCTTTTTAATGTCTTGATAGTTCGGTTCGGTTGGATTTCATTATTCAAGTCCTGTAATTGTTTAAGTTGAGATTTTTAAAGTACAGTTGTTTCCTTAAAGATTTAGTATATTTTTTCCCTGTGATTAACAAAAAAATCTTTCTCCGTGTCTTTCCTTTCTTAGTTTGATTATAAAATGCCGGATGTCAGATAAATCATCTGTTTTTTTCCAAATTATTTTGAGACAATTATAGATAAAGTACAGACTCTCTGTCTGAACTACTCTTGTGCATCTAAAAAAAAGTTCTGTTATCATTAACCTGTTTTGTAGCTATGAGATTTTGTTAGCTTTTTCAGTACCATTATATGTAATAGCAGTTCCTTTATTCTCAACATGTTCCTTCCACGTTGTGGTCTCTCTCAAATGTTTATCCTCCGGAGTCTTTCTTATTTGACCATCAATTTGTTTTGTACAAAATTTGTATTAATCAGATTCTCCTATAAGGTCTGCCAAATTTGTAATGTCGTTTTTGCTGAAGTTTACGTCAGTGTTAATTGTTCGCCGTTTCCGTAAAAATGTTTACAGAACTCGCCAGGACTACCTCTAAGATATATATCTCTACTCATTCTACACTATTTCCTTTACGTGGTAAACATATGTTACATCCATACTATGAAAATCTTTTACTTTTTCATTATCATCTCTGATGTTGACCTTCAATATGTTATTGTATGCCTTTGTAATTTCTTGTTAAGGTCATTAACACTGCATGAAACAAAGTCATCGTGGAAAACATTTTGATATATTAAATAGCTTCTTTTAAAGCATGATCTAGGTGACTATGAGTGCAGATTTAAGTGATGCCTGGTAAACATAGTTATTAATTTATTTTGTTTCGCTCTACAATTTCTAAGTTATCTATTGAAAAAGTTGGCAAAATTCTTTCTCAATAATTTCTGGCATTGCTACATGATGTTCACTAATAGCAATATGTTATTCCTTGGTTGATTGTTACTGCTAAATCCAACATCCAAGTATGTTTAAGATTCCGTAAAGAAACGTGTTTACTTTTCGACCAATAAAGAATAAGAAATAGCTATGTCACCACATATCAGATAATATATTTTGGTGTTTGAATTTATTTCACGTGATGTTCTCTGTACAGTATTTGGCGTTTTTGAGTCTTCTTGTTCTTCCTTGAAACATTCTGATTTGGCTTTTTAAAATTCATGTGAACGTTTACCAAGTCTCTCAAGTTTAATTCTACGTGAATCTTATGAGAAGTTACTTTCTCTGGTTCATTGCTTCCATTGCTTCAATTGTTTTCATCTTGCTCTTTTGTCTTCGCTATCTTCTATTTATTTGGCAAGACGATTTGAAAACTTAACTCAAAGCGATTTCAATATATTAAAAAGGTAATTGTTCATCTTACGGTGTTTCTTTGAGTAGTGACAACTAATTTGAAATTTATTTAGTTAAATAAACAAGAGAAATTATGAAACATGATCAAAATATGTCGAAGTGAAAGACATAAATGACCTTTAGAGAACTAGCAGCTATTGCAAACCTTGTGGTACTGCAAAACACAAGGTGGAGAGATGAAAACAGAGAATAGAACAGAGAATAAAACAAAAATGGAGAGAATAAAAATCAACTGTTTATCGTTTCTGTTTTTGGATTTGATGTATGTTTCATCATTATTATCAGATGCTTTTTGCATATTTTTGTACACAGTATAAGCGAACTTTATAACTAGAATGTAATAATAAGTCAAATTTAGTTTCATTTTGTGCTAAGGATGTTTTTCTGTATCAAAACTAAGATTAATTTACTTTGCAATACCTTCATCTATGAGGCCATTACATTGCTGCAGAAAGAAAGAAAGAAGTATGTCCATCATGTAGGTTCTTTTTTTTTTTAGTTTGTTTGTTTGTTTACCAGATAATTTATTTCATCAGTTGAGAATGTACTCCATCCTCAACAGTACCTGATGGATAAATATATTTAAATTTGCAATCAGGTTGCACAAAAGCAGATGTAGGCCTCCCACAGCCTTTATGTTCTTCTGGTCCATTATCTATCAAGTATTTGGTTTTTACCTTGAGGTATCTCCAGTCATGATGTGGTGGATTTCTAAATTTTGTATAGGTCAAATTAAGCTGTTTCTTTTTAATGCGTTGCTATTTGATTTGAATACATCGTCATTGGTTAATGTTTACCTTCAGACAGCATTTGTTTGGTCTGGAAATAAAAATGAAATTTGTATACTGGTTTAACTTTGTATTTGTCTATCAAATACAATAAGGCAATGGCACAACCGGTTGTTGCCATCCACACCACCCAGTTTAGTTGATTCTGACGAAATTTCATGTCACAATATAATCTGTATCTTTTTCTAGAGTCATTACCGTCAAATTTTAAAGTACATTTTAAAAAATGTTTTGAATGCAAAAAATAGAGTTTCAGTGACGTAAATTTGTATCCCGTTCAATTCGTTTGATATGCTGACTTCGTCAAAGTGAGGTAACCAGTTTAATGCATTAAACTGAGTTGCATGACAAGTGTGAGGTGGTGTACTGGTTAGTCTTTTCAACCTGGAATCCATTATCTACAGTATAGTGTTAGCTTTGCTAAGTGGAAAATTAGTGCGTTGAAATGTTCACCTATACTTCGCATATGAAATTGGCTTTTCTTGCGCAAATGCACTGAGCCTATATTTACTGTTATTCCACATTCACATGGTATTCTCTTTAGATTTGTATCTCTAATGTGTTAATTTCATCTTTTGTAATACCAGATGAATCGGGTTTCTTTTACACAATTGAAATGTATGAAGTATTTTGTTAACCATTTCCTCTATCAGTTTTATTCTTCGTTGCATTTGTAACATTTTAATGCTACTGTTGTTCTTGAGAAAACATCTCTAAATATGAATGTACCATTTATTTCAGAAGTTTAATTTCAGTTACAATTAGATGAAAGTTTTTTGTCAACTGAATATTCACGATCTGTACAATAAACACGAAATGAAAGGTGTACAAGTTTTTACTTCATCCATATGTTGCAATGTCAACTGATTTGTGTTACTTTTGTGGTCATTCTTCATAATTAAAGGTTTTATGAATGAGTTAAAATTGTTCATGGCAAACATTATGTCCGGGTTCTTTAGGTTTTGCCATGGTGCGAAACAATTGTTCTTGGCTCGTCTGGTACGGTATCTCGTAAGAGAAGAGCCTTAGTGTATCAAAATTAATTTATATTTCGGAAAGCAAGCTGTTGTCTGGGAACTAAAATGGTATTGATAATTTTTCACAACGAAGTGTATGAAAGTGTGTGTGCAATTAAAAACTGCTGTTTTCCATCCCTTTAGCGAAACCCCCCACGCTCTGTTTACGAAAAAACTCTTTACCTTCGAAAAATTTGCATTTAAACCTAATTTGAGGAGTATTCTCATATCTGCTTCTGTGAATGTCCGCCCTTTTGAAAACAAATCACTTAATACTACAATTAAAGATAAATCAGGCAAATATTCTAAGGCGGAAGCGTCACCGGTAAATGTGAAGAGTGTGTCTTATATTCGGACTGAATGTGCACCTAAAACTGATACGGAAATGTCCTTTAATAAGTTGGTATTACAGAAAATGTTCGATGAACTTGACAAGAAAGCAGAGGAAAGATAGCAGGTTATGGACAGGAGGATATATTCCGTTCTCCATGATATAAAAAGTAGTGTATATATTTTGAAGTCAGAACTTTGGGTTGCTGAGGAGGAAACTAAATAAATGAAAGTTAGAATTACTAATATTGAAGAGAGTCTGAACTTCAATTGTGAGAGGGTGACAAACTGCAATATGAAAGGTAGCAGGAGCTCCTGACCCTAGATGAAAAGATACAAATAAAAGAGTCAGTAAAAAATCTGGAAAGAAAAATTCTTCTCATGGAAAAGCAGAAACAAAAACATAACCTTCTTTTTATGGAGTGAGACAGGACCATCCTGATGAAAATATTTACCGAGTGGTCAAGGAAGTGCTAGAGAAAGATTTGGGCATTCATAAACAACGCGTACAAGACATGTGGTTTGTGAAAGCACATATATCTCATACCAAAAATCCTGGTCCAACGCCGATTATAATTAGATTCAGTTGTTGGATAAGGAACCGGTCTTGTCTTGCGCTAAAAACTTGCTAGGTTTAAAGAAATTCTGACTGACCTGCCAGTTCCAAAGAAAATAGAAAGAGGGCGCCTGGCTATGGAAGGGTATGTCATTCGCAAAGATGAGAACCTTCAAACCAGAATCAGGGAACAAATCTAGATGTGTGGTTGGAAACAAGGAAGGATGCCAACGATAGTTGGGCGAAAAGGGTTGTTTAGTATTTGACTAGTTAAACTGGAAGAATCACAATTAGATTCAATACTATTGACAGTATTGACAATATACATTCACATCCAAACCCTCGGACCTCATTCATTTTATCAAAAAATATGTAAAAAGGTTGATACTTTCAGAATGGGATCTATTTCTTGTTTTATTTCGATTTGTGGTTTTAGAATATTCTCAAACAAATTGAAAAATATATTATCTGAATATTCTCAAACACATTGGAAAATACAGTCAGCTACGTGATACACTTATATAAGATTTTTGTACAGATCTGAGGCCTTGACTGTAAATGTGAAGGAGGAAGAAATAGAAATTAATAAATATGATAAATTTAATAAATATATTGTTATTACTAATTTTAGAAAACGAATGACAATGCATTGTAAATAAGTTATATATTGACCTGATGCTTCCTCTTCTTTTTCTCTTTAGGAAGGGGAGAAAATGTGGTAAGTATATTGTTGAACATGTTAATCCCCTGCCTTACAGTATACTTTGCTTTATTTATTTTGTATAAGGTGCCCCACTTGACTGTAAATTTTGTTTAAAATAGATATTTAGTTTGGTTTATGTTCCTTTCATTTTAAAACTTTGTTTTAGAAACAACAACAATTAAATTAAATAGGTCTCAAATTCCTATGCCAGTTAAAATATAGTATACTGTTCAAGAATAAAGGAAAAAAAAATCTTAAACAGATCATGACATCTTTATAAATCTCTACTCTATTTAAAATGTCTACTCTGTTTAACAGTAACTTGGGACCCTGATCTTTGTGTTATTGCTATTAATCTGATTTTGTTCCCTGTATATGTATATTGTTTTAATTTTCTTTTTGTATTGACATGCTCGTGCCATGCAATTTGTATGGTCTTTGACTTGCTTACTTTTGTTGCGAATGACTCTTTGGTATTCTTTTGCAACCCCTTGGTCTTTAATGACAGTCTGATCCTTTCCTTAAAGTAAATATTTTATTCAGTTTTGTTCCTTTACATCTTTTTTTTTAGAAACAACAACAATCAAATGTTTATGACCTCCCCCTTTTTACCAGTTAAGTGTGTTAGACTGGTGGGAAACAAATGGAAAAGAAAAAAAATCTTGAATGGAATATGACATTTTGTAGCATAACAATCTTTTTAATACACTAAATTATACTGAATATGAAAATCTATTTAACAATAAATTAGGGCCCAAGTCTTTATTCTTTTGTCCTTTGTTTCTGTTGATATGTTCCTGTATTTATGTCTGTAGACTTTCCTTTTGCTAATGTATTTATGTCTGTAGACTTTCCTTTGTTGATATGTTCCTGTATTTATGTCTGTAGACTTTCCTTTGTTGATATGTTCCTGTATTTATGTCTGTATACTTTCCTTTGTTGATATGTTCCTGTATTTATGTCTGTAGACTTTCCTTTGTCGCTAATGTATCTATGTCTCTAGGCTTTGCCTCTTTGTTGACTTTTTGCAACCATTTTGTCTTTAATGCAAGCCTGAGAATACTTATGGAAATATTTGCAGAAAATGTCAATATATTATATCTGTATGAATTTCTAATGTGTTGAAATCGGCTCTCTTACACCAAGAGGACGATAAACACATGTTATGCCTTTCTGCTTCTCCTTATTTCAGCCTCTTCCCTATCCTATTTTCCCTCTCTTTAACGATGTCCTTTGTTTTGTGAAAGGTAAACATATCAATATATTGTATTTTCGTCTTAAGAGTTTATGTGCAATTATATTAAGGTTTAATGTATTGAATTGCCAGACATCTCAGCCCAAAGACGTTTTCCACTTCGAAGCAACTTTGGGTCTTTTACCCAATGATTGATAAAATTACTCTTTCATTCATGAATTGTTAGGGTTTAGGTGACAAACCCAAGAGGAGAGATGACTTAAATCTTTTAAAACAAAAACAGTTTTCTATTATTTTCTACAAGATACACATTTCCTTCTAGAAGAAGAATATTATTATATACGTAGTCAGTGGATATATTAGTGCTTTTGTAGTAATTTTCAAGCCAATCTAGAGGAGAAGCAGTCCTTCTTAACAATGATTTCGAATTAAAAGTAAAGCAAATGCACAAAGATACAGAGGGAAATAAGATTATGTTAGATATGAAAATAGGAAATAAACATAATATTATCTAATATTTATGGTCCAAATAAAGATTCTCCTAATTTATTTTTATAAACAATTGAAAGCTGATTTAAATGACTATCGTGATAATTTGATAATCATAGGGGTAGATTGCAATTTTGTTATGAATCAACAACATGCTACATATAATTATGTCAGATTGAACAATCCTAGATCCAGAGAGAAATTGATAAATATCACTAACGAGTTTGGGCTCATTGATGTTTAAAGAGAAATTCGCGGAGAAAAGAACAGATACACTTGGAGGGGTAGAAACAAAAGAGCAAGGCTTTATATTTTTTATTTTTTTTATGAAAACTTACTTACAGATTTTGAAACTGCAGATACTGAACCAGGATATAGAACTGATCATTCTCTTTTAACATTGGTGAATAAAATAGGGAGCTTCGAGAAGGGAAAATCTTTTTGGAAGTTCAATAACTCATTACTTGAAGACAAGATATATAATGAATATTTAAAACAAATAATTAAAAACATTAAATTACAATATTTGTCTGATATTCATGTCCATGTTAAAAAAACAGGAACTATCTCAGCAAATATACGAAGAGTATTAAAAAAAGTTACAACATTATCCTTACCAGACAAAAAGAAATTCTTGAAGAGACACAATCTTATTATGAAAGTCTATATGCCTCAAGAGATGTTCGAAACACTGATCTTAATGTAATACTTGGCGACTTTAATGTTCAAAAATTAAATACGAAACAGAGTCTTAGGAGGCAAGCTATTATATTCCGAAGCTTTAGCTGCCCTCAAAACATGAAAAATTGTAAAAGTCCTGGTTGAGACTGGCTTTCTACTGAGTTTTTTTAAGTTGCTTGTGAATGATTTAGGATATTTTCTAGTTAGGTCAATTAACTATGGCTATAAAATAAATAGCCTCTCATCAGCTCAGAAGGAAGAAGTTATTACTTGTATTCCTAATGGTGATAAAGATAAGAATTATTTAAAGATATGGAAGCCAATATCTCTCCTTAACACTACCTATAAAGTGACCTACTCAGTTATTGCTAATAAAATTAAGAAAACATTACCATACTTAATTAATGATGATCAAACTAGTTTTTTGGCTGGTAGATCAATTGTGAAAATATAAGAGCAGTCTACGATGTAATGTTTTACACCAAAAAGTTTAACATGCCAGGATGGCAACCACAGGTTGACTTTGAAAAGCTTTTTATTCTGTGGAATGGAAGCTTTTATTTAAAGTACTACATTTTTCCAACTTCAATAATTCAATCATAAAATGAATTGAAACATTGTATCACAATATACAATCTTGTGTAACTCTTAAGGGACACATTTCCTCTTGGTTTCATAAGTATAGAGGATGCAGATAACGCGACCCCTTTTACCTTACTTTCTTTTTACTCTGTGCAAAGATACTGTCATCAATGATTAAAAGGAATAAAGGTATTAATGGTATCAATATTGATGGAAATGAATTTCTAATATCTCAGTATGCTGATGATACAACATTGTTTTTGGATGGATCCGAAAAAGCTCCACAAAATGTAATGCTCACATAAAATTCTATACAAAGATCTCTGGCCGGAATGTGAATATAGAGAAAATAAAGGTACTATGGATAGGAAGCATGAAAAACAACAACAGCCGTTTGTGTATAGAATATAATTTATGCTTTGTGGATTACTATATCACAATATTTGTCATTATCTTCTCTACAGATTTTAGTCACATGATAAATCTTAATTATGACGGTAAATTAAATGAATCAAAATATTATTGCATCTATGGTCAAAGAGAATTCTTACCCCTTTTGGGAGAATTAGTGTGATACAATCACTTGCTTTATCAAAATTAAATCACGTATTAATAAGTTTACCAAATCCTCCAGAATGGATCATTTCAAAATGAAATAGTTTAATCTACAAGTTCTTGTGCAGAGGGTCAGTTGTCAAGATAAAAAGAAAAGTTATAAAGAAGGAGGGCTTGCAATGATTTAATTTAACAATTTAATATTTTCTTTTAAAATCTCGTGGCTAAGTAGAATACTTACCAAAATGCAAAATGGAGTAAACTAATGTTTAATTGTTTTACTTTTTTAAGGAATTTAACAAGTTTGGTATCTATTATATAGAAAGGAACATAGGAGATGTTGAAAATAAATTTTGGAAAGCTGTTTTTATTTCTATAAAATATATTCTAAAACGTTTATTCCAAAGACATTTTCAGGTTTTCATGCTAAGCTCGTAATGTATACTGAAAATATTACGGTCATAGGGTCTATATTTTTTAGCAAAAATGGCTTGAAAAAGGTATACTATTTATAAATAATATTGTCCAGGTATACTATTTATAAATGATATTGTCCAGGTATACTATTTATAAATGATATTGTCCAGGTATACTATTTATAAATAATATTGTCCAGGTATACTATTTATAAATGATATTGTCCAGGTATACTATTTATAAATAATATTGTACAGGTATACTATTTATAAATGATATTGTCCAGGTATACTATTTATAAATGATATTGTCCAGAGTAATGGAGAATGAAAAAGGTATACTATTTATAAATAATATTGTCCAGAGTAATGGAGAATGAAAAAGGTATACTATTTATAAATAATATTGTCCAGAGTAATGGAGAATGAAAAAGGTATACTATTTATAAATAATATTGTCCAGAGTAATGGAGAATGAAAAAGGTATGCTATTTATAAATAATATTGTCCAGATTGAAAAAGGTATGCTATTTATAAATGATATTGTCCAGAGTAATGGAGAATGAAAAAGGTATACTATTTATAAATGATATTGTCCAGAGTAACGGAGAATGAAAAAGGTATACTATTTATAAATGATATTGTCCAGAGTAATGGAGAATGAAAAGGGTATACTATTTATAAATAATATTTATAAATGATATTGTCCAGAGTCACGGAGAATGAAAAAGGTATACTATTTATAAATGATATTGTCCAGAGTAACGGAGAATGAAAAAGGTATACTATTTATAAATGATATTGTCCAGAGTAACGGAGAATGAAAAAGGTATACTATTTATAAATGATATTGTCCAGAGTCACGGAGAATGAAAAAGGTATACTATTTATAAATGATATTGTCCAGAGTAACGGAGAATTAAAAAGGTATACTATGTATAAATGATATTGTCCAGAGTCACGGAGAATGAAAAAGGTATACTATGTATAAATGATATTGTCCAGAGTAACGGAGAATGAAAAAGATATACTATGTATAAATGATATTGTCCAGAGTAACGGAGAATGAAAAAGGTATACTATTTATAAATGATATTGTCCAGAGTAATGGAGAATGAAAAAGGTATACTATTTATAAATGATATTGTCCAGAGTAATGGAGAATTCCTTTCATGGCAAAAAGTAAATGAAATATATAATGTTGGGACCAACGTTTTACATACTATTTATAAATGATATTGTCCAGAGTAATGGAAAATTCCTTTCATGGCAAAAAGTAAATGAAGTATATAATGTTGGGACCAACTTTTTACAATACGCAGGGGCCTTAACTCTGTAAATTATATATTAATAGATTATCTATTAAATCCCAACAAGTAATTTTGGATAAACTTTGGATTGCAAAAAAAGATATTAATTCTAAAAACTAGGAAAAGTTGCAGAAGGTTGCTGAAATATTTATAATATTTGGGTGAAAGATACAGAAATATTATAAACTAATGCATTAACTAAATGGAAAATGCAACTTAATCTGCCATAATCAATTGCGTTGGACAAAGCGTTTTGCCTTAAACATACCAAATTACAAAAGATTCTAAGATTTGGAGAGGTATGTCTTTGACGCATCCTTTATTCAAATAGAATAATGTTTTCTGCTGGTTTCCAACTGTTGAACGATTCAACATATCCTTCCCATTTAACAAGTAACTACTTTTTACCTTTCGTTCATATGATCTTCAAAATCTTATCAACGTTGTATGTCATTTTGTTTGTTCTATAGATGCAACTCTGGTTAGTAATACATACTATCAGTATCCTCTTCCTTTAAGTCTCGCAGTTTGAAAACAACAGGATGACTTAGTATAACTTGACTAATTGTGAACATTTCCTCAGTAGTATTGGGGAGGTATCATTTTGCAAATATTGTCTTGTATTTTGAAATTCTGCCTGTTTCACCAATTTTGTATTCAGGAGTTTCAAATGTATCAGTTATTAAACAAACGAATCAATTGATCTATACATCTGATCTGTGTTTTTTCTTTTCTTACTCGCTTCAACCGTTATCTTGTATATCGACGTGTCATGAGTGGTATTATATCCATAAGTTATCTTTGGCAAAACATCAAACCATTTACCGGTTTCATTTTGAGTGAACTACTTATACGTACTAGTCTTAAGAGTTCTGTGAAACCTTTCTACTACATATGCTTTTTTGTCTGAATAAGTTATAAAGTGTTCAGTGCTTTTCTTTCCCAACAAATTCTTAACTTGTTTTGTGTAAAACTCTTTATCTTCATCAAACTGTATCCTTATTGGATTTCTCTCTTTGAAAGCGTCGTATATGTCATCTTTTTTATTCTCTACCAGCCCACGCGTATGTTGAGAAGACATATAACATTGACAAAATGTATTTGTATCCATCCTTCTTATTTTCAATTACATGCATGTGAAGAAATTCTGCCTGGCACTGGTAATTCATGTGACTTACATAGACCTTTCTGTATGGAAATCTTTTACTAGCTTGCTTGTGTAAACTGTAGGTAGATTCTTCCCGTAACCACTCGTTCAATTCATTGTATTTTATTTTATTTTTGTTCCGTTTAATTTTTTCCCACAAATGATTGATATTTGTGGAAGCAAATGTGTCTTCAGAAAAGTAATAAAGATGTCATAAATACTGTTCTTTTCAGCCATTTTAAACGGTATAGAAACATCCAGAGAACATGTTTCTCTTAACAAACTGTCTATAGGTGTTATCAACAACCCAACCAGACATCCATCGACAACTGGAAATTGTATTTACAGCAATTTGCAACATTTAAAAAAAAAATCCTTTCGAACGTATGAACTAATCAGATTTATGTCAAATTTTGTCATTCTTATGGTTGATTTAAAACCAGCTACTTGATGTAATTAGTCATAATGTGCTGTTTTGATTCGAACTTTTCCATGAATTATATCTCTGTCCTTGTTGAATCGTTGTAGATTGACCTTGTAAAGTTTACGAAATCCTCGAGTTGTACTGTAAGTTTAGCCAAATAAAAATTTGCATATTTACTCACATCAAATACTCTATGTATTCCTTCTACATACCTTATTGTTTTAAAAATCTTCCTATCGGGATTGATGACGATTATCTCTAAGTTATCATCATCAAATGTAATATGTAAATATTCATCTTTCCTAAAACATTGCAGGATATCTTTCTGATGCCTGAAATCGACAAATGAATATTTTATTCTCTTGTATGTTATCTTGTACCACAACTACTTTTAAACACACTTGTATTCCATTCAAACTTGTCAGTACATACAATTTATCTCTTGATAGCGCAATTATTGCTTTTAATTTCATGTAATCCGACCCTTGTGTGGTCAAGAAATCGACTCTCTAAACAGTGGTCTAGAAATCCAATATCAGTGTGGTTTATAAACCCACTTTCTAAACACTCTACCATGTTAATTAAGATAGAATGGTAGTTTAAGACATAACCATATTCTTATAAAAGCGACGATCATTAGAAATTGAATGACTACAGCATCTTTGAGGCATACCAGATATGTAGTTACTCTATTCGGTTAGAACAAATAGGATAGAAAAAAGTATACTGAATTCAAAATTTAGAAAGTTTGGATCAGGAGCAGGTAATACACAGAACACTGGCAAAAGAACTATTCAGTTATCTGGTAAAAAGTTTAGAATACCATTAGACTTTTATATACTAACAGATCATTGGCCACTGTATTCTTGTGCTCTTCCACGGGATTTCTGATTTAGAATAACATTAGACTTTTATATACTAACAGATCATTGGCCACTGTATCCTTGTGCTCTTCCACGGGATTTACGATTTAGAATAACATTTGCAAAAGCCTCTTAAGTGATACAAGGTGGTCACCAAGACTACAAACTCCTTCGTTTGTTGTAGTTTCTCATGCATTCCACTCAGTTATACTGTTGTATTTGTTTGCTGTTTTCTATCTGTCATTCTCTCTATTCAGCTCTCAATTGACACAACAAATTTTCCGTGTCTTTAGTTCGCAATTCTCTAGTTGAATTTGAAACCTATAAACACACTGTCTATTAAGAGTTTAATCCAAAAGTCCATCTAAGCTCATTATGTCTATTTTAATCTTGTTATCTAACAATAAATAAGAAATCAGTTAATACTACAATATCTTAGTATTTCAGCATTACGGTATTTCAGTATGTATTGTTACGACTCTATGGTCTAAGAAAAATGTAACAGAATGAAAGTGAAAAAAAACAAATCAAGTAAAAATCAACAAGTAATTTATTTCTAGATAATTAAAATGAAAATCAAAAGGCACTTACAATATTGTGAATTAGATTCCAAAAATAATCCAGAATGTATTAATCACAAGTTCTAAAATATAGAACGTTCCGAGTGAACAACTGTATCCTTGAATGTGCTGATGTGCCAATAGTCTGAAATGTCCTGATGTACCAGTAGTCTTTAATGTGCGGATGTGCCAAAATGAACTACTCCAGAAAATATATTTGAATAAGTTCACATAAATCCCCAAATCATCAATTCAAAATCCAAAAAAGAGATCCAGTGAATCTTTTGAAACAAATAATTCCTCTCTCTGAATTTAGAATGATTTTTCACAACTGTAATGACTCTTTATAGACTGATGGTAAGGTCGAAAACTGAAAACTGTCCACTAAACATGGTATATATAAAGATAGGTCACATGACAGAATGTTCTAGAAAATTATATGGTGTATGTGACTTTAACACACAACTCTAAAAGACATTCTAGTTTTATCTGTAAACATAATCAGCCCTGACCTCAGATTAAATAAACAACTTGTTTACCAAGACCGTCCTTAAACTCAAATACTAAGTAAACAACCTAATTCAAGGGCAATAGCTAAACATGTAAACCTTATCCATAACATTAAGGTCTGAGGAAATATTAAAGTCAAGAAACATTTATAATTTCCTGAAATATTTATATTATTATATAAACATCATACATAACAGTATACATGCATGCAAGTACGTATGGTTATGTTTCTGTATGTATATATATATATATATATATATATATATATATATATATATATATATATATATATATATATATATATATATAAATATAGATATATATATAGAGAGAGAGAGAGAGAATATCTACGTTTTTTGAGTAGATATAAGGAAATATTTCACTCGTGAAGTGGAAACATTTTGTATTATCACGAGTGGTGAAGCCTCGAGTGAGACAATACAAAATGTTTCCACTTCACAAGTGAAATATTTCGTTATATTCACTAAAATGAAACATATATTTTCTTTTTATTATATATTTTGAAGGCAAAACCATCGATTTGCATGGATATTCTGTCTATTATGTTCCAATGCGATTAAAGACTGCATTACAACATCGATAAAAAGAAGTTCCAAAATTTTACAATAATTTTAGGACAGCGACCATTACAAATTTAGCTTGTACATATAATGCTTCAAATTGTGTATTTTGTGAAACTAATGACTGTTTTTGCAAACGAAAATGAAGAGATTTTTATTTTTGTTAACACATTTCTTGCGCGGATTGATACATTGTGAACATTGTTGGGATAGGGATACTGTAGAAACATCACAGAGCGATTGAATCTGACATATTTTAGAGTGTAGCATCTTTAAGCAAAACATTTTAATGATTGTTAGTTTACTTATATAGATTTTCGTTCTGTATTTGTTTATTTCTACATTTGAACATGAATTTTTGGCCTTGGCAAGCTTGCAGTTTAGTTCGGTAACAAACGCGGCACCCAAATTTTGACTGCCACTTAATTTCCGTTTGCAATCAACACTCATCGATGCCAGATTTCTCCATCGTTTTCAAACATGACTATAATTGTGTTGAGAGTTAAAATCGCTACTGAAATAATTTTATTACTATGTTTAATCAGGAATGTTTCCTAAAATGTGTCCGTTTGTTGTAGAGTGTAAAAGGTATACGATACCGTATGGGTGACACAGAATATCGAGTAGCAACAGGTCATGCAAGTTCAGTCACTATTAGTTTGCATGATTCGTGTGTAAAACTAATTTAAAAAAGTTAATGCTTGAAGCCTACTTTTTGTTGTTCGGAGTTCATTTTTAGGCATTTTTTAATGGCGCCTCCTTATTGATTACATAAATGTATACTAGAGGGTCTACAGTCTTGACACATTTAAAAATCTGTTCATCCTGATCAGACAGAGAGAAGAAGAAGAAGAAGAAGAAGAAAATGAAATAGGCCTAAATATGGAAACACAGATTTGAATAACATGCATAGGGCAGATATATTTCCTAAATGGGAAAAGAAAGTAGTTTCAAAAGTGATGTCGCCGCTGTGGCGATAAAAGTGATAAAAGTGGCCAATGTGGCGATATTATTTTTCTCTCATTTAGATAGAGAGATAGATTATTTAGATGGTACTTAATATAGTCGTTTATTTTTATTATGCAAATGACCCGAATGTCCAAAGAAGTAGCTCTGACTTTCCATGCAATGTGTTTTGTGATTATTAAAAATCATAAATAATAACTTTGAAATTTGCAAATTTAAGTTTTCATTGTATTTGCGTGTAAATTAATTGTACTTTGATTTCATAAAATCAATCACATGAATCATTAAAATATACAAGTTACGCACGTTGCTATATGTACGCGCGTGTGCGTATGTTTCAATGTAAATTGTGTATTTATCTACTGGTTATCTAGTTTTCCGATGTCCAGCAAATGTTATATTTTACATTTGAATTGCTCCTTGTTGATCTCCTGGTGTACTGTAAATGTACTTATTTGTAGACAAGCGTGACTCTGGGTGACCTTCAACACAAAAAATAGTCTCAAATTTACAAGCAGATAGAGAGAAATCAAGTACAGAAAATTTGATTGTTATTACCTTTAAATTAACCGTGGGAGCAATCACAGAAGAACAGCTAAATCCCAAGAGAAGTTCCAAGGATGTTATTAGTCTACGTCAACAATGAATAATATTACTCAGTCACGAAATCAGGGCGTAATATCCATTAATCAACCATCCTTCATCCTGTAGTCGGGATAGGAATTAACGCTAGCTGGCTTTGTGAGGATAAATTCATATGTAGAATTCTTGTGACGACTGGGAGAAACACTGACAAGTAGCACGTTACACGCGTGAAAAATGTGACATCATCTTTGTGCAATCTCTATCTAAATTTTCTTTATACAATTATTACAAAAGGCGAAAAGCATACGTAACTCGTACATTTAAGAAAACATACGTAACTCGTACATTTAAGAGGGTCTATAAACATGTGTAAATTAATTTATTTTTTTAAATAGCGAGGTTTTTATATTCTGTAAATAGAGACAGAAGATTATTTAGCAACTTAAGGATCAAATGTAGTTTGCACCTGACTTTTATATGTTGCCGCATTTTGCAGAGAGCGAATAAAAAAAAAAAAATAGAAAAAAGTATTCTCCCTGTCACATTTTATCGTTGACTCGTTGAAAAATATATCAGATGCGTCGTTATTGAAGACGAGTAACTTTAGAAAACCTTGAGATATAGCAGTGTTTTAACAAACATCCTGCATATCTCATATGCTACCTGACATATTTACACATTTCTATATAATTCTATCAAGGCATGAAATTGCCATATGATGTATCATTTCTTTGAATTAGAATGAAAAAAAAAACATCGGTGATTATAAAATAATTAGGAATTTAAATTCTAATATTAATTATCCAACCTTGACAAAAAAAACTTCACCAAACTTTTACACTGAGTTGACTCCATTTCTGCACAATAGGCTCAAAAGTATCAGAATTATAAGAAATATTTAAAAAATATTAGTAAGATAGTTAATGATTTTCTTTTTACATGCGTCAGTCAGATAATCTAAGTAAAGATAATTGTTATTGGAGAGAGAGAGAGAGAGAGAGAGAGAGAGAGAGAGAGAGAGAGAGAGAGAGAGATTTAAGCCTAAACCTGTTGCACAATCTTCCGTATCTCTTGTAAGATAGTCGTATGTACTTTCTATGCTGTTGTTTGTAAATAAATACTGTTTAAACCAAGACTACAAACACGGTTTACCAAAGAGCCTACATAGAAAACCGATTGATTGCTCAACAGCCTCATTTTCACATCTCTTGTGACCAATCAGAACATGTTTTACACAGAAATACAAATGGGGTGTAAAAGATAATTGTTGCTAAAAGACCCACTTACCATTTACAGGTTTTCAATACTGTAACATTTGTCCAAATAAAAAATAAATAAATAAAAAATAGCTAAAATCATTTAGATCCATTGTTAATAAAGTTTTTTGTTGTTGTTATGAATTACAGCCCTTTGTTTTCCCACAACTTACCGTTACTTTGTTGTAGTAGTATCTTGCACAAGCTTCCACACACGCAGTGGGTTCGAACCAGGAACAGATATGCAGACCGGTCTTGTTATAACATTTTTATTCATTGATTTAAAAATACATGTAGCATCATGTCGTTAGTTTTAATTTACATTAAATTAAAGCCTGAAAATTTAATTTAAAAAGTATTTAGTATCCTAATTATATAAATAGTAACTAAATCACAATGTTCCATCCTGTACTTATGAAAACATTCTACTGTCATTTGGAAAGAGGAAAGCAATATATCTACTAAGGATAGACAGATAAGGAAAGAGAGGAAAGTACATGGACACGTAGCAAGCATAATTAAATTTTAAAGAATATAGCCAATTCCATTAAGATATAAAATTGCATATGGCATTCTATTATCATTACGACTGCACTTCATGATAGGCAGGTACAAAATAAACATCAAATACTATTATATTCAATCCTTACTATTGAACATATATATATATATATATATATATATATATATATATATATATATATATAAGAAAGCTTTATTATTTCTTAGATTTAAGAAATAATACTCAACTGCTAAACTTATTAACTCGTGACTATTCATTAATCAAGCAACTTGATAAATTATTTGAACGTGATGTAATTATTAATTATAGTTACTCTATTTATGGAACCGGGATGTAATTATTAATTATAGTTACCCTATTTATGGAACTGTGATGTAATTATTAATTATAGTTACCCTATTTATGGAACTGTGATGTAATTATTAATTATAGTTACCCTATTTATGGAACCGAGGTTGTTAAAATTTCAGACGGCTACATGCATCTGACTTGTCTACATGCATCTGACTTGTCTACATTCATCTAACTTGTCTACATGCATCTGACTTGTCTACATGCATCTGACTTGTCTACATGCATCTGACTTGTCTACATTCATCTGACTTGTCTACATGCATCTGACTTGTCATGCTTCTATATGTGAAGATATATACATCAATGAACAATTTATAATGGACAAGCAGACATACCAACAGACAGTCAATTGAAAACAGAAAGACAAGCACAAATTGACAGACAGACAAACAAAATACTTTTTAGTATACCAGTACTCAATTATTTATCTCGTCCCTATATTTTAAATACATATATATATATAGATTACTTTATTCAGGCCATTTTACGACAATAAAACATTGTCATGAACTACAATGACTTGAATTCCAAAATTGCAAACATCAATACTATATGTGTTAATTTACATTTAAATTCAAGATAATAAAGTAAATACTTATTTCAGCATAGGGAATCTTGTTGGCTTACACCAGTGCAATAAAATATGGGATTGTATTCTTAAAAACGTAGTCATCCATATTAAAAACATGAACATAATTACTCTAAATTAAATATAAAACAATTTAGTCTATAAGTAAATTGCTTACCTTGTACATCTAGGCTTCTGAATTTCAACGGATGGGGTTTTTTTTTTTTTTTTTTTTTGCGCAGACCTACTCTCATCTAAGTAACCATGTGAAGAAATAACTTCTGTCCCGACCCAAATTCATGTTTTGTAGTCTTTACTTAAAACCAACCAATAAGGTTTTCTTGTTCTTATGGGTGACTGAACATTTGACCTAGAATGTCCAGAGTTTAGTCGTTAGTGGTCGTTAATACAAGTGAAAGAAAGCACAGCTGCATATACAAATGAAGTTCCACACAAAGTATATATGGGATTAAGAAATACCTTAACACAAAGTATATATGGGATTAAGAAATACCTTAACGCAAGGTATATATGGGATTAAGAAATACCTTAACACAAGGTATATATGGGATTAAGAAATACCTTAACACAAGGTATATATGGGATTAAGAAATATCTTAACACAGTAATAGTTTTTCAAGATTTATTTTGTAAATCTTATGCCTGTCACATTGTATTTAGATAATAATAATAATAATAATAATAATAATAATGACTGAGTATAACGCTTAATCTTTAAAAGATGCTTATGACAATGATGAGAACGTTGTATTTGAAGGTGTGGTTAGACGTAGAACAAGGCGCTTTTATGTTGGTGGTATTGGCGTCAAATCTACTGCTGAAGGCCTCAGTAAATTCTTGCAAGAATACGATATAGAGCCGTTATCAATAAAGTTAATCCACAGTAGACGTAATTGTCTATCGGCCAAGCTGACTGTTTATAATTCAGACTGCTACACTGTTGAAAATGATGTAACATGGCCAAAAGGTGTTTATGTAAGGAGGTGGTATGGGAATCAATCCTGGCGAGATAGGTTGAACAATCGCGATCAGGAGGCAAATGAAGGTTCAGGAGGCGATATTCCATGACTAGGGCGACACAGTCAATTGTTCATAAATCTGCCATTATATACTGTCGTAAGTTAATGTGTTTTGTCATTTTTGTCATTTTAGTCATGCTTTCACACTGCATAAGTATTAAGATGCCTATATTGCAAGTTAATATGAATCTTAATATACTGAGCTGGAATGTTAGAGGAATTATGTCCTCTGCTCTTAGCTTTAGTGCAATGCTGGACAAATATAATGTTGATGTAGCTTGCATAACTGAACATAAACTATTACAGAACATACTTCCATTTTGCGATTCTATTCGTTCTGATTATAAATGCATCGCTAAGGCAGAGGATATTTCCTCTAATAGCACGTTAATAAAATGTGGTAAAGGAGGAGTTGCAATCTTCTGCAAAACCTCTCTCATGAGATATGCTAACTTCATAGATGACGTTAAAAGTGACAGAATTGTTGGCATAGAATTCAAATTTCCAGATATGCAAAATGTATATATTTTTTGTGCATATATGCCGACCCTACTGTATGGCATAGATTGTTACAGGGCGCAAATTGAGTTGATTCAAAATCTGTATGATCAGTACTCACAGCTGGGTAACGTGTATTTTACAGGGGATTTCAATGCAGTAGCTGAACCAGACACTTTTAGAGATTACAAAGACAGGGTATTTCATGACTTCTTGCGATATAATAATCTAGTGAGTGCTGGACATTTAATAATATGCACTGGTTCCCGTTATACATTCACCCCAGCAAGAACGATGATTGATCATTTTGTACTGTCGGATCAATGCATAGGTAGCTTACGGAGTGTGCACATTGTTTCAGATTACGAAGAGCACGTGATATCTGACCACCTCCCTATCCTTACTTCCCTTCGTACAGTGACCTGTGGGAGAGACTTCAGACAGTCTATAAAGAGAAATAACATAGCTTGGAATAAATTAGACGCCGATACATTGAAAAATTATCAAACTGAGCTGGACCATCGCCTGAAAACTTTTGATATAGATACTATTTCGGACAATGTTGATAGATTTTACGGGCACATTGTTAATGCAATACAGCAGTCAAGCGACATCACGCTTCCAAAGTCCAAATTCAATTATCATGCCAAACCATACTGGTCAAATGAACTCAAAGAAGCACATAAACTTCAAAGACAAGCTAGGTATATTTGGATAAATGAGGGAAGACCGAGGGGTGGTCAATATAATTCTTACAGAGAATATAAAGATAAGAAGAGAGACTTTACAAACCTTCAAAAACTAGCTGTGGAAAAATATATGGGTGAGGTATATGAAGAAATTGAAACAGCACATGAATGCGATGTAAGGCACTTTTGGAAAGTGATCAATGTTAAGAGAGGGAACAATATAAATTTTTGTCAGGAACTATCAACTGATGGAGTTTGTGTCCGTGATGATGCTTCCATTGCAAATGGCTTTGCCAGATACTATGAGGACATTCACACGCCAAATTTTAGCCATAGTTTTGACGAAAACTTTTATGAATTTATAGAGAGAGAATTAAATCGGGCTCTACAAGATGGAATAAGCCATATCGAGGCCTTACAGACCAGTATCAGTGTAAATGAAGTAAGAGAAAGCATTAATAGTCTAAAGAAATCAAAAGCATCAGGCCATGATCGAATTTGCAATGAACATTTGATCTATGGCAGCGATTACCTCATAGAGTGTATGACAATTTTATTTACTCAGATGATTGATCAATCTTACATACCTGTAGACTGCAAAAAAGGGTTAGTAATACCACTGTACAAAGGTAACAGAAAATCAAAGAACTCCCTCGAAAGTTACAGGCCTGTTACTTTACTGCCTGTTATCTACAAAACTTTTGAGAAAATTATTCATGAACGTTTGGTAACTTGGCTCAAAGATTTTAATTCTAATATACCCAGTTCACAACAACATGGTTACCAAAAAGGTTTAGGCTGCACAACAGCGAGTTTTTCGCTGTTGCAATCAGTACAATATAATGTAAACATGGGTTCACGGGTTTTTGCTGCTTTTCTTGATACAAAAAAGGCATTTGATACCGTGTGGCACAAAGGGTTACTTTTTAAATTATTCATGTTGGGAATTACGGGTAAATCCCTTTTGATATTTTTTAACATGTATATAAATTTACAGAGCAAAGTCCTTGTCAATGGGCAATTTTCAGACTGGTTCTCAATTGGCCAAGGAGTGAGACAAGGGGGTGTTTTATCAACCTTGATGTACACAATATTTATAAATGACTTGCTGCTCCAGTTAGAGAATAGTGGATTTGGAGCAAAGATTGGATCCTTAACTGTGGGAAATCCAACCCTAGCTGATGACATTTCACTTTTGGCTATATATCCTAGCAATCTACAAAAGCTGTTAGATATAGCATACGCCTACAGCAATAAGTGGCGATTTGAGCTTAGTGTCACAAAGTCATACATTATCATTTTCGGTCCCCAATACAAGAATTATGTCAATATGAAATGGTATCTTGGGCCGTCATGTTTGCCGGTTACTGATTCGGCAACACACCTGGGACACCGGATTAACTCAAAGCTGACGTCGCATGACGCAATACTCGATGCATGCAAGAAAGGGAAAAAATCTTTTCACGGTCTGTTTGGTATTGGCATTAAACCTAATGGTTTAAATCCTTTGGTTGCTGCAAATGTGATCAAAAAGGTAATTTTTCCTTCAATGTTTTATGGAAGTGAATTATGGTTTAATATTTCAAAAAGTGACCTCTCTTCATTGGATAAAACTCTGAGGTATGTTGCCAAACATTTACAAGGCTTCCCAACACATACAAGATCAAACATCGCTCTGGGAATGTTAGGATGGACATCAGCTCAGTCCGAAATTGATAGAAGAAAATTGATGTTTTTACACAGATTGTGTTTGATGCCTAATAACGTACATACTAAACGTGTGTTTAACGTTGCGTTATTTCACTTCATTTTGAGCGGATGCATGTCAAGCTACGGGTTAATTTCAAATCTATATTATACGTTAAAGAAGTTTGACTTGCTTGAGTATCTAACTGATTATTTGCAGCATTCCGAAATTCCAGATAAACAAAATTGGAAAGAAATTGTAAGGTCAAAAATTGCTGGTCTTGAAAATAGCCTCTGGAGAGTTCGTATGTCTAATCAAGCAGATTTTGATAGATTCTCTTCGATACACGAATCCTTGCGACCTGCCTCAGTATGGCAGTCTGCTAAAACCAGACAGCACACTAAGGTATTTACATATGTAGCTAAACTATGGGCTGCTGTTCCTCAAACACAGCTCGATATGTGTATTCGATGTGGGAATGTTTATACAGACTTGATACTTCATTGTTGTGTTGCTTGTCCTTATATGTCGGATTTCAGAAACTCTTTCTGGGATTTCCTGACTGATAACTTTCCACTGAGCCTGCATATTACGTTATTTAATGCAGAAGATGAGCTGCTACTGCAATATCTTCTAGGTAAAAGGTTACCAGCAGGTGTAATCGACAAAGAAAACTCCAAGTTATTCGCCCTGTATGCAGCATACTTTGTCATGCAGTGTGCAGCTATCTTCTGCAAATAAGGTACTTAAACTTGCAACTTATGCAGCTGAGGAACACTTTAATGATGGATATACTGTAAGAATCTATGTTCTAGTATTCTATTTTATATCATAGACGAACAATGTTATGATATTCACACTATAGATCTCTTGACATTATTGTATGTACGAAGTAATTGATGTTGGTTCTACGGCGCCCCGGATTCACATTTTTTTTTTTTTTTTTTTTTTTTAATTCGTGTTTGTTTGTTTTGTATTCATTTCTTTATTCTGGTACTTATTTATTGATTGTATTCAGATGATTTATTGTTATATCATGCAATCTCCTACGGAAGGAAATAAAGATGATGATGCATATATAAATGAAGTTCCACACAAAGTATATATGGGATTAAGAAATACCTTAACACAAAGTATATATGGGATTAAGAAATACCTTAACGCAAGGTATATATGGGATTAAGAAATACCTTAACACAAGGTATATATGGAATTAAGAAATACCTTAACACAAGGTATATATGGGATTAAGAAATATCTTAACACAGTAATAGTTTTTCAAGATTTATTTTGTAAATCTTATGCCTGTCACATTGTATTTAGATAATAATAATAATAATAATAATAATAATGACTGAGTATAACGCTTAATCTTTAAAAGCTCTAAGAGCTTTACAATATTAGTTAACACATAAGGACATATATATAAACAAGATTACACACACACACACACACACATACACACACACACGATACAAAACACAACACCGTGGAACTACAAACAAAGCATGCTGAAACATAATTAAGGGTAAAGAAACATTGTTAGGTCTTTCTTGCAGCTGAAAGAGGTGAGCTTTCAGAGCGCTCTTGAATGAGATCATGGTGTCATTGTGTCCAAGTTCGAGAGGCAATTCGTTCTAGGTAGCTGGGCCTTGATATGCAAAAGAACGTTGTCCGCAGGACTTGGTTTTAACAGTTGGAAAAACGAGAATACGAGTGTCAGAAGAAGAGCGTAATTATCTAGAAGTTGTACATATGGGAGAGGTCAGAAACGTATTTCGAACTGTAGGCAGTCAACAAAATTGAGAAGAGACTTTGTGTTTGATTCTGGAGCGAGCGGGTAGCCAGTGGAGAGTACAAAGCAGGTGCGGGGGTGGGGGTGAGTGCTCGGTTCTTGGTACTCTAAGGACGGTCCGAGCAGCAGTATTTTGAACGGTTTGAAGTTTCTGTAATAGGTATTGAGATGAACCAGATGTAAGAGAATTACAATAGTCAAGTCTAGAAAGTACTAAGAAATACACAAGTGATTAAGTGGCATCAACAGAAAGAAAGCTGCGAATGGAGCTGATGCGTCTCAGCTCCAGATATGCAGCCTTGCATGTGTTCATGACGTGGTGATGCAATGAGAGAGAACTGTCAAGAGCGACACCTAGGTTCGTACCGACTGAGTAAATTGAATGTTGGTGTTGCTGATACTTATTGTTTGAGGTTAAGGATAGTAATGAGAAGGTCTTTGTGAGGTGATCAGAATGGCTTCAGTTTTATCATCATTCATCTGCAGCTTGTTACATGTCATCCATGACTTCACATCGGAAATACACTTCTCTATGCCTCAGATGGTAGCATCGACTTCAGTTGGGTGACTAGATTTGTATATTTGAGTGTCATCAGCATACAATTGGTGGGACACCGGATGACGATTTAAGACACCTGAATGGGGCTCAGTGTACAGAATGAAAAAAGAAAAGAAAAAAAAAAAAAAAAAAAAATGGGTAAGAGAACAGAACCATGTGGAATACCAAAACAAAGATGAACTGGGCTGGAATGTTTTCCATTTACGGACACAGTTTGTGTCCTTTCGGCTAAGTATGACATGAACCATAGTAAGGCTATATCGCGAATACCAAATACATACTGGAGACGGTGAAGTAATATATCATGGTATATTGTGTCAAATGCTGCAGATAAGTTGAGGAGGGTGAGAACTGAAATCTTTCCACAGTCCAAAGCAGGGAGAAGGTCATTAACTACTTTCAGAAGGGCAGTTTCGGTACTGTGACAAGGTTGGTATGCAGACTGAAAATTACTAAAAGACTATTTAAATTCAGATGAATTACAAGTTGGGACAGAACTTTTTCTAAAATTATGACATAAATGGAAGGTTAGTAACAGGGCGGTAGTTTTTTTAAAAAATCGTTAGGGTCAAGCGTTGGTTTTTTTCAACAGAATCTTTACAATGACAGTTTTGAAAAATGATGGGAATACCCCAGATGAGAAAGAAGTGTTAATAACATCAGTTAGTGAAGGCAATATAGAATCTAAGCACTTAAGTAGCAGTGTTATAGGAATCAAACCAAGTTCACAGGACTTTGGGGCACTATTCATCAGCATTGCACGTACGAAATCCGTATAGACAGGCTCAAATGCTGTTGAAAGAAGCCTTTGAAATTCTGTATAACAACTGTATGGTGAGGATGTGTGGATTGAAATTGTGTTGTCAAGTTGATCTGATAAAAACTGTCCTATAAGAAAATATCAATAAACCGACGATTACAGCGATCAATAATGTTTAGCATTTTGTTGCAGTATCCATTTCAAATCTAATTAAGTGAGAAACATGAAGTCCAAATTGGTGTCAGATCCTGTGAGTTACATGGATCATACATGGTCATTCTGTTAAAACTTTGGATCAACCAATTAGATGGGTTCTTTCACTTTTACTACCTATCAAAATGTATATGAAAAGTAATTACGTTTATATTCCTAGTAAAAATAATTTATACCACAGAAAGTGGAATACACATAATATGAAGCATACGATGTTGTTTATCTCCGTTTACTCCCCCATTTATAATTTATTCTGTAATATTGTTGTATGATGAGGTCACGTGGTTGCGTTTTTATGGAGAAAAAGTAAACAACATTGTGGAAAAATACGGCTCAGTTATTCAAAGCATTTTTTGCAAATTATACTTTTATTATTCCATTTGTCTTACTCGGCCTCTGTGCGACAGTTGATTAACAGCTGCTGCGCACGACCGACAACAGTTGATCTATTCGGATGACATACCTATTATCTATCCTACATTGGCCTTTTGTCGGTCCGAGTAGACTGACTATAAATTGTGTCTCTGGGCCTGACTCGAGTGTCGCTCGGAGTCTCGCTCGTTCTACATGACAGTTATACAGCGAATGTCTTTAATGTTCCTTTCTCCAAAGCAAAGTCATTGAATTTATCTTTCCATGACAGATCTCTAGGCTCTTAATTACTCTTTAACCCCACCCTCCTCATCCTCAACCTTGCCATTGGGATTTGACCGAAGGGTCAAAACCACAATTCGTTAATTTGTTGCATATGGTATGTGTCTTTCTTCTGTGACTACATGTATTTAGTTTATTACAAAAAAAATGAAAATGTTTATGCAATTGAATTTTTGTTGTTGTAAATTTGACATTTGAACT